>VRYO01000617.1:436438-505663 GCA_009812075.1 Sialia sialis | reverse complement strand
TTACACAAATAAAAGCATTTAACATTACATAGTCTGTATTTTAATATTTTGTGAAGGCCTAAGCTATAATATTTATTTATCACACTACTATTTATATAAGCTACACAGTGCATACAAAAGCTGACAGATTATACTATATTAAAGCAATTAAAAGGGGTTACAAATAATACTGTATCAAAGGCATGGTGATCAATAACAACATGCAAAAGCCAAGAACTGTATTATAATTTATAACAACTTTAACCTGACACCTCATACCCACATGGATATCCTGTGGATTCTGGCATGGCTCTGGAGTCTTTGCTGCACTTTTTTTGCCACCGCAGGGTGTGCTGGCCTCTGCCATTCCAGCCGCCCCTCTGAGGCTCCTGCTGCTGCCCCTGGGGGTGCAAAGGAATCCCCTTTTCCATCTCTCCCGCCCGCCGTTACTCCATGCAGAGAGGCAGCCAAGCTCATTCCACAGCGCCCCCTGCAGCCGCGGGGGAATCCTCGCACCTGCCCTGCCTGGCCGGGAGCCACCAGCGCCCCTGCTGGCTGGGACGAGAACTGCACCCAAGAGGAGAGGCTTGACAGCTGAGACAAGGCTGGTGTTGGGTTTCTGCTTTTGTTTGTTGTTGCTGCCGTTGTTGTAGTTTGTTTGCCTTGTTATACATAGTAAAGCATTTTTATTTTCCCATATTGTTTCCTGAAAACCCTTTAATTTCAAAGTTATATTAATTCAGAGGGAAGGGGTCATATTTTCCATTCCAAGAGAGGATCCCACCTTCCCTGGCAGACACCTGTCTTTCAAACCAAGATAGTGTTCAGGAGGAACAGGAGAGAGGAGAACAAAAAAAAATCTGGAAGTGAATTTTTATTCAAAAGAAAAACCTTTATCAGTAAAGAACTGCAAGAAAGATTAATGGTTTAAAGGGGAAAGTATTGCTTAATAAGAAAGATATGTAATCTAGCTGCTGGAGTTGTAAGACAACTTAAACAATGTTACTTGAGAAATTTTGGTACAGACTGTTAGAAACCTCTTTTTTTTCCCCTGGTTTCTATTTAAAAGCAGTGTTCATAGCATCTTTATTGCTCTGAGTTGTAGGCTGGTACCAGATGCTTGTAAATGCAGAGATAAAATTTTTGAAATAGTTAGGTTTTGGGGAAGATCTCTTCTTTCATTTTGGATAGGAAAATAATTTATAGATTTTCTCAAGTGTTTCATCAAAGTTGCAAATGGTGGAGGCTAAGTGGTAGTGGATACAGCTTTAACTCATCGAGCTGGTTTATTTTACACTATTTTTGTGTTTCTTTTGTATTGTGTGGTATCTGCTCTTGACAATGCTCTTCATTCCTTGCTAGAAAACAGTGAGTTAACAGTTACCAGAAAGTAGAAGTTATCTCTTCAGTGGGATAGCAGTTTATTTCTCTTGAAGAAAAGCATCATTTGAAAAATTTAATTCAGTAGCAAGAGATTCTGCAGGGAAAATTCTTAGTTAACTCATCTGTTTGCCCTGTGCTGGGCATTCAAGTGTCTTGTCCAGTTACAATCTTTTTTTAAATTTCTGTATTTTTTGTAAAAATTCCACTATAAATTGTAAAAGGAGTAAATCCCAACTGAGATCGAGGATCTTATCTCCAACTTGGTACAGAGTCTTCCAGTTCTATTGCCCCTTAAAAGTTTTTCATTTTCTGTCATTGCTTTATATTGCTTAAAATAGCTCTTAAATTTACAACATGTAAACATACATGTACATGTTTGAAATAGGATCCTGCAATATATTCTGTTGCTCCACTGAGAAAAAAGGTGTAATAATGGTGGTGTCTTTTCAGCTGCATTTTTACAAAGATCTCAGAATGATGTTAAGGTCAGAAGTCACCATGAAAAGATTGTTTTGTATTTTGATTGTTCCATCCAACTTTTGTTTATGTCATGTCTGCTTTAGTTATAAAGATTTTTACTTTTTTTCCTGTAGTCTTGGTGGTTCAGAAGCCAGTGGAATGATACAAAACTGTGAGCTGAAATTTGAATTGTACTGCTTTGAAAAAATTATCCAAACCATCAGAGAAATCAAATGTTTACTTCAAGTGCCTATGTTAAGAGATCACAGCTTAGAATTTTTAGCTCTTAGTCTGCTCAAAAGTTCTAGGAATTAAAAAAAAATGTTTGAGAAAAATTAATACACTACTTAAGTCTATCACGCCCTCTTTTTACTCAGAATGTACCATATAACTAGAAAATGTTTCCCAGAAGTTTCACGGATGTTGTTTGTTTTAAAGGATGATGAGGTGGGAGAGATAAGATTTTAAATATACACTTAAGTATTTGAAAATAGATGTTATAATCTAATATCACTGTGTTGAATCTCCAAAACTTGGCAGGAGAAACTTCTTGTTCATACAAAGATTACTTTAATGACCCCTTCTGCACGATAAATGATTTGTTGCAATGCTTTTTCTTATTTTTTCCTTTCGGCAGATCACCTGACTGTTCTTACACATCTCATATAAGATTCAGAGGGTTGTTCTCTGAATCCTTACAGAGATTTTTCAAGTCACTCAATTGTAATTATTTCCATTATGCTGCACAAATTTGCATGAAACACAGCCTCAATAAAAGTAATGTTTATTCAATTACTTGCAAGGCATTGCCCTTCACTAGAACCTGGAGCATACTCTGTACTTACAACAACTACCCAAATGTGAACTCACGTGGATTAAGATTCTTGCAAATCTCCGGCTACTGTGTGAAACAACAGTAATAAGATTATGGCTCTCAGTAGGAACTGATGACTTCATATAGCATACACTCCTTAAGTACATCTTTGGCAGCATTCTGTGTTTTCCCAAATGTGCTTGGCATTTCACTGCCTCTGATACACTCATGTTTTGACAGTGGCAGCTGGAAGAAAATGAAAAGACCAAATCTTGTGCTATAGGTTCTATTGAAAGGCATGAAGTTGAACTACCAAACTGTGAAAAACAGAGGGTATTCTAACTTCAGTAACTCATTTGGCATTTAGAACTGACTGAGAGAAATATTTCTATTGCTGGATATTCTCAGCTAAAAGGCAGAGAGGGGACTAATGGTAAGAACCATTGTAGCATAAGGCTCATGACTGCAAAAACACTTGAGCTCTCCCATGGGTATATGGAAGGCAGGTGATGCATCGTTTACCTTGTTTAGTAGCAGTCCCACTAAATTATCATCTATAAATTGATGTATAGATGAGATCATTGAAAAAGAATACAGTATTTGCTTCTAAACAGCATTGGTTCAAAAGGTCTATTTATCAGACAAATTATCACCTGATGCTTTCTACTGAGGACTTGAAAGGCAAGATGCAATGGCAACAGGCTTAATGTCTGTTACCTAGGATATTGGGGACACTGGCACGCTGTATTTAGCTTTAGCTAACCTACTGATCTATCACGTTTTCTGGTGGAATTCTACATGAGATTCTTTTAATATTAAAATGGTAAATACTTTGCCTTAAGTTAAAAGTTATTTACTTTATATACATTATATTATATTATGTCAATGAAATCCATTTTTGTAGGCCTCTGGTATTTTTCTTCCAAACAGAAAAATGCTTTCATGGGTTTCTGAATAGCAGCTAAAATAAAATGAAACATGTTTGGCTTACTCTTTACCACTTTATTCACCATGACAGCAAATCCATTTCTGTATTATTGCAGCAGATCTTTTCTAGCCGCTATTCATCGCAGTATTGTTCAAAAATGAGTTTGTATCTATTTAGTATATACACATACACAGTGTTTGGGTTTCTTTTAAAATAGGACTTAGTAACAAAGCACATTCTTGTGGGCATTCAGATATGTGAGTTCAAGCTAGTATACATTTGCAGTAAACTTTATGGGATGCTTGTCTGATAAAATGCAGGGTTGTTGAGATTCAGGAGAGATTAGAGAAACTTACCAGTTAATCGGTACAGATCTGGAAAGTCAATTGTCAAAATCAAAATCTGTTGCAAGGCTTGGCATTTAAATAACTTCAGTGGCTCCTGTCTGAAAGGTGAATGCAAAGGCACTGAGACTTGAAGCACAGCATGTCAATGTGATTTGCTTGATAGCAGAAGAAACTCAGGGTAGGAATGAGAACTAATCATTCCACTCAATGAATTTTCTGTCTTTTTCTTTACTGAAGCCTATTGGTAAAGATTAATCATTTAATACTGAAAACCTATATCAAGAGTGGATATCTATCTATGGAGGCTGCGTATCAAAAACAATTAAGCTATATCTCATCAAGTATCTGCAGTGTTTATGTAATATTAAAAATAATGTTGATAGGTGTTTTTTATATATGCTTTGAAGGCATTAGTGGGGTGTTTTTTTCTGAGACCTGGATGATATTTTTCCTATCTTTTCTTAAGTGAATTGCCTGCTAATTATATTATTTTAATAGCCAGCCGAGACTCATTTTTCTTGCCAGATATAAAAAAATAAGATCTGTTTCAAACAACAGAGAGAACAATTGCTTTAGAAAACCCCAATATACAACAATAAATCTAAATGTCTCTTTAGGGCCTAATCTTGAGCAATAAATCTTTTCCCTATAGGAAGCCACAGTAGTGCATAGGGACGTCAATCCATCTTTACTAAGTGGCTGGTGAGAGAGTTATTTAGTTATGATCCCAAGGTCATATAATAAATGAGTGTTAGGAAAACATTCATGATTGTAAAGTGGTCCTAAATCCTGAGAGTGCTGGTTTCCCAAGTACCTAAACAAACCAACCAACTGGAAATGAGATACCTTGTGTTGGAGCCTTCTTGCACTTTAGTCAAAATTAATATGATTTCAGTAAGTACTTATCCTTAGGTAAATCTCTTATATTATGTAATATTTAATGCACTAGAGTTAAGTTAAACAGTCTTAACATTTCCTGATATTTAGTTCCTATTGTTTCTCTCAAGAAGTAACATAGTTACTTTTTTCTCTATATATAAGCCTGCATTTTCTTTGATATAATCTAGTGCTGCTTTTTTTATTTATGCATTGAGTGCCATGCTAAGCTATCTCTTCCTGCTTGGAAGTTAATAATGTAAAGATGTTATGCCTAGTGTAAATTCTTAGTCATCACCCAAACAAATAGCTTTTGGTGGGTTTTTTTCTGTTTTAATTTTATAACCTCCTTTAATGATCTGAAGAAAATGTTGATTTTTATTTTCCAGTTTACTTAATTTTCTTTTTCCTCAAGACTTCCTCTAGTTTTTCTGTGTCTTATTTTGTCATATACTGCCAAAAATAATTTAAATATCTTCCAGAGATATTTAGGATTATATTCTTTAATTTGTGATAGGCAATTTGAAATAATGTCTTTGCCTTGTTTTGGAGGCATATTACATGGCACACAGGTGCTAAATCTGCTGTCTGTCATTACTTGTGGTCATGGTTTGATATTGGCCAAACGCCAGGCACTCACAGAAGTTGATTGCTCACTCTCTTTTGCTGTAGTTGATCAGAGAAAAGGGAAAGAAATTAACAAAGGGCTCATGAGTTAAGGACTGGGAGTAAAAAACACTCTAAGGGCAAAAGAGGTTCAAATGTATTATTAGCAGAGTCAGAGGAGGATAGTGAGAAGTAAAATAAGCCCTTTTTTCCCCCAGCCCCTCCCGCCTTCTCACCAACAGTGCAGGGAGACAGAACGTGGTAGTTTTGCTCAGTTCATCACCCGAGGTTTTCTTCTGTTCATTCAGGAATTCTTTTTTCTGTTATGTCATGGAGTCCCTTTCACGGGCAAACAGTTTTCCCAAAACTCTTGTGGCCTGGGTCACTTGTCCATGGGGTGCAATCTTTTAAGGATAGGCTGGTCTAGTTTGGAAGCAAGATCCCTCTATCTCTGGAAGCAGGGGCCCTCTCTCTATTTGGGTCTCTCACTAGTTCACAGCTTTTCTCTGGCATCCACCTGCTCCAGCGTGAGCGCTTTTCCCACAGGCTATGAGTGGATCCTTCATGGACTTCCTGCATTACAAAGGGACAGTTTGTTTCACCACAGTCCTCACTATGGCTTGCAAAGGAATCTCTGATGCTTGGAGCACCTCCTCCCCGTTTTTCTTTTCCACTAAGCTTGGTGCTACCATGTTGTTTTTTCTTCCATATCTTCACTTCTTCCTCTTGTCTGATTAGAAGAAAAACTGCTGTTTGTAAGTACTGTTGTCAACAAGTTCTTCTAATTCAAAGATCCTTGCAAGATCCCACAGTGCTGAGAGGTAGATCTCATCTACATGTTGTGTCAGGCATCACTCACCCTGTTTCCACTTTCGGCCACACTGTCCCACTGCCATCAAGTCAACTGCAGCGGCAACTGTGGCACCACCGCACATCTGGGGAAGAACTGCACAAGCACTGGTTTGATTTTCTCCTTAAATATGTCATCACAGAAGCGTTACCAATGTCTCTAATTGAGCCAACAGAAAGTCCATTTCCAGAGCCTTCAGAAATTGGCTCTGTTGGACATGATGGAAGCTTCTAGCAGCTTCTCACAAAGCTGCCTTGTGCCCCTATCCCCTGCCCCCAGTACCAAAAAAAACAGACTGTGCCAAATCAACACACTTGTAAACTTGCATCTTGCAATTCGTCTACTTTTACTGAATATAGGCAGTGAAAATTATTTCCCTTTCAGTATTTCCTTTACATGCTATTTTTCTATAGTGAATATAATTTATACATTTCTTTTTTTGAGGCCACTCCATACAAAGGCATAAATCCAGATACATTTTTGAATGGTCAATATGTTTATCCTTCTTTTAGAATACTTGAAGTTTAAGGTGGAAGCAGAGTTGTCATGTTGACTTTACCTGCAGAAAACTGAAGATGCTGTTGAATGATATGGAATTTAGCACTATTTTGGGTTTGTGGGGTGTTTTTTGGTTTGGGATTTTTTTAATATGTATTTTAAAATGTGTGTTTTTTTCAAAAACATAAAACTATTTGTATTTCAGATAATGCAGATTTCCCTTCAAAAACATTTCAGAAGTTGCTCACGTATGTCTGTTTTGACCAGTAAATTTTATTTAACAAATAGCAAACACCGAGGGTGATTACTCTGTAATATGGAGTTCTTTACATGACAGCTGCAAAGACAAAAAAAAAAGATATAAAGAGCTGAGGTATATTTTGCTTTAAATCATTGAGATTCCTTTACACTGTATATGAAAGGAGTAATAAAAAATTCTTTAAAAATTAAGATTTTTGGATCTTAACACTGAATGGCAGTGGCTCTGGTTGGCAAAGCACTGATGCCAGGTATTTGGTATTTTATACTCTACAGCTATTCCCCTCTCCCCTGTGTCTCAGCAATGTTCTCATTGCTAATGGTTGGAAGAATTAAATGCATATGGGAATTCAAAAACGGTTTTGTGTTAGCAATTCACATGAAACAATCCAAGACTACTGAAAGGGTTGTTTTGTATCAGATATGATCAGTTAAGTATATTATCACAACCAGTAAAAAATAATATTTAAATTTACATCTTTATAACCTGGGTGCTTTGAGTTAAGGAGTTATCTTGGTTCTTTTATGTCATTTTTTCCAGGACTTTATCTGCTAATGGTTCATTATTATGTGCACTAAAAAGTGAGAATTTGTTTGATCTAGGGTTAATAAACATTACTGTTTTTAGTTCGTGGAAAGCCACAGATCTTTAGCTAAGGAAGTGCAGATTTGAAAGTGCCTAAAGTTTCTAATTGTCATGTGAAATTATTGTGGAACTGGACCTGTGAAGGAAATGACCACTGGGAGAGGTTTATTATGTTTATGTATGAAAATCCCACAAATTATCAGATTTCTTCTGCCTGATAATAACAATTCTATCAGAGCCTGTCAGGTTGTCTTGAATGCTAAGCCTCATAACAGTAATTGCTCATGATCCAAAAACCATTGGAGGGCCACACTGCATAATAACGCGCTTTTTCCTGCTCTTTCCCTCTAAACATATAAGTAGGTGGTTTGTGCATTTTAAAATATGAGGAAGTTTCCAGCATTTCAGAAAATCCAGCATGGGTTTTTTGATCTCTCATATTTGGCACATAAATAGAACTTTCTTTTCTCATACTTCTCACTGCAAACAGCCTCATATTGAACTTAATCAAAACCTTTCAAGCATTGAAAATAGCCTTTTTCAATATGAAAGAAAATTACTCATGTCTTTCAAATCTCTGTGTTCTGTTCCTCAGAGCTAATGAATTATATTCATGAATTTGAAAAATTTACTGTAATACTAAAATCGATGGACAGAATAAAGTGGGTTCTTTAGTATATTAAGAAGGAAAGACTTGTTGCTTAGATCAGCATGACCCTACAAGTTTGAGTTATGCCTTTACAGGTAAACACTATTTGAGAGGATAGTCTTATCTACTACTTCCTTTTTCATTATTAAATTCCTTGTGCAAATAAGTCACATCAATGCAGACAGGTCTAAACTGCTTTCATGCTTCTTCACATGCTTACTCATATTTCATGTTTATATCCACAAAAGGAGGGTTGAAACGCAGTGGAAAACAAGACTTTCATATGTGCTTTTCCCATAGCAATAGTACTATTGTGGAGAAGCTAAATAGAAGACAGATTATTCATTATTGCTCCCATTGCTTTCATTAACTGTTGTTTTGCAGATGGAATCTTAAAAACATATGTTGGTTTCTTGGAGTTCTTTAAAGCAATATACATGTTTCTTCTGTAGAACCCATTGCAAACTTTATTCTGTCAGGAAAAAAGAAATTTGAGTCCTTCAGCAAATTCATACAAAATATGTGGCTATAAACCATGATCTGAATGCATCCTCTATCTCAGGAATCCCTACACACTCAATGCACACAGAGACTATATCGGAGATGAATTCTTCCTTTATTGCTTTGTTATTTATGCTCTTTACCATTTATTATTGCTTCAGATGAAAAATAGATCTCATTTTTTTTCTGTCAATTTTTATGTTCCTTAAAATATAAATACAAAGTCATCTAAGTACATTGTGTTGATGTAATGGTATTAATTCATAAATTTGACAAGAAATTAAGAATGGGAGAGCTGAGCTATTGAGTAGGATGTTACCTTTGGTTGAAAAAGTGTGGAAGAAGATGACTAATAGTGGCTAGTGTCACTGTAGTGTCACACAATCTGTGTGAGATTTTGAAGGTGTCTAAGGTGCTAGAATTTAAGTCTGGTGTCTGTATTGGCTAAATAGGTAGAATTAATGGACATGGAGACGAGTACAGAAGAAGGGGAGAGTTGACAAAACCTGAAAAGTGAAGTCATGACTGAGAAAACCCATTTACATTCTGTGAGCTGATAGTAAGAAAGTTGGGATGGAAGATCCAGCTGAGGTTGTCTGCTTTGAGTACTAAAATATATTCTACAAAGTCCTCCCCAACAGAACCTGTGGCTAAGCTGTCAAAAGACCAGAAGAGTCAAGTGGTCAAAGGATTGGATAAAGAAGCAGCAGCACAGTGAAACATTAGTGACCAGCTTTGATGGGGTGAAAGGTTCTCAGCAGAGAGCCATTTTCACCTGTATTAAAGGTGCTACAAAGCATGTAGCAAAGAAAAAAATCTTTCGTGTTGAAGCAGAAAAGAAGAAATACTTCCTTTCCCTGTAAAAGCAGGAGTCTTCAAATAAAGTAATGCCTGGTAGATTCAGAACAAAGTTTAATTCTACTTCATGAAATGGGTTGCTGAACTGTATAAATTTCTGTTACACTGTGCCACTGCTTGGGAGCAGAGCATCAGTGGACCTCTGGCTCACTGGCAAAGCTCTTAGGATGAATGAAGAATAACAGCATAGGGAGGGGGAAAATTACTAATGATCCATTAACCTAATTTTAAAAGAAGTTTCATCCCTTAAAACTCCTTTCATTCAGAGATTTAAATCTACCATCATAAATTTTCAAAGCCCAACCTATGGATCAGATCTATCCTTTTTTTGGCACTGTAACGATATCTGAGTAGTTTATCTTTAGAAATTATCTTATTTACTTGTCATGGCCAAACACTGCTTGATTCTTGGAAATTTGCACTTTGTTTCTAGCCTTGTGGACTCTATATTCTTTTAAGTCAATACTTATTCTCTTTTAGGCTCTCTGAGACTTGGATTTCTTTGCCAAATTTTAATTTCTTTTGCTATGGAGGGAGTGATTGTCTCTATGTTGTCTCTTAAATGTTCTGGTCCCCTCTTCATTAAGAGGGCCCCTGTTTAGGATAGGTTTGCTTCTTTGTGAGGATGTTTTCCATATCATGTCAAGTTCAGCAATAATGTACCAAGTATTTCTGTTGTACCTAATTTGAATTTAACCATGAGGAAACCCAAAAAAAGATGGGATGCTTATATAGATGTCATACATATTAATAAACAGATTGGTTTTATGCTAAGATACACCTCTCTGATTTCAGGACCATATAATACTGCAGTTTCTTTATATTGGGTTCACTGTGATATATCAGCCTTCTTATCTGCTGTTTCATATACTGCTTATCTCAAGGAATACAGAGGAAACAGCAGAATGTACATTAAAAATTGTCATTCTTCGTTAAATAATGAGCAACTGCTGTGTGCTTACATTTTTAATAACTAATACCTGCTCAAAGAGGTTAATTTTCAGAGTGTGTATTAAATACAATTATTGATTGTGTAGAACCCTATTCTTAGAAGGCTTCTTAAGATTCAATTGAAGATGTGTTTCAGCTAATTAGTGACCATATTTGCCTGGTTATTTCCATTGTAAAATATATTCTTTCTGTATTAAACTCCACAAATCCATTTTTAGCTAAGGAATCTGAGGTTATTCAAAGCAAAGCTGTTGACCTTGTTACAGATAGTTAGCCTAACTCAGTCCAATTACTCAAATCTGCCTGTGTTGCAATTATTTATTTCCTGAGCTTATAAAGGAACCAGAGAAGTATGAGTAAAATTTATTTTCCAGCAATTGATGTTGATCTAAACTCATGCATTTTCATACATTGCATTTATGGCCTTGCATACATTGTATTGCAGGCCTTGGAAGAATGTGAGTTGTAAATGTCTTAAATGTTTTTTAAAGATTCCTTAATTCTTTGGATAATATTGAGTTGAAGAAATTAGTTTCTTGACATAGTTTATTTTTCTACTTATTTTCATCCTTGCAACCTGTTCAATTGTTATTTACTGTGTCTCAATTTTATGTAATCAATTCCACTAAGTGCTTAGAAAGATTTTGGTTAAATCTGACTAAATGCTTGCAACTAACACTAAAATTCTGACACAGTATTTGGGTTTTGTTTGGTGTTTTTTTTAAAACCTCACCCTTACCTGAGGAGAAAAGAGACATGTTTCTCTCCTAGCATAATTTGTAAGTGTATATCTAAATGGCCTAAAGTATAAAAATATACATATCTAAATAATTTAGATAAGCTGTTTCCAAGTTGTAAAATATTCAACTGATTTAGCCAAGCTCTAGTATACTGTAGCAGTTGACTGTGTTTTAATGTGATGGAACAAGAACAAAATGACGTAATGCTTCTGTAACTGCACACAATATATCTAAGCCATATAACCGTTGTAAAACCAACCCAGTTTCCCATTTTACAACCTGCTTTATTCCATCCCTTTGCTGCAGGTGCAAAATGAAAAGACTTTGCAGATGGCATTGATTTGCTTTTTATCATATAATGCTTTAAAGGAAAACAGCCACTGACAATTGGTGGTGGCTACTATTTTAGACTGTATGATCTCTGTGAAACACTAACTCATTGGTTCCATAAGAGCCATATAATGAAATTGAAAATTTGAGGTACAAGGATAGTAAACTATACCTGCAAAATGCTATTATGGCAGATGAATTGTAATTAGAATTTTAAACTCTGAGCTAATTGTGTATAAGAAAGTAATTTTTTCTCTAGTAAAACTTTAATGGAATTGTTATAAACATGAAGAGTAGAAATCAGGAAGGTAGAACTATTTGTACTTTGTTGATAAAATATGCTCCTGTGTATAAAACAAGTGCAAGCTGCCACATGGCAAATGCTGCCATTTGTCTCCTTAGCACTTGGCTAATGATCCATGACAGAAATATCTGAGCTGAGTGGTAACAGTATAGTGATATAATCAGGTGTTATGACACAGATTTTACACCAAGGGCTTCAGACATGTTTTTTCAGTCATGTTGAAGACTAGCATTGAAATGGCTTTCCTGCTGAAATGAATTTGTCTGGGTGACAGAAACAATTTACAAAGCTCTAAATATGTTGTCTGGCCTGTTATTTGTTAGATCTAACTGTGTAATATTCAACTTAAATAACATTCTGGAAGCTCCACGATCCATCGAGAAGGGTTTTCTCCTCACTATTCTGTCTGGCAGTGAAAGAGATGACTCATCATGATTTCAAGATTCCTCTGATACCTCTGTTTGTTTTGGCTTTCTATTGAAGTTCTTGTTGCCTCTCAGAAGCTAACAAAGTTTGTAATTAAATAGTTTATTTCAGAAGAGCAAACTCTGCCAGAGGAAATTATTGGTGGAATAGCCTTTGGTGTATGAACATTCTTGTTGATCAAATGATTTTTTTTTTTAAAGGAAAAAAATAACCAACAAAAAAGCTGCATTTCTGGAAAAAAAGTTCCCTCTAGTCCAACCCAGACTTGTCTGTGTTCTTCTAGAACTTAACCATATAAAGAGTACAGTAATTTCTCATGTATAAAGCGCGCCCTTTTGGCTGAAACTTTGGTCGAAACCCGGAAGTACGCCTTATAGGCCAGTGCGCCTTATATATGGACAAAGTCTGGAGATTTTCCAACCCAGAAGTGTGAGCCTGTGCAGCCCCAAGATTGCACGATTCCGCTACTAATTCGTTACTTTGTTGCGCACGGATCCTCGCTGCAAAAAAAAAAAGTGCACCTTATAGGCCGGTGCACCTTATATACGGACGAAATACGGAAAATTGCCGGCAACCCTGGAGTGTGCCTTGTACTCTGGTGCACCTTATAGGTGTGAAATTACTGTATTTGCCAGCAGACTGTGTAATAGGCCCTTTTTAATGATAACCCTGTGATAATCCGGCATCTCATCAGAGACAGCAGTGCCAAGGTACTTGTTCTCAAAGACAGCACTTACAAGGGGCATGTTTAAATATGCCAAGTGGACAAGCTTGATCCTTTCAGCAACAATGATTATGTGTTCTCCTGAGAAAATGCTGACAAGTGATTGAAAAACAGAAGAGACAATCAGTTCAAATCGATGCTATTTTTAATGAGCACACAAGGCTACCAGGAAAGCAAAGTAGCACATAATTGGTTAGGTTAAAGACAATATTAATTTACTCACTGTGAAAGGAAAGGGTGATGCTGACCCTGTGAAATGGATTGCACAAGTTAATTTTTTTTGTGTAAGTGTTCTTGTTTTCTGTCTTAACCAATTTTGCCTTGAAAGTTACTGTGTCTCTGAGTTATTCATTAATAACATTTGTGTTCCACACAAATGGTGGAGCTCCTGCAGTCCCACAATATAATATTTTATTGTGTGGACCAGTATGGATGGACAAGGGATGTTACTGTCAAGTTAGTTCATAAGTTAATAGCTTGGTTTAGAAACATCCCCTTCCAATAATAAGGATATATGAAGCCCCTTTGACCAGCTTGATTTGAACTATAGCTATCTTGGACATTCACTCTTTGCTTAGACAGTGTAAAGAAGATCTAGATGTTGTAGACTGACATTCCAAAGTTGTGGGATAGTTGAGCTTTCTGCTTGCTTTGTGGTAAAAAACCTCAGAGTGCATTAATTGTGTTTGTGATCCCAGTTCATGTATTTGTAGTATTCTTGGAAGCAGTTATATTATTCCATCATGACCACCTAGAGATATAAATAGTGTAGGTCCCTCTGGAGAGCAGGCTGTAGATCAGGCACATTAAGGAAGTACAAAGGGGCTCTCTGCACAGGATCGTGTTTCTTGGTGTTTTCTGATGGTGTTCACATGTTTCTAGTAGAAAACGGGAGACTACAAAGAGGGATTCAGTGAATAAATAATATTTTTTCATTTGCTGTGCCAATCCCCATCCCAAACCTGGCCTGCATGTTTTTCTTCGGCAGTGTTCTATTTCTAAAAATAATCATAGCACCTGTCTCTGCACTTTTGGCAGTGCACTCTCACAGTTCACCTGCTTGAGTGACTCATGGTTTCCTTGTGAGGTGAGAAATAACCCTGTTCTCACTAATCATTAATTAGATCATCTGTCATCTGTGATGAACTCTTATTACCTTGACTGAAGGGACAATGACTTAAGATGCAGAAACCGCTTTACAGGTTTGTGTGTAGTCTGGTGCTGCACACATAACTCAAAAGTGCAGTCTATGAATGCCAAGTAACCAGCTGTTGTTATCTCTCATAATGGCATAATGTCTTACAAGCATATCCAATGGTCTTTTAGATACACATTCATACTAACAAAAGTTGCAATTATCACTGACTGTTTCCCCGGCTTGTAGCCTCAAACATGACTTTAGGACATGGTCTTGTACAAAAAGGTCAGGGATAATGTTTCAGAGAGCACAAACATAACTTGACCATAATTCAGTTTTCTCCACGTATTCTTTGTTCCCTTGCTATCTGTCCAGTTATTTCCAGCTGTTAAGCAAAACTATGCATTTCAGAGTTGTTTGTGCTTGATTTCTTTGTTTTGTTTTTCCAAAACTTCTAGACATGTGGAACTATAGGAGAGATGACTTGTGAGTTGCTAAGATTGTTACAGAAGTTTAGAGAATTCCAGAAGAATTAATTTACTTGGAATTGTTTAGCTCAGTATTCCAATCACAGATGAGACTGAATTTTACCACTCTACCACTACTTTGCAGTGAAGTGGTCAGTAATCTCCCCTGGTGTGTATGAAGAGCAGAAGAGGTTCTCTGTCTGTTTTTCTGAGTTGCCTGTGCTTATATAATAAGCTATTTAAAAAGAGCGATAAAGATAAAGGAACAAAGGACAAAAATCCTGTTTAAATAAAGAACATAAATGGCACAAAGGGAAATCTTAGATTCTCTTCCTCTGCAGTTTGAGGTCAGCTAGCATGAAATACATTCTCATCCCTACTGCTTTCTTTTCTGTGCCTTCACTTAGGTCAATCAACAGTTGAGACACTATATATTCTCACAATCTTCAGGCATATATCACCTGAACCTCTCCAACATTATGCACTTCATCAAAAATTTTACCCTGGAACCTAATGTAATCCTTTACAGCTGAGCAAACCAACACCCTGTGGACCAAATACAATAAATTTAGTGTTACAGCTTTCCCTCTACTGAGTCAGAAACCTTCCCTCTATGGTGTTGATGTAGCTTTTTTCTAAATTTAACTAGGGTGGTTTAAATAACTGAGTAAGTCTATTTAAAAATATCTCCTGGTCCTAGTTTCTAATCTACTACTCGGCAGATCTGTAGATAAATTAATTTAATTCTTTTGAGGGAGCAAAAATAATTAGGGAAATGGAGCAGCTGGAAAACAGGACATGGGACAACAAGTAATGGAGAGAAAAGAGCTCTAGAAACTAAAAAGACTTATTGAAATAACTTAAATTTTTATGCTGTGATTATTAATTAGTACATTACCTTCACCCATTGTTCTTTAAAGAAACAGAAAAAAACTCTGTTTAATATTTGCATGGTTGTAGCAGTCTTAGTGCAGTCTCTAGTGTTGGCTGTTGGACTGTGTGAATTGATTTTGAAGTGGATTATGGTGCTGTGAGACCTCTAGTATATGGATAGGATCTAAGGTCATTTGCTGTAATGCAAGAGAATTTACCAGACTCTACATTTTGTCACTTTGGCAGAAGAAGATACTTACTTCATGCTTTGAGAGCCTATCTTTTAAATTTAAAGTTAATGAATTGTAATAATTTATATCTCATAAGAACTTAAATCTCATATCAAAGAAGAGGATGGTTTAATGGGGCAAGTGACATTATGATCTTCACATCAACAAAATATTATTGTGGCTAGTTACAATAGGGAAAAAAAAAGACATTCAGGTAATGCATGCAGTTGGTTTAACAGTTTGAAAATTGCCTTCTAGGAGTGAAAAAGTAGAAGTACAATTAACACAAACCTTACCAAGAAAATAGCTTTCTGTCAGGTGTTAAGAGCTTGAGTGTATCTCCCCACTTCTTCTTTCTTGTACATGTAAGTGTCAGGGATTTTATCCCATTACAGTTGCACTATCCCAGCATTAAAATCTAGATTCCATTATTAATGCATCTGGAGCTAGCAGTGAAAGGAGTCTCTCTTCAGCTGAGAAGGCTCAGTACCTCTGCAAACTCACTGACTGGTAGTAAGCTTTGTGCTTCTATCACAGGAAAAGCCGGTGGGCAGAGGTCAGATATACTTTCATTAATGCTTTCATCATATTTTTGGTCATAGAAACCAAAGACTATTGAATTTAATCCAAAATGAAAGAAAGCCTATATGTTAGGCACCATAACATTCTTTTTTTAAAAGTATCCATGCAGAAACAACAAGTAGTTACAGTTATCTAAGCATCCTAAATTGCATATCTTGTATTACAGGGCTTTTTCAAAATAAAAATTTAAAAATTTTAGTTAAATTCCTGCTGAAAGATATTTTTTTATAGCTAAACTTACTGCTAATGGTTTTGTTCTTAATTTTAAGTAATTTTAAACAAAGTGTATTTTCAAAATTAAATTTTTCAAAACTCCTATTAAACTAGGTTCAGTTTTAATTTTTCCCTCTCTTTGGCTTATACTGTAGTTATGCTTTTAAGTGCCTGGCAATAATCCTGATATTCACATTCTTACTCTTTCAAAATGTCTCTCTGGTTAATCCAATGAGTAGAAAAATCCATTATTGCTCATTTCAAGTATTATCAATTCAGGAGACAACCTAAACCAGAGAACTTCAAATATTTCTATAGCCTTAATCTGTGAAAGAATTATGTTCCCTAGCTATCCAAATCTTTGTTCACAGTGTGGCAAAAAGCATGCTGTGCCTCTGCTTTAGTTCTTATGTTCACAGCTAAGTTAATGAAGGTATATTTTGGGTACTAATGTGCCATAATTAATGGGGGTTGGAGGTGTCTGTTTCAAAACTAGTAGGAAATTTAAAGTTAAAAAAAATCCATTAATTAAGAATAGAGCTGACTGAATGTAGTCAAAACACTTTTTTTGTGGATTCAATCTTGGTTTGAAATACATAATGAAAAACAAAGTCTTTCAATAAACATTCTCTTTTGTAAAAGACTTTGGTATTTTCCAAGTGAAATGTACTGCCTGGCAGAGCCTTCAGCCAAATTTATTAGGACCTACAATAAGTAGCTATGTCGAGACTAACTAGCCTTTGATACCTATTTGTTGTATGTATTCAAAGCCATTCATTTTGCGCCTCTATTTTCAACTATTGCCTTGTTCCATGGAAATATTAGCTGAATTAAAGGTACTCCCATGGTGCAGTTTAGATTAATCACCATTCTCAGATATTTTGTAACTCTCTTAACAAAAATAATGTTGCATGCAGAACATAGTATTTTTCTTGGAGTGCATCTGTAAGAGATGTATGCAGAAAAAAGGTGAGTTAATTATTCAGCTCTAATTGGCAGCAGTTAATTCCTAGCTGAAACGCTAAGGTTTTACTTCTCATCCAAAGTTTTAAAATGCATTTGGATTTATAATCAAGCAACATAAATTAATGATGGAAGACAAACTGCGAAGAAATTTGAGTTTACATATGCTCTAAGAATGATCAAAGTCACTGATATTGCAAGCCCACTATAATTTCAGGTCATTAGGTAGCTTTAAAGAAGGGGAGGATGGTAGAGATGCAGCAAAGTGAACCATCAGGATGTCTCTTCTGCTTGTGAATAACCATAGGAAGCTATCTGGGTATTGATCAATTGTCCTCTGAAATGGACAATTGCATCAGAGTAAATTCCTAAAATAGTGAATTTGATCATTAAAAAAAAAAAAAAAAATTTAAAAAAAATAGTCATCCCGCCCTTGGAAAAAAAAAAAAATTAATAATTTTTGCACTTGAGTTCCTGCAAAGGAAGAATGAACCCAATCTAAAAGATAAGAGAGAAAGGGAAAGGTAAGAAGTGCCAGTCATGTTAATTCTTTGCACATCAGATTTCTTAATCAATCTTTGAAGCAACATTTGCTTCTATTCTTTCTCACTTAACAGAAAGAAAATTACTTCAGAACTTACCATTTCTTTTTCAATTTCATATAGTCACAAATCCTTAATTAGACGGCCATGACTTTCAATGCTCCAGCAAATTTATTGCTTCTTTTAAATTTGCCTTACAGCAGAAACTTAGTTTGGTATCGCTCACCACTACATACAGCCTGATTATTAGCTCTTCATTAGTTAATACAAGAATGTGCAGAATGATATTCATTTGAATTAAGATGTTGACTTTTTGAACCTGCCTGAAAGGGCGGTTTTCCTTGTAACTTGTCGCCCAAATATAATTCTTATTTGGAAAAGTAGATCAAAAGCAGAGATTTAAATGAAGGTGGTTTGTTGGGAGGGTTAGTTGTTGTTTTTTTTCATTAAAAGAAGTGACAGTGCAAGTTGCCTACAAATAATCATCTGGAGCTGGTGGGGGTTTTTATTTCCCCAGTATTCCAGTGAGTGGAATTGTCCCAGTCGAGTGACCACATATCCCCACCTTTCTGCTCTGATCTGGCAAACAGGGTCTTCTCAGTAGGGCTTCTCTGAAAGTCAGACTCTTCTGTTGGTCTCAGATGAGACCTGAAACTGTTTCCCAAAACAAGTCCTTATTCTTTTTATTCAGAAGTGATATTGTGATCAGTAATACAGTGACAGTGAAGACAGTCTCAGTGCTTTTTCTGGCATAGCCTGGGATGCCATCTAAGCCAGGGGCAATGCAAATGAACTGTAACAGGTGGTTCTGCCTGTTTAAAATTCAGCAGCAGGGAGTATTTCAAAAGTTGAGTGTCAGGAACATAAATCAGAAAGATCTGAACTTCTGGCACATCCCATGAGTTTCTTTAACCAACACCAAGCAAGGCACAGAGAATGGCTCTTCACTAGGCTGAAAGGACTATCCTTGGGGAAGGGGTTGTTTCTTCATTAGAACATGTAGTTTTTCTCATTCTACCACATTTATATGTTTTGCATAAATAATTGTGCTTTGTTAGTATTTCTCTGTTGCGCCACACACACTTGAAAATCAGAAAAAAATCCATTGTAGAGGCCTGACCCTAACCCTAACTGTTTCATTCAGAATATTTTCTTAGGAGTTATAACAAATGTGAAGCAATCCTCAAGTGTCCCTTGCTTTCATGTTCTGTGATGAAAGCTTAATTTCAATGAGAAGTACAGTAATTTCACAATTATAAGCCACACCTTTTTATTGAAGAATCCAGCCTACCCCAGTAGTGCGGCTTATATTCAGGTGCGGCTTATCTATGGTCAAATCCCAGTGAAATGCCAACCCAGAAGTGAGAGCCAGCCAGGGAGGGTGCCTGGGGCTGCCTTTAAAGGCTTCGCTGGTCTATGGAAACTGTTTGCAACTTGAGCACCTGACACCAAACCCAGCTGGCAGCAATTCTGTTACTAATTTGTTACTTTGTTACACATGGATCCTCGCTTTCTGGGGGAAAAAAAATAAATGCAGCTTATATTCAGGTGCGGCTTATATATGGACAAATCCCGTGGTCTACCCGGCTACTGGGAGGTGTGGCTTATAATCATGTGCGGCTTATAATTGTGAAATTACTGTATATTCTGATTGCAAGTATACAATAAACACTGAAACCTCGTTTTCCCACAGCGTGTGGATCAACCTCTAAGGGACATAGCTTTCAGGAATTGGACTGACTTAACTGCTTCAATAAAACTTTGCTTATATTTCCTAAATAGGTAATGGTCATTTGAATCACTCACAAAAGTCTTTTGTCTGTTGTAGGCAATAGCATGGAGTGCAGACAGGCCCATTTGGCCAATTGCAAAATGAAAATGCATTTTGTTTGTGTTTTTTCATAACTCAACAGTATTTGTGTGCTGAGGAGCATAGAGTTTGCATTGATGTTATTTGATTAAGTCATCTGGGTTTTTGTTTTTTAAAATCAGCAGATACACCTTGCTATGCTACACTGGAGAAAAAATAGGAAATGTGGGAAATCTGTGCAAAATAATTGCAAAGAAAGTGTGAAAATGCTTCAAGCTGTTCATGAGATGGTTTTTAGAGCACTTTGAGATACTGTATGAATAATAGCATTGTTTTAGACCCTAGTCTTGAGACAACAGCAGAGTGAGTCCATGCTGTGTTTATTGCCACATTACAGTAATTAAAGTACAATTACACAGGCTGAGTAGCAGAGGATCACACTGTCTACTGAATAGACCCAACTGCTGAGAACATACTAAAAGGATTGCCTAGGAATGTCTGGGAGGTGAGCAAATGTGTATTAGCACTAGACCATGCATGTAACCTTGTCATCCTTGTCCCTCTAAGCTATTAGGAAAATGCAACTAAATATTTCTATGATAGGAGTGAAGAATTGGAAGGAAAGCCACAGATCTCTTTAATTTCCCTTGTGAACCAGATTTCTCAGTTTAAAACTACTGTCTTTCAGATAATATGTTCCATCTAAGAAAAACTTCAGGAGTGAAAAAGTTTCTGAATAATGCTGTCTAAGGTGAAATCTTTCTTTATATTCTGTCAAGACATGTTCTGTATTGTCACTGGTTTTCATTTAAAAAAAAACAAAACCAAAAACAAAACAGTGCCCAAATACTCTATTCCCTGAACACAGAAGCAAGTTAAAAATACCTTATACTTTGTTACCAGTTAGAAAAGATCACATAAGACTTCCCTATTATTGCCAAAATATTAAATGATGGTTGGCAGGGGGAAGGCATGTAGGACTGTTTTTCCTTGATAAGCAAACAGGATTTTACTGTAAGTTTCTGAAAGCCTAATCCTTCCTATTATTCATTATAATTTCCATGTTAGGGATAAAAAAGGAGAAATGAATCCTATTTGTATTAAAACGTAAATCACGGTGCATAATTAGGAGAGTTCAGTAATACTGATTATCTTAAATAGCTGTCATGGAACAGAGTAGGTAGTCATGTAAATCACTGATGCCAAATTCTGGGATTGTTTTTCACATTTTTACATGCAACATGGTTGAATGTTACCTATTCAAACTAGGGAACTTTGTCAGCAGGTACTTGGATGAGAAGTTATGCAGCATAAGGACATTATTTCAAAGCACTAGAACATAAATACCTCTTTTACTCTGTCTTAGATTTATCCAGCTCTTCAGAAAATAAAAATTTTTTGCAGAAAGGAGCAGTGACATAATTTCTTGAGCTACACTGCGTGGCAGGGTCAATTTTCCTTGCTCTTATTGGTTCAATAAAAGGATGAAACATCTGAGAAAAGAAAGATAAAAATATACAATTAAAAAATCAGCTTATTGACCTGGGTTTGTTTTCATTTGTTAGGGATTTTTGTCTTGGAAAACATTTATTTCATTACGATTTCTGGATTGATTTGTAGTCCTCACTTCAATTAAGGGATTTTCCTATTCTAACAATTTTTTTGGTCACTCTTTTGTTCTATCATCCTCATTGGTTCCTCCTTTCCAGCCCTTTCTAGAGTGCCTAATTTAGGTTCAGTATGTACACAGATGCTGTATAGATGAGCAGAAGTAGGAAATGCTCAACAAACAGCAGAATTGCTTCACTATTTCAGTCAATTGTAGCAAACCAGCATCTTCTGAGTAAGGCAGGGAGAACTCACAGTAGCAAAAAAGAGAGAAGTTATTTTGGTTGTGGAAGACATGCTCCCTTCCACATTTTGAGGGTAATGTCTGACATTTCATCATCTCAGCTTGGTTGCATCTCACAATTCTGTACATCCCTGCACAGGCACAGAAATGTCATCAGCAGATTCTCCATTTTGTTTGTTATGTGAGTGTGTCTCACCAAGGTCTGGCAGAGGAATACAGGATGCTTCACATGTGCTTTGTGCAGCTTTGTTTTAATTATGGCACATAAAAACTTTTCCTTTGTAATGTTACAGAGATTGATTTCAAAAGGAGATGGTGACAGATAAAAGGGTGGGCTATTTTCTGTTAATTGGAATATTTTTTCAGTCTAGAAAAGAGATATATGAATTAGGCCAAATTGTGCTTACTCTTACAATAGCTTTTTTTTTGGTTTTTAACCTTATCACTGACATGTTACGCATCTCTCAGTAGTAGCTCTACAGATGGAATAGTTAATTTAATCATGAAAGGGCAGGATATGTCCTTCATAGATGTCATAAGTGTACAGTAATTTCACGACTATAAGCCGCACCTGAATATAAGCTGCACTTCCGGGTAGCTGGGAAGACCACGGGATTTGTCCATATATAAGCCGCACCCGAATATAAGCCATGCTCTTTTTTTTTTTTTTTTTTTTTTTTTTAACTCCGCACGGCAGAGGGGGTGGGGTGCTCCGGCCCGGCCCCACACAGCCCGGCTTCCCAGTGGCAGGGGCCGGCCCGCCCTTGCGCACCCCTCGTTCATGGCGGTCCCACGCTGCCGGCGGCTGCCGGCGGCACAGGGGCCAGCCCGCCCACTTGCCACTCTGCTTGGCTGTCTCTCACTTCCGGGTTGGCCTTTCGCTGGGATTTGTCCATAGATAAGCCGCACTTGAATATAAACCGTACCACTGGGGTAGGCTGGATTCTTCAATGAAAAAGGTGCGGCTTATATTTGTGAAATTACTGTATATCTAATGAAGCTTTCATTTTTTCTGAGCACTAAAAATTATTTGAGGAGGGGGCAGAAAGGAGAAACTGGTAACCTCAGAGCATATGCTCTGCCCTCTGTAAGCAGTGCATTCAGCTGGAGAGTCAGGCATTTCACAGTGATTAACTGCTTTTGCAAGTCTTGAGCCAAATCAAACCAGGCTGTTATGCATTGACAACACAGTCAGGGAAAGCCTGAATTTTTATTGTGTAAATTTCAAACAAAGCAAATAAATCTTCTCCTGGTTTTATGCTAATGATAAACAATCTGTGCTGTGGAATGTTGCATTTTGAATTTTTGTGACTTGGTTTTCTTTTTAAGGTATCTATCTAATGCTTTTGGTAATTCATGCCAATAAAAGTAACTTTTTTTTTTTTTCCTGAAGTACTGAAATCATGAAGCAGCAGTTATTATATGATATCTGCTTTGAAATTTTAGTATATCGTTCTGTACTACTGTGCACTGTAATTTTGTTTATAGCATTTGATTATCATGTCAATTTACATCCAGGGTAGAAGAAATTGGCTGGGTATCAAGCAATAAATTTTAATAGGTTCATCATCTGCATCATTTGGTATTACCATTCAGTGATTTTTGTCCTGATGTGGCAAACAAGTTATCATTCTTTAGGCGCTGCTGATCTTCAGTTCTGCATGACTAACCTAACTGCATGTTGCTCAATTCCTCATGTTTTCTCCACACATTATAACAACCTCTCAGAAGCAGACATGACATGAAACACTACAACAGCAAAGGTATATTCTGTAAGTGCTGCCATTTCTAAAATCTTTGCTGTGTTCAGAAGTGGTAGAAAAGAACCAGATCACCATTTAGTAGTGGTGTTTAGGGCTTGGCACAGAAAAAAAGATGTGGAGAGATTATACAAATTGTATAACATGATCAACAAACCTAAGAAAATGGATTAGATTTTAGTGCCAGATCGTCTCACACTTTATGGCTAGGAACAAGCACAGTTTGTGAGAATTCAGCAGAAGGTATTCCTTGGCAGTGAAGTGTGGTCTGAAATCCCTGTTTCCCTGCAAGGTGCTGGACCCCAAAGCTAGGTTTGAGAGCAACCATGGAAGACAATATCAGCCCTGTCTGATACCAAGGATATCAAGAATCTCCCTGTGCAGGATGTTTTTGTCTGTTCTGTGCCACTCCTGATCACTGTGGGCCTTCTGGGGTCGTTGATGACAACAAACTGAAATAAAGAAATAGTCAGCATCTCTCAGCAATATACATTCAAATTGTACCTCTCTACTGCCCATGGCCAGGTGTCGTCTTGCAGCTTTACTTTATTTGCTGGAGTTCTGGAGTAAAAAAAAAAAATTCAACAGCCTGAAATGTATATCTGTTTATACAGATTGACATAACTAATTTCTTTTCAATAACACAGCACTGCAAAGACAAAAGCTGTATGTTTGCAAGCCATACAGTTTTCTACAGTGCTTTTCTTTGTTCTTAAATAGATATTGTAAATTCCAACTGA
This sequence comes from Sialia sialis, assembly GCA_009812075.1. Lineage (NCBI taxonomy): Eukaryota > Metazoa > Chordata > Aves > Passeriformes > Turdidae > Sialia > Sialia sialis. The sequence goes on along the minus strand of VRYO01000617.1, from coordinate 481,426 downwards.
GTTGTAGTGAAAGGACTAGATTTTGATCTTGTAGTACTGGAAGGAGTCAAGTGCAAAGAATTTCACATGATTAATGCTGTTGAATAATTTCTTCATGTTAATGGAGAATAATAATAACATTACTCATTCTCCCAACAAAGGTTTTTGAGTGGCTTAGACATATACAACATCAAAGGGATGTGCCACAGGTTGATATTATTCACTGTGATTAATGTTATTTGTTTCAAGCAGGCACATAAAGAGGTGAGATCCAATTTTTTTCTTCAGTTAGAGGAGAAATAAACCTTTACTAAACTTTTTTTTTATACATAATCTGATTTCATCATACAAAGAGACGAATTCTGCCAGTAGCTTACACCTATGCATTTTCATAAGGTCTAGAGCCCTTTTAGATTCTTCATGATATAAATATATTCCACAGTCATCACAACACCTTGATTGCATGTTCTTGATAATTAAAAAGTTGAGTGAATAGGGTTCTATTAATGTCAAAAATCTAGCAAAGGGATTGAATATTTTGCTATATTTTAAGTTGCTAGTCTTTCCTTTTCACCCCTGTTTTTTTATACACTGTCCAAAAGCAGTTTTAGGCAGTAATTACTGTCTTTTGCTGTGAGAGGGAGGAAAGGGGAGCAGATAGAATCAAGCATGATCATGACATGTATTTGTTCTCATTATGGTGATGACAGCAATTCAGTTTCTGTTGCATGTTTCCCTTGCTTTTACCTTAACTCCTTTAGTTCAGTTTTGAAACAATAAAGGGGATATGTATTTTTTTAAATTGTGGGGGTTTTTCTTCCACACCATGTTTCAGATTAAGTCTTGTTAGTATGGCTACTAAAGATGATTTGGAGAAGCTGCTAATTTCTAAATTTTTTCTTTTAAACGTTGTTTATACTGTGGAAACATGTAGAAGAACCAGCTATTCCCTTTCTGGCCACTGTACTAGGTAAAGAAAACAACCTGTCTGAGCTTACAAATGCTTAATAAAAATTCTTCATGAGTAGAATATAAACTTGTTTTGTATATAAACTGGAATTATTTTATTGTACTAATAAAGACATAGTCATGATACTTTCTTAGTCAAGAGTGTGTGAAAGACACCTTGGATAAGAACTGTTTCTGAATTGCTATATATCCATGATGATTTTAGAAACAGGAAAAATTATAGTTAGCACTCTAAAAATGGCTCAGTTTTGTCAGGCTGCGAAACTTATTTCCACAGTTGTTACTTACATTAACTGACAAATGGTGCTAATGAGTTTTGGCTTCTGGATTCAGCATAAAATATTCCAGCTTAAAAACCTCACCAGTGCTGACTCTACCTTTTTTTAAACTTTGGAAAAATAATTGCTGCTCCTGGCACTGTTTCCCTGGGGCTAGGTTCCGCATTTAAATTAGTGCCTAACTCTTGATGGCAGATACTTCCAGGCAGGCAATATTAGCAGTTCAGTTGCTGAGTACCTTTCTGATACCATTATATTTTTATAGAGATTGGAAAATTCATCAATTAATTTCATGTAAAGAAGATCTAGTTGCTATGTTCTCCAGAATTAATGTTTTTCCATTATCAGAATGGAATTATTGCTTACATTATTTAAATATATCCCATACATTGATATGGGAGATGGTAAGAGAATGGCAATCTTGGTGAATTTCTGTGCTTCGGGTAATTTGAGAGCATTTTAAATGAATATTTCACATATCCATGTTTTGTCCTTTCTGAGGTGTATTTTATATATATATACACATACATACATACATATATATGTATATACATACATATATGGAATTTTTAGTTTCTTGCATTAAGTGGGCTGACACAAAATTCAAGAAGATGATACTCTCTTATTTCTGTACAGGAAATTCTCATTCTTTACAAGTATTCACAAATTTCAGCTTTCAAGAATCCCACGGAATTAGCAAAAAACATAAAATTTGATAGAATGACCATTGCAAGACACACTGACACACTGACACACCTCAGTGTGCTTCTCTTCTGTGTCTGTGTTCTGTGTTACAAACACGTCTCTTCTTAGACTGAGAGACTCCATAAAAATAAAATTGCTCAGGGGTTTCTCTTTGGCAGAATATGCAATGACATGTATTGACAGTCAGCTGCTGCACACTGTGATTAAGAGAAAATGCTCATTTCTCATGAGGGTGTTGATTATTCCCTAACTTTAGCTCAAATGTCTAGTTTTTGATTATATTCTAATGTGCTAAAAGGCTTTTTCCCAGCATCTCTGCATTTAGAGATAGTGTCTAGGATAGGGAAAAAAGTGGTTTTTATAGAAGAGCAATTAGTAGTGATTATTTACAAAGACACCAGTAAGAGTTCTTTGGCATTAAATAGCAATTCTTATCAACATTACCTGGCCCTGTCATACTTTGCTGCTTTACTCTTAGTTTGCATTGAGAATTTATTGTGAGGTATCTACATGACTAAAACAAAAAGTAATTGTGTAATGGAAGAGAGTGCCACCGGTGTGAAGTACTAATGAGAGGGACATGTAAACATGCACTTATAGATAGTCAAAGACCAATGAAATAGCACCACCCACATGAAAATACTTTCAGAAGGGTTCTAATGGTTCTTGATGAAAGTAAATAAGTGTGAAACACCATTTTATAGTCCTGTAGTCAAAGTGAACTTGGTGGCTTTCTCTTAATTTCCCTGCTCAGTTCAACAATAAATAATCCTTGAAGACTTAAAGGAGAAAGATTCTGATTTACAGAGAGTCCCAGTCAAAACTGAGTAGCAGTGTTAAGTGCTGCACTGAATTAAGCACTTATTTCCTGTAACAAGCATAGGTAGGACTGCTCATCCTTGTGGAGCTGGATCTGTCACGGATCTCCAGCAAAACTGACTCACATCAAAACCAGTGATTAACACAGGTACTTTTTGTTGTGTTTAGTTGAATGAAATGTTCTTACTCTTTTCTAGATCTGCAAAGAATTTTAAGAAAAATCTTGTCTAGAAGTAAAAGTTCATAGCAGTGATAAAGGGCAGATGTACATGTTTTCAGGCAAAAGGAACTAAGTGAAACATGAAAATGGCTCAAAACTGGAGTAAGTATGTTCAATACATTCCTTGGAGAAGAGGGGAAGAAAGATGAGGCAGGATCAAAGTTCACAATGCAACTTCTGCTGTAGATCTGAGCTACAACTGCAGTGCTGACTTTGAGATGAGTGGATAGATTTCAATCTCTCCCTCTTTTAGGCTAGAAAATGTCATTCTGCTAAATGGTTAAGACTATATCTGTTCAAAATTTCTAACAGAGTAACTTTGTCCACTCAAAAAATATAGTGGGTTGGTGGTTTGTGTGGTTTTGTTTAAGTTTTTTTTATGAAATAGCAGCTGCGAGAGAAGCTGTTTGGTTCAAGTCTCCCAAAGTAAAGGTTTTGTTAGAAACAAAATTAGGTCAGGAAGCTGGCACATGATTGCTATAACTATGTTTTGCTATAGAATTCTTTCATGTGGGAGATGTGAAATTGGAAATAAATGAAGTCCTATTGCTGTAATTGAGGGAGATTTGGGAGTGTGGGACATATCTGAGGGGTTTTTTTTCTTCCTTTTGGTAGTCTGGAAATGAGCAGCGTCTGCAAGCCAAATGAAAACAGGAGTAAAGTCTAATATTACCAATTTGAAAGGACCTCTGCACTTCAGAAACAATGGCTGGTTTGTGCACCTCGTGGTAAAAGGGGGGGCAGTTGCAACTTGGGACAAATGAAACTCAAACCTTTCAGCCTCCCTGTCCTAAAAGCTCCCCAGCCCAGCACAATGCTCCCTTTGACTCCAATGCTATCCTTTAAAGCTTGTCCAGTGGTTCAAGATGACTGGTTTTCTGTGTATTATCTCTTAACCTTGGGAAGAGTTAAAGCACAGCAGGAAAAGAGAGGAGTAGTTTTGGTCATCTTGGTTTGACACATTTGAAAATGAAACTGATATTGAGGCAGATCACAAAAATAAAGATAGCAGAACATTCATGACACCTCTTCTGTATTTACAAACTTGTGGAACAGACCTAAGACTAATACAAATCCACCAAAAAAAGCCACAAAAAAACCCCAAACAACCTAACAACAAGAAAAAACAAAACAAAAATAACTAAACAAACAAACAAACAGAAAACCAAAACCCAAAACAACAACAATGAAAACAAACAAACAAACAAAAAAACCCCCACCTAAACCATAACTCTCAGGACACCACTGTTGCGAGTGCTAAAATCATTATTGTGGAAATGCATCTTAAAAATCAACCTGTGTTGCGTGGTTCCAGTTCATGATTACTGCTCAACTTCTGAAGATTCTTCTGTAACAGCTCTGTACCCATTCCAGTGGGGCAGGCAGTGAGTCTAAGCATTCAGCAGGTTAGGAATCCTGACTTGTGTGGCTATAGTACTACCTATGGAACTTTATTGAATCAAGCTTTTAAGAACTCATGCTTTTTGTTCTGTAGCTTTCTGGTTTGAGAGATCAGAGCCACCATTTCATTTTGGAATGCTGTTGGGCATATCACAGACATCATGCAAGTGCTATCCTTAAACATGTCATTAAAACCCTTCAGCAGTGCTATCACACACAATTGAACAAAATTAAATTAAAGCATGTTTTCATATGTTTGTTTCCAAATATGTATTTCCCTCAGGAAATTCTGTATGGGTGAATGTTGCTTAATTCCACAAAAATATATTTGTCTGAGCAACAATTGGAACATTACACTCAAACTTGCTGTAGGTAACCAAATTAATAGTAAGACATAAATGTTGGGTTAGAACTGGGTTGTTTAAATCAGTCATAAACAATACAGATGGGCAGTAGAGGTTACAAGAAAGTGTGAGCCAGAAAAATCAGTGGTATACTATAGATGGAAAAAATATTATCTATTTTCTTGTATGAAACTGATTTGCTGTGTGCCATAACAGTGTAACTGAAGACTTTTCCATGATCCATTAAAAATATTAGACAAGATATAAGGGATGAAAAGAAAACCAGAATGATTTATAATGAATTGCACTTAAAAAATTCTGGCTAGATTTCCATGTCATTTTCTGAAACTATTACGTTGTGGTTTAAAAAAAAGAAAAAAGTTACAGCAGACTATCTGATTAATAAATTGCAATCAATTGCAATGCCTAATTATTTCCTAAGAGGTTTGAAGAGATAGTAATGGATGAAGCTTGCTTTTTTCTTAGCATGAGGGGAACTGACTAGTACAGCTTCAAGGCTTAAAATAAACAAACCTTTGCTACAAGTGAGAAAGGACCAAAGTCTTAAATAAAAAACGTGCTGATTTTCTTGTTTGAATCAAGCAAAGGCAAGAGTGTAGTGTTTGTGTAGATAATTGAAACAGTGTTTTAGAGAGAAGTGTCTTCAAAATTTTCAAAAAATGCCAGTAAAGATTATTTTTCTGTACAATGTATTGGGGGAAGAGGGGGGATGGGAGGAAGTAATTGTGAAGTATTTGGGAGTTCGGCCCTGTAGTATAGATGCAACTTGTAAAGGAGTCTAAACTCACAGTCCAAGAGAAAACATCATCAGTTTTTTTAAGGACATTCATTGTATGATTACTCTATAAGAAAAAAAATCTCAACATTTGTCCTCTTTTGTTAAATGCAATTGGCTTTACCAAGGCTTTCTCTTCTGTCTTCCTCCCAAGACACCAAAAGGGGAATTTCTGACCTTGAAAATAAAACCCCACTTCAGATTCTTCTGTGTAGTTTAAATTTACCTGTTTTATTTTCGCTTTTTTAGTAGCTTGGGAATAGATGTGGCCAGGTCTCTTGTTATTCACACTCATTTGCAAACAGAAAAAACAGAAGTGTCTGGGAGTTCCTTGGTGCAGCAGTCCATGAAGCAGCTACTGAAGCTGCTGTTGAACGGGATGTGTCTTGTCAGGCTTCTGTATGTGACAGAGTTCAGTGAGACACACCATTTGAGTTTGGAAAAGGAAGGACTTAGAGGATTATAAAAGATAAGAGAAATCAGGTGTGTAAGAAGAGTGAAAAAGCAAGTTAGAAGGTTAGTAAAGGTGGTAAAATTGTGTGCTCAGTCAAGGAAGCAATGAGAACTGGAGAGAAGCAACACTTTGTGAGTAGATGAAACCTTGGTATGCTCAGTTGTAGGCAGATTTGTTTTCTGCATCTCATGATTTGATGGAGCTAGAAAAAGTGCAAAAAAGACAAGTGCAATGTGAAAGAATATGTACCTTGTATTATAAGGAAACTAAGACAAAAAAGCTGTGACTGCAGTCTGGAGAAAAAAAAGGCTAAAGTAGGTGACAGCCAAAGTCTACAAAGTCATGAAAATAAAGTGAATGAAAAACTTGTGTTGATCAAATCCCTTGGTGCTAGAACAAACATTGGTTGGACTGGTGGGAGGTTGGTTTAAGACAAAGGATGTATTTTTTAATTGAGGTGTTGAGACATTTACAAATTTAATGGAATTTGTTGCCACAACAGGCTGAGGTGACAGCTGAACACTGACAGCAAGGAGTAGAAGCAATTGGACACATTTCTTCTATAAAATAACTAAATTTTTAATTGCTCATTAAAAGGAACCTTGCAGCAATGTGTGCTCTAGATGCACTAACACAGTGGGATGGGGTGCAAGGAATCAACATGGCCAGTGGACTATACAAAAGGGAAAAGCCTGTTTGTTCTCTTAAAACTGTCTTGTACAGCACTGCCCAGAGCAGAACACAACACTGAGTAATATCTTACTCAACAGGCCATTCCTTATGTTCTTATGTAAGAAAATGTGTTTTAATTTCACTTAGCAGGTTTCCATGAACTGTGAACACTTTCATGCCTAATTAACTTTGAATGATTGGAACTGTTTCGGGCTTTTTTTCTTCAGTTCAAGTAACTTATCTCCTTGCTTCAAAATTCTGAGGCATGCACTCTGAATTTTTTATTTTTTTAACTTCCTTGAAAAATTTCTCAAGAGTCCCTGGTGATTTTGTAATTATTTTACAGCAAGCTGAATAATTTGGCACCTTAGATCTGCAGTGATAAGTATGGATTAAAACTATATTTAAAACGTAAGAGATTATGCTTTTTCATCCTAATGGTGTTCTCAAGCCTGTAGAAGTAAGACCCTCATGCCCTGCATCCAGTGTTAGAAGATACTGAAGTAGCATTATATGAGGAAAAATATGCTGATATTTTAAAAACATAAGAAATAATGAAATAAAGATCTTAATCATTACTTAGCCTGAATAGATGGAGCGCATTACTTGTTTTTTGCTGTTTCCCAGACTCAAATACAAGTTAAAAAATACTAAAAGCCCCAGAGTTACACATAGAAAGTGAAGAATCACAAAAGTTAAATATTTTCTGAAAACAGTATTGATATCTCTGACAGACACTGAATTGTCAGACACTGTCAGCATCTTGCTCTATGAAAAGTTTTTGCTTTTCATAACCAACTTCTCTTGAGAATTTTCTGCTTACTCAGAGACCAATCATTTAAAATTTCAGCCATTCATTGAGAGATTTGCCATGTTCACTTTGTGAATGCCCAAGTGCACTCATGTAACCAAAATAAAAAGCCTTTTGTAAGGATCTCTTAACAGATTACCTTTTTATTTCTGGTACCACATACTGTGTTATCTTGTCAGAACAGCTTTATGCTCTTTTTAAAAAGCTTGCCTACTTATATTGCAGCTTTCCCTGCCCCATTCTCTCTCTCTTCTAGAGTCTTCCTTTAAACCTTTTCCCTTACCCCTACTCATACGTTTAAATCTGAAATTTTAAAAGGCAAAATATTCCAGATAGAGAATTGATGGCTCTGTGCCCAGTTGTCATCTAATTCTTCTTCTGTCTCCTCTCAGTACCATCCTCTGTCAGAAGGTCATACTTTTCTCAACTTTGCTGACTGTATTGAGAGGAACAGGAGACAGAATGGTTGTGGAAAAAGCTTCCTGGAAATAATTGCTCAATAAATTTAGCCAAGTGCTAAATTTATGGGAGTGGAGGAGTGAGTGTTAGATTTTATTGCTTCCTCTCAATAGAGATAAGAATAGGTTTGAGATAGATATATATATGTTTGGGGGGCGGTTTTCTTTTTTTTTTTTTCCTTTAGTTTGGGCCAAAACTACATTTTTAGATTTTCCAGTGTTGTTATAGGTTTCACATCATTCAATGAAGGGAAGAAAGTTTTCCCCCTTCAATTTCTTTTTATCCATTAAACTGGGGAGGTATTGTCTCACTGGGAAATTCAGTAGAGTCTCTATTTTCAGGTGCACTGTTTCCATATTATGAGGAAGTGTCTTATGACAGGGTAAATACAAAGTCACAAATTTAATTCACTTTGAACAGGCTTCCTTATGGTATATTTTTTTTCTTCCCTCTCAACCCTAAAAATGAAGAACTTGTGTGGGGAAAAAAAATCAACTAAGTAGAAAAAGCAGCAGAACGATGCATGTTTCTATCAAATTTGTAATCTCAGCAATATGAGGCTGTGCAGTGAAATGTCTCCTGGCAGGCACCCAAAGAGCGCACCCTAAGGATGACTCAGAGAAATGTTTTAACATCACAGTTTTCAGATGATCATTATGGGGCATCTAAGCTTAAAGCAAGTATCTGTGTGCAATTGCACATGTGCTCCGAATCCTGCTAAAATGAGCTCTCTTACTCATGTACATACTTCACTTTGTATTTCATTTTTGCAGCGTATCTATTGCTCATATTTCTAATCGTTTGTTTTCTAGTTTTTTAGAGGATACAAACTGTGAAATGAACATGTGAATGGGATTTCATCATTAACCTTGCTAGAATTTGGAAATCAGTTTATAAAGGTCTAAGCAGATGTTAGGAATTCCTGGCGAAAAAACTATACTATTCATAGCTTTCCAGGTTACTTGTCATATTATGAGAAGCAAAAGCAGAAGAAATAAACTTATAAGAGATACAGGTTAATGTAAAACTACATTCAGGATACTTCTAGCAAAATTAAATACTAATAAATTAGATGTTAGTGAGGAAATGTGAAAGCAGACATGGACGCATTTAACAAAGATAAAAATATGAGCAGGGGAGAAAGTAACAAAATTTTCTTGAGATCTGGGAAACAGGTGACAGAGAAGAGGTTTTTAATGGAATGTTATAATTTTTGTCAGGAAAATTAAGTGAAAATAATTTTTATTTCTTCAATTCCACAAAAAGAAAAAAAAATAATTTAGCAGACATTAAACTATTAATTAGTCAATTAATGATTTTAATGTCTGCTAAATTCTATTTTTTGTAAGACAAGATAGATGGCTGTAAAGAAAGGGGCCAAATGAGAGGCGGTGGCTTTTCACAGGCACTAAGGTCACTGATCTGGAATATGCAGCCTTTAGTGTTCCAAGTATAAGAGACAGTGGTTTGAAAGAGCTGAAATGGGTGAGAATAGGAAAAACAGACTTTATGGACTTGCAAGTCATGAGCTGCACTGAGGATGTTTAGGATGAGCTCAGTAAATTGTCACTGAATTCCTGTTGTGGCGGATATAACCATTATCCTTGCCAGCTTACAGAGGAGTAAAAGTTTGCTGATGCCTGGAAATGCTGGAGAGCTAAAAGCCATGAAAACTAACAGTGACACTTAGCATTGTGTGAAACTGAGAAACTATGACAGAATATATTAAATGATCATTTAAGACTCCAAAGAGATCATTAAAAAGCAGTAGAGATGCTAAATAGAACTTGGATTTCTGCCTCTCCCCTCTTTCCCATACTATAAGATGACAGGCTTTTAAGGCCAGAAATTACAATGAACAGACTCTTTAAATTATACTTTTACAAAGATGTGTGAAGAAATAGATCTTCTCAATTCCAGTAACATGAACTACTTCATATCTACTTATACATCGAAACTGTAATTAACTCTGCACCACCCCAAACATCTTCCTTGTTTCAACTGCCCTCGCTTGCTGCAAAGCACAGGGTGGTGATTGTTTTTTAAAAAATTAAGAAAAGGCAGAAAAAGCACAAAGAAAGATCGATAGTTCCACAAACTGTCATAACCTGTTGAAAAGATTGACTCTGAACTGGAAATCCAGGCAGCTCCTCCACCATCTGTTATACCTGGAGATATCTGGCATGTAGCTACAGCAGCGTCAGGTGGAAAAACTACAGGAGACATTCTAAGGTCATAGATATAATAAAAACAGAAGGAAAGGATGCTGGGTAAGTGTTGGATGCCAGAAATTGTTTCCTGATAAATACCAGTTTGAGGGGGGAGAAATAAAGGAACTTCCACGATGCAAAAGGAAATAAAGGGTGTTCTGGATAACCACAGAGAGAATAAGAAGAAAAAGTGAACTCGAGGCTCTAAGGTGATGCAGGGACAGCTGCCAGCTGCATGTATGTTGACAAGTGAGGAGGCTGACTCCTACAATACCAACTGAGAGTTCTAAACACTTTCCAGGAGGCATTTGTAGGACTTTAAAGGTCTGAGAATCTCTGGGGACTTGGGCTTCACATCTGCTCATCAATGACATCCTACCGATTAATTTAGCTAAAGTCAATCGTTTAATCTTTTGTCATTGAGTGGGCATCCTGAAAAATTTAACTATTTCCATTCTTTCAGTCTGCTGCTATTTGGAGCAAATTCTGTGGTTGTTTAGAAAGCATTTTAACAAACACTGACTGGCTTGCTTTACTTATGTGTTTGGGTTGGGGATGTTTTTTACATAAATTTAGGGCCAGGTCCCTGCTTCTGAGTAAAGGATAAGGTCATCACTACATGCCTGATACTTTAAGATACTGAAATGCATACATAACTATCTACCAAAGGGATAAAAGAGAACTTTAATAGTTATTGCATCGAATGTTAAAATAATTTCTTTAAATTCAGTTGTAGTAACAGAAGAAGGTGAATTCTGGAACATAAAGTAGAGGGAAACGCATTGTAAAGCAGAACTAGAAAATATAAAAGCAGGCAAGAGAGAGATGCATTTAGCTGGAGTATTTTTCTGACTAATAATTACATTTGAAAGGCCAAAGAACACACACTCCTTATAGTCTCTATGATTGGAAAGGATATGAAGGTATTTGGAATTTGACTTGATGAGTAATTTCTAAATGCAAATCTGTAGTGCTAGAAGCTCTCAAATTAGAGTGAGGTCAGCTGGGCTCCACTAATTCACACCAATTGTGAAGCATATTCAAATTAGTTTCCATCAGCTGTGAACTTGAGTAGAAGCTCATTATACTGGTAGAAATCTCTGTAGAAAGCACCCAAAAGTTAGCAACAGGCAGGTAGAAGGAAAACTCTTCTGATCTACTTATAATGTAATTCAAAGACCTGGGCTTATTCCTGCAGCTATGCAATGTATAAGAAAATCTACAAGAAGATTGAACACATGATTCTGCAATTTTCATTCTGTTTTCCTGGACTGTTAACTTTTGCACTAGGAAATTTAAAACTGTTGTCTACCATTACACTAAGGACAAATAGTACTTAGAGGGTGGGCTCCTGACCATGGAAGAAAATGGATGGACAGTAGTAGGAAGGACTTTATCATCTCTGGAATGGCCTTGGACTCTGTCCACGTGTTGCATTTTGGAAGGCAGTTGCTGTCTACCTAGGATTTTATGAAAATACCACCTGAGGAGGTAACTAGGAATGTAGAATTGTAGCATTCCATGTTTATCAACATCCTTTGTTATTTTAAAATACGTTGGAGAGAAATGCAGGATTCTTTTATCCTCCCTGTCACATATTATAGTCCAGGAGTTCAATGTAGAAGCAGTATACAATCACTATAGGTAATTTCTAAAATGCTGATGGATAAAGCTGGACAAATTTAGCTTTTGCAGTCAAGTAGTCTTCCTAGGTTTGCCCTTTTTTTTCCTTCTACCAGAGTAACTTTCAAATATTTTTCTCTGAACCTGATCTTTTTATTAAATCTCTCTCTGCTGTTTTTGTATTTAGCTTTGTAGGTTATTAAACTCTGGAAAATACACTTTTCTCTCCCAATATTAGGCACTGAATTACTTAGCTGGCTGGATTAATGGTAAAGGGTTTTAAGTTTGATTCTGCAATACACATTACCTGATTATTGTTCTGCTTAAAATCAGTTGACTCTTTCATAGGAATGCTGGCACAAATGTGGAAATACACAGCTAGATACACTTACTGGCAGTAAAATCTGATGGGGCTGTTTCTTGTGAAGGAAAACATCTGTAAGACCTAAAGACTCATGTTGTATCTATGCAAAATATTTGTATCACAAGAAAGAGACAGATGAGACTTCCCACCATTTCTACTTTTTCACATTCTGGTTTGTTTCAATCCTATCTGTTCTCCCTTTTGTTCTGCATAATAAAACTTGTATCTTTCTTTATGTAAATCTAAACTTACTGTGTGATATTGCCCTTATCCTACTTAAGCACTGTTTTCAGGTAGAGAAATATGTGTGTTTCTTCCTAAACTCTCTGATTAGAGAGGTCAAATCCAGAGTTTTGGGGAAATTGTGTAATGATTTGGATGGACTGAAGTTGCAGTGATTTGTAATCCAGCAATGACTTATCAGATTTTTGCAGACGTTTTCAGCTGTAGTTAAATGGCCATAACCATGCAACAGGGGGGTGAGGCTTAATTTTACATTCATTTGGCACTATTGAAAATGGTTTATTATGTAATAAGGATAAATATGTCCCAGTGAAATAAATACCATAGTATTGACATCAGTATGCCAGCTGGAACTCAGCCCTTGATGTTCTGCTAATATTCTCTATAGGGAAGCTTGTTCACATGAGTGTTCATCTTATCTCAGACATCATTTAAGTGTTGTGTGAGTAAGAAATTACCTACCCTCTTTTGGGGCTGCAGAGCACTGCTATCTCTTGTTCTTATTGATCAAGACTAGGAGGAAGTCTTGGCATCACTGTCTGCATGAAAACAGAGAAGAAAATACAAGCAGTTTTTTCAGCTTGCAAAATGGAAGAATTTTGAAAAGATTCATGTAAAAGTACAAACTGTAATAATTCAAAAGGAAACTCAACTTGTCCCTCATAGCTGCTGTATGTGGTTGTATTCTTGGAGATTGAAGAAGACAACTGCTCCAATGTACTTTTTCCTTCATCACCTTCTATACTCAACTTTTTTATCTCATGCAGAAAAATGAAAACCCTGAAGTGCTTTTCACAAAAAAGGTCGGGCAGAACAGATCACAATTGTAGAGCAAGTAGTGTTTATTTAATTTGATTTTCATGTACCCTTCATTGTCTACTATCTTTAACATTCTCATTTCCATCTGGAAGGCAGGGGAGGCAGCTGGCTTCCCAGCAGACACCAACTCCCCAATTAGGTAGCTGGCATGCAACTCTTTCTTCCCTGGTTGTGGAGCCTGGCTGCCTCACTGGACCTCATGGCACATTTGCCCATTCTAATCCATTTGCACTAGGAACCTGGCTGTGTTTATTGGACCTGCGTCAGGAATAGGAAAGGTTCAATGAGTTTTGTAACAGCGGTGAAATTGTATATGACCAGGCATTTGAAAATATATGGACCATGATAATTTTGAAGGCAGTTTGTTATCAGTTCTGTTAACTCAGAAGGAAATGTGTTGAGTATTTCTTTGGGGTGTACTCAGACTCTCTCATCAGGATGGCAGAAGAGTGTTTTTCTTATCCTGCTGACAGAAACACCCTCATGAAACTGTTCCTTGCATGCCTTTCTGGTGGCATGTTTCATGCTGCCTGTAACCTCTGAGCAGCACTAATTTTTGATGCTGTCTTTAAGCCTGTTCTGTTCTCATCTCACTGCTTTAGGTTTGCAGAACTCAGAAACACTGTGGACTTAAGGGGTTGCTAAAGATGCTTCTGATATTCAAAGCCCTTTCAAAGTTTTATTGCATTTTTTCCTTGCTTCTCTGAGAATCAGCAGACCATGATCTGTAGCTGTTTGCTTGTTCTGATGTTGGCTTGCCTACAGGTTAAATAACCAAAAAAGTTACTCTTTGAAATTAAGGTTGCTGGATGGTTTGAAATCTAGATGTAGATAAACAAAATACAAGCAATAATCTCAGATAACAGACACACTTGGAGTGTGACTGTATTACATAACACAGTATCTCCCAAGCCACAATTTCACAGAAATAACTTGAATGGAGGTTATTTTAGAAATTGTAATTGTGGGTCTTGCTGGAATTCCTAGTTCAGAAATTTTATTTCTTTTTTTTTTTTTTTTTTTTTTTTTTAGCCTGCAAGCCTGCATCCTTTCTTTTTCTCCTCCTACTTTCCTGAGGTACTGCAGAGCTGTCCAGCACTCTGTCAAAAGCACCAGATTCATATTTTGGGACTTCTCTTACTGACTGTGCTTCTCTCCTTCAGCCAAATCCATCCCCACAAAATATTGCAGATAAGTTGGGATCTTCAAACTATCATCAGCCATGTTACCTTTGTCATTAAACCAACTGTGTAATATATCATGATGAAACCTTCCTGGTGATGTTAATAAAAGCTAAACCTTTTGGGTTTACCATATTTTTGATTCAATAAGCCTCGTAGTAAATCCAAGCCCAAGTTTAGATTTTATTTTTCCATTTTCATTTTCTGGATGTGTACAAGAGTTATCCAAAGAGAGCATAACATTTTTACACATCAGTTACTGACACCAGTTATTTCTATCTTTTGCTTTCCCCAGCAAACAAGACTTGTTATCTTCCTTGTACAGAAAGGAGCTGCAGGCAGGAGAAAAAGCCACCATGGAAAAGTCAGTAGGTGCCAGTCTGCATCTTTCAGCTGCCTATAACCAGGCAGAATTTGAACCAGGGATGGGCAACAGGCTTCATTCTTCAGTACCGAGCCTTGATTTACTCGCTGTCCTTTCAGCTTCTTTATTTCTCCATGGTAGAAACATCTTTTGTTGGTTTTACAGTGAAGGGGGAGTAGAAAAGAGGAGATAGTAAGCTGATTCTAGAATCAAATTCTAATTAATTTAAACAGTTGGAGACCATTATGCCACTAAGGCCAGTTCCTCTTTAGGCAGTGTAGGTGCAGATGGGGGTTTTATGTTACAGCAGAAGGAAGTTCTGTACAGTGTTTAGTTTTCTAATCTGTTTTCTTAATTTTTGATTTGGCAGAGCTGATCTGCAGATGAAATCATAAGAAAATAAATGTTATTTCATTTAATCACAGTGAATAAAGTCAGAAGGAATTTCTGTGGTTATTTAATCTCTTCTGGAATGTGTAATGGAACTTAACACATAAAGAAAAGCTCAAATATCCTTGGTGGCAGTTTTTCTAACTTCTTTTTCTACTCGTTCTGGAGCCAGAGGTCAGAATCCTCATGCTAATGTGTTCTACCCTTTTGTCCAGAATTTAATTCCTTTCATGCCAGAGGTGGTTTGCCACATCCTTGATGCAGACAGGCTGTGTGTATCCTAGACCTGGCATCCATCTGCTATTAGGGTCAGTCTTGTTAAGTTTCTGCCTTCTGCTGGCATCTTCCAGCTTTTGATACTGCATTTGCTTAGCAAAAAGAGCACCCCAAGTGTTCCTTGACATCATATTTTTTTTGACAAGAATGTCTTGGCCAGATTCCAATGCAAGTAATTACATTCTGTCTATTTAATTTTCCCTGCCATTTCCATTGCAGATGTTATTTGTCACTACTTGCAAGAGTGGCACTGCTGTTGAATTTCCAGTGCATATTTGGGTAATGGAGAAGAAAACTGCGAATGGAGTCCAAAAGGAATTTGCCTTTTTCCCATTGGGATCAAATATCACATTAATAACCTGTTTTTGAGGTGGTAACAAAAAAAAAAAAAAAAAAAACAAAAAAAACAACCAAAAAAAACCCAAAACCAAACAAAAAACGCTCGACATTTTGATCTGGCAAGGGTGGTGCAAAAAATTACATAGAGAAACTTTTGCTGGCAATGTGTTCTTTACAATTCTTTAATTACAAGTAGCATGTTGGATATGTAGAGTTATTACATTTGAACAACTGAGATCCAGAGGTGCAGGATTTCAGATTTTCATCTAGTTTAGACTGATAGGTCCCATTTAATTTGTCTCAGTTAAATTGTATTTATATCAGATGAGGCCACCGACTTTCAAAGACTCCACATTCAGTTTTCATGATCTCTGTAACCTCTGTCCCTGAAGACAGGGATCTCTAGAAATGAACTTCCATTTCATCAGCTGCATAGTAGAAATGGATTAATGACTACATTTCATCTATCTAGCTTACATTGCCTACACTCATACATTTGGCTGCTGATATGGACAATAATTTGGGAAAAAATTACCTTCAAGGTGATCTGGGAGATCAGTAGGCACAGAATATTACTTTAAATCTTTATGAATTTGTTAGGTTTTCTTACTCAAGATTTTTCTGTGATTTATTATGATAATGTTTATAATGAAAGTCATTTATTATGATCTCTCTGAATCAGATTTTTAACAAATGAGGTTTGCTCTCTAGATTAGTTTAAATGATATATATTCCACAAGTGTTTGAAACTGAATAAACAGATATCAGCAAGGTGTGGTGTGGCTTCATAAAATTTGTAGTAATTTCATATGTATAAGGTGCACCTTTTTGACTGGAGTTTCCAGCCCACCCCAGAAGTGCGCCTTATCACCTGGTGCACCTTATATATGGACAAATTCCGGCGAATTGCCATCTGAAGCCGCTTTCGAGCAGGCGGGAAGTTGCTGCCAAGCAGGCAGGGAGCAGCGGCAGCCGTCGCTGGGGGTGGGAGTGTCAAGGCCCATGGCACGGGGAGGGCACCTGGGGCTGCCTTTAAAGGCTTCGCCGGTCTGTGAAAACTGTTGCAACTTGAGCACCTGACAGCAAACCCCGCAATCCAGCAATTCTGTTACTAACTCCTTACTTTGTTGCATACGGATCCTCACTTCCAAAAAGAAAAAAAAAGAGTGCGCCTTATAGGCCGGTGCGCCTTATATGTGGACTAATTCCGTGGACTTCATGACTACCCGGGAGTGCGGCTTATAATCCGGTGCGCCTTGTAAGTGTGGAATTTCTGTAATTAAAGATGTTTCTCGAGAAGCTTCAGAATGGAGAATTTGTTGTAAGCTGAAAAACCTTAGCCTGTGGCATTCAATGTGGTTTTTATTTCTGTGTTTTCCTAACTTATTCTTTCTGTAGATAAATAAAGAAATGGTTAAACCTAAATCACAGTTTAGAAGAGGACAGAACAATTTTAATATTTTTTTTTAATATTTCTCCCTGGAAATGGCATATATTTTAACTTTTGCCATAGCAGCTGTTTCCACCTCAGTGGCACAAGAACAGATCTAAGTAATAACTCACCCTAAGTTGTATAATATGTGGAGGAAGAAAAGGCATGTAGAAATTTGGCTTAGGACAAATTTTTCCATTAGATCAGTAGAGTCTCTGATAGAGCTAGAACTACAAACAGCACCGTTTTGTTCTGCATATTCATGGTAACAAGTATTACCTTCTTGTTACAAAGCAGTGGAGATAAAAAGATTTGCAGTGCACTAAGCAGGTCTAGCCTTGCAGATCCCAGAGTGCTGTAGGGTAGAGTTATTAGGAGCAGTCCAGCTGTCAGCAGGGAGCTGAGGATGACGTAAATGATCCTGCTGAAAATCTGTGCCATATTATACAAACCAGGGCTCCACAAAGGAGAGTCTTCGAGTGTGCCCATGCTGAGAAAGGTGTTATGTTATAAGTGGAACTGACTTGGAGGAGGACAGGGAGTCCTAACCTAAGAGTCACTTTCCCAGAGTTATTTGGGATGTTTTCTTAGTAGCTGAGTACACACAGATCTTTCTGGAGCTAAACAAAGCCAGGAGTACATCACATCTTTACATGTTGTGTTTCATTTATTAGCTATTTTGGAACACTTTGGGCTACCTTTCAGACCTCTTCAAAAATAGCGCTTCCCCAGTTGTTTTCTTTGACACCCTTTGTTCAGATAGCCATTGGTAAAAAACCCTCTGATATAACCAGAAATGTTAATAGAAATTTTACTGAATCCTATTAGATTTCCTTCTATCTTTAAAAGCTGGGTTTTTTAGTAATATCATGCCAATACCTAGTTCTAACTACAGGGAAAAGTGTCCAGTACATGGATTGTGATGGTCTTTCCTGTACCTTTTGCCAGAGCCAATATCTCAGAAGGAAATACAGACTTGCTGTCTAAAAGGCTTGCAGGTACAGTCTTGTACTTCTTGCTTATGTAAGTACTTGTTGAGATACATGTGATATAATTATTCTACTTCCCCAGGCATTAGCTGTTCTGCTGAGGAGACATTGCATTACATTGTGTCATGGAATGTTTCCAAATAATAAAAGCAATATAATTTTGGTAGTCTTCTCTTGGATATCAGACTGCTCTACAGAGATCCATTAACATGCAGGAGTGGAGCCTGACTGGTTGCCCAATCTCCCTTCCTTCTCTGATTTAAACCAGACTGCATATGTCTGCAACTCAATGAAGAACTTGTATAAAATTCAATCTCTGTACCTTATTATTTTTTCTCCTGCACCTCAAAGCCCTTATGAGAAATGCTTTATTTAAAGAAGTATCACAATGACTTTAGTCTCACTGGTTTAAACTTTAGAATTGACATTATATTCTTCCCTGCTCTGTAAAGAGAATAGAGGAAAAAAGCATTGAGAAAGAGACAAGAAAATATTTCTCTCCCTTTGTCAAAAATGATAGAATAGATTTGCAGCAAGTATTGCTTTGTACTTTTGCTCCTAAATATCCACTTTCATAAAGCATAGCTTGAATTATTGAAAACAGCTTTGAGTGTGATGATGTGTGGGTAGATATTTTCCATTGTTGGGTTAGGAGTTCTCACACCATTTGTATTGGAACTATAATGGTGCCCATAAAGTGTTTTTGTTCTACTTAGCCTAAGGAAAAATCATGGTTTATGAGATTGATGCAATTTAACTTTTGTTAAACGCATTTACCACTCACCAAGTGAGCACAGTACTTCTGCATTAAATATTTTTCTCTCTGCAAAATATGGCACAGCTGAATTCTACGCTGGAATAGCATCAGTGTTCTGACTGAGTCCTACAAAACCCAGGAAAGTCAGAAGTAGGACCAAAATTAGCATCAGATGTTTCAATCTTTAACTTATGCCAGAGTGCAGTGTAAATGCTCTGAAGTGGGGCTGATGACTTTCAGAAGAGATAGATCAGAAGGTTTACCAGAGCATTTTGGATTCATGTCCTATTCCAGTGAAGCACTCAGGATGAAGTCCTGTAGCAATGTCATGTCCAAGACTTTTGATTGTCTGTAGGTAACTGCCTACCGCTGACTAGAAAGTTTCACTTTTTAGCTTGCATCTTTTCTTGCTCAGGACTGATGACATAAATGCACATTTTAAAGGTAGGATTTTATTCAACTACATTATTTATTAAGTGATTAATTCTGATAGTTCCTAATTTGAACAAGAGTCATACCCTGAGACTTAGAACAAGAAGTTTGATGTTGTGTATAAATCATGTGAGGTGGTATCACACCTGTGTTGTTTTCAGGTCACAGACCTCCCTGTTGAACCATCTTCTGTCTACTGCTGGTAATGAGTGCACTGTGGCATTCCAACAGGAGCTGCAATTTAGTAGATTAATATTCGCATAACAAATTTGAAAAGTATATATTGTAGGGCCTAGCAGAATTGATGGTCTTTAAATTTACTGTCACTGCTCAGCTTAAGGTACCTTTTCCAAGGAACAGTTAAAGCTAAGGTACTTTACAATTATGCTTAAAAAATAAGAATGCAGAAAGAAAGAAGAAGGGGAGAGAAACCTCACACCCAAACCAAACACTGCCCCCTTCAACATGTCATTTTTTTTCCAGGAAAGAAATCCTGGAAATGCTGGTCTCTGCTTATCTTGCTATGGAAAAGTTTCTGGGGTTTTGTCTCCTGAATGCTTCTGGAGGAGCAAAACAAGTGTATTCACTAAGGCTGCAGTAAAGGACAACTGTTATGAGCAATTATCTCACGATCATTCTCATAGGACATAGCTTTCAGATAGATACCATATTGCATTTCTTCAAAACAAAACGCCTCAGTAATTACTCATCTTTATTTTACCGGGTTTATTAAATGTTTCTGTGGCCTGATTCTGGCAGAACAGAAGAAATGGAATAGAAATGTAATTATATATCACTGCTACAGGTTTGGGCATGCTTTTGCATTTCTAGAAAATGTAATGCCTATTAAAATTATCCATCCTGATGCATATGCAAACAGCTGTGGCTGTCTTACTGTTCTGAAAGGTCCTGTTTGTCATAGTAGTGTGAAAATACTCCTCAAAAAAAACAGACAAAGTTTTGCTCTCCAGTCCCCTGCTCCATCAATTCTCAAACTGCTTCGCTCTTATAGACCAATGGGTGTTAAAATTACACTCTCTTTTAAAGCTGTGTATAGTCAGTAAATTGCTTTTCTGGAAACCAGTGGAAGCTAAAGCTGTGCAAATTCTGTCTCTGCTACAAAGGATTTTCTTTCTTGTGCTCAGTACAAATCGCACAGTATTCAGTGTGCAGATCTGATTAACTGTATTGGCTGATCCAAGCAGGCAGCTGTATTCACATCCAAATCAATCACACAAGACTTCTCAGAACTCAGCCAGGGTTTATGTGAACACATTTATTGATCTTTGATGGAGACCACAGTAAAGAATTCTTGTTTGATGAGTAAAGCAAAATCATGTTTTTTGGCTTTTGAAAATCAAACTGAATAATCCACAGCAAGGATGACTTTACAACCTACTAACTTAAAATGGTGAAAACATCCAAATTTTTATAGAAACTCACTAATTTGGAGATATTTATGTGACAGGTGACTTTAGCATAGGCTGTTGGTTTTTAAAAATCTGCTTTTCTTCCTACATCTTCCAGACTTCACACATTTTCCAGAGCCAAATCTCCTTCAGAGTCCTCTCTTTCTCATTCCCTTCAAGCAATCTAATAATAGAATGTAATGTCTCCAGGATTTTTGGGATGATGGGGCAGGCTGTGTTTTTGGTTTTTTGGTTTTGGTTTTTTGCTGTTGTTTTTGGTTGGTAGGTTTTGCTGGTTTTTTTCCCCCCAGACTAATTCTGCTTTCTTCTAGAAGTGTTTGGACATTGCTCTCAGGGACATACTGTGATTCTTGGTGATGTCCAGTACAGGGACAAAAGCTGGACTTTTATGATCCCTGTGGGTCACTTCCAGTTCTGTAGTTCCATGGTTCTTATTCAGACAAAAAAAAAAAAAAAAAAAAAAAAAAGTGGGAGAGGTTTGTTCAGCTTTTCACACTGTAAAATGTATCTGTTGGGATCTTTCTTCTTTTAAATACAATATTGTTAATATAGTACTGCCTTGTTAATGTCGTTAGCCAGAAGCTTATTTGGTTATTATAGCATTAACTGATTCCTGTTGTTAACAATTAAATTCACCAGGGCTCTGAACAGACATTAACAGGTTAATGTGAGGAGGCCAATGTGGGCAATGTCTGAGGCCTAGGAAATCCAGCCAGGATTTTTCCCAGGCTGCCATCAGCTCTGATTCTTTCCCAGGAGAAAGATTTCAGAGAATTTAATAACATAGATAAACACCTGCTGGAGGACATGTTGTTTTTCACAGAGCATGTTTTAAAGGAGTGTTGCTCCTCTGCCCAGTGAATTGTCTCTAATTTGTTTTGCACGATGTGCGTTATTTAAACCCATTATTGCCTTGAATAAAATTGCTCTTTCCTGCTCGTTACTGTGTTTATCACCGCTCAGGAACCACATACAGTAACAGGCCAACAGTCACTGAGGTATTTGCTTCTACCCACCACCTTTGGACAGAAAACTCCAGGAAGGAAGGAAGGTCCATTTAGCATCTTTTGCTTTACTTGATAGCTAATAGATATAAAAGAGGTTAAAGATATCAAACTTCTCAACTCCTCCTTTCTTCCCTCCTAGATACAACACACCACTTTTTAAACAAGAGGAAAGTTTGCAAAGTATCCAAAGCCTCATCTTTAGTTCAACTATTTCTTCTGAGCCTTTCAGGGGAAAAAATGTCCTTTTTTCATATTTCAACAGCTAAGGAAGCTCTTTTTAGTTCCACTTTCCTTTCACATTCTAATAATATAAATAAAGCAGGAATAACTTGTGACTCTGAACCAAGTTTGCCTGCCCTTTCTCATTGTGGATGCAGGTTTCCCTTCCAACAGGATTCTTTCTTTGCAAGTGCATGCTCCAAGGAGGTAAGAAATTACTTTTGTTACAATCTTAAATTTGTTAGTCATGGTAATTAACTGCAGAAGTGCCAAGGCTGGGACTCTAAAATATATAGATTTTTCCATGTCTGAAAAGGGCTTCCTTTCTTTTTGGGGTTCTCCAGTTGGTGTTCTTTTTCTAGCTCCTCCAGCTGGAACTGAAGAGTGTAATATGGAGCTTTATTTCACATTTTGCAAAACGCTCTGGGCTTCCTTTTACTGAAAGTCAGTGCAGGTCCCTAATTAATTGTTTCCAAAAATCTAAGAAACTATAAATATTTATCCCAGCAGGAAATGCACTAATGTTCTCAGTGATAAAAAACAAACAAGACAGTGTGTCATAACAGCATGCCTCTTTCTACAGGGATAGATATTTCTTATTAATAGAAAAATTTTATGGAACAAGTATGTTGTTGGGTATTAAAAATTTTTCCTGGTACTATGGCGCCCAAAATTATAAAGGTAGATTACTCAGTCAGAATAAAGCTCTATGATTTAACAACATGAATCTCTAAAATTACTCTTAATCTTCAGAATAATTTTAGAGACCCTAGAAATGGACAGGGAGAGTCAAGAACCCAGTACCATCAATAATTCAACTGAACCTGAGACTGTCTGCCCATCCTCTAACCCTGGGAGTGGGATGAGAGAAAGAACTCACAATGCATGGAAGAGCTAGGGACCTTCTGCCTTTCCCCATCCCCCTCGCCCCTTGGACTTCCCAGTAGGGAGATAGAGGTCGCTGATGGTATGCGGGAGTAAAGTAAATTCTGCTCCCTCCACCCTGTGTCCTCCTCCAGTCCCTCCTTGTGAGACCCAAGAGGGTGAGAGTCAGCCCATCATCTTGGATCTATCCAGTTCCTTGCACCCTGCATCTGTGTGTTCTCCTCGTCCCTCCTTCTCAACTTTCTCTCCTGACTCTAGAAATGTGACTAACAGGTATCCCAGAAATGCTACTAATAACTGTCATCCAGGGTCTAATCCAACTGCCAATCACCCTTGGGATCCCTCCCTCAGCTCCATCCTCTCTGTTCTGGAACATGCCCTTTCCACCTTGGGCTGTCCCCTTCCTGAGAGAACTTTAACTGTCCCCATAGGCCGCACCCCCTCCGATGAGACTGGAATCCCATTCACCTGGGTTCTGGAAGGGCCGGCCTCCAACATGGCAGCATTCAGGCAGCCAGCACCAAGATACAAGACCAGTCTAATCAAAAGATTCTTGTTTGTTGAGTCATTCATCTTCCTCCTCCTTATCCTTATCCTCAACCTCTGCCTTCCAGAACCCAATAAAGGGAAAAAAATCAGAGAATTGCAGTAAAGGAGGGGGTTTGGGATTTGGCTTTGAAACTGATGACTGCCATCTTGATAAGGACATCTGCACAGCGTACTGTTGATTTACTGTATACTATCAGTCGACAAATGTCTTGTTTGTAAAGTGTTATCTTAATGTTTATGTCATAGTCTATTGATTTGTTTTGAAGTGTACATTATTTTCATACTCGATACCATTTTTTCATTATTGTTATGTCTTAAATTTTATATACTGTAGATTTTATGAGGTTTTGTTTGTTTTCTACTAATAATGTTATTCTGGGAAACAGGAATTATGTGCTTGGAAAAACATGACACAGAATGTTCTGCCCTTTGCTGGATTTTGCTTTAATTTAAGCTAAAGTTGCTTATGTTAAATGCTCATTTTATCATTTTAAACTTGCCTTCAGATAGTCTCCAAATTAGGATTTTACTGGTAGGTAAAAACCAGAGGCCACCAAAGCTGGTGCAATGACCATGTGTCCCAAGGTGGGTGTGATGGCATGTCAGTGCCTGGAGCAAAGCACTTGTTACGTACAGCACTGGGTCTGCCTGGCACAGTGTGCTGGGGGACTGTGTCAAAAGAATGCACAATCTCTGCTGCTTAGGTCTATGCAGAAATGTAGCAAATCAATCTCCAGTCACTTGGCAAATGTAAAAATATGCTCTTCGGGCTGAGATCCTCCCAGTTCCCATGGTTGTCCAACAATATTTGAGAAAATTTTCAAGAACATTAAGAACAGTCAGGGAAATTAAGACAAAAATGCAATGTATTCTCTCCTATGGTGACAATTACTTCTCTTAAGTTCACTTTTTCTAGATTTTTATATCTTATTTTTCATAAATCTTATCCTTACCATGTTTTGGAAATTATGAGGAGGATACATGGATCCCACTGTTAACCACAGGTCTAAATGCTTTCCATTCTCACTATCACAGGAAAACAAAAAATAAAAGAGACTGTGACTCTTTCCATGTTTTTGATTTCAGGCAATCCTAGAAATGACAAAAATTTCACTTTGCCCCTTTAGTGCATGCATAAAGACTGACTGTTTGGAAGGCCATTATGCTCATGGAATTCTCCATGGAGCATATGAGCAATCCTTTCATTTTATGGTGGTGACACCTGAGGAATGTGGCATGTGCAGCTGTCCAGCCTACACCTGGGTGGTGGCTTCAGACCAAAGTACAGTAATTTCATAATTATAAGCCGCACCTGATTATAAGCCACACCTCCCGGTAGCTGGGTAGACCACAGGATTTGTCCATATATAAGCCGCACCTGAATATAAGCCGCACCTTTATTTCTTTTTTTTTTTAAAGAGAGGATCCATGTGTAACAAAGTAACAAATTAGTAACAGAATCGCACCAGGGCAGAGTTTGGTGTCAGGTGCTCAAGTTGCAACAGTTTCTATAGACCAGCCAAGCTTTTAAAGGCAGCCCCAGGCACCCTCCTGGCTGGAATTTTACTGGGATTTGTCTATAAATAAGCCGCACCTGAATATAAGCCACACTACTGGGGTAGGCTGGATTCTTCAATGAAAAAGGTGCGGCTTATAATCGCGAAATTACTGTATGTGCTGTAGTCCCTGCACACACTTTGAATAGTCACCTTATTCAAGGAACCTGAGCTTGACATCTTTAAAAGTTATGACAGGATGGTTCCCTATGCATGTAAGTACTTAAGGAAAATGTGTAGTGATTCTTCCTCTTCATGCCAGCAAATAATCTGTTTTATTACTCATTTCTGTTTTGTTAGCTGTTATCTCAAGGGTGAGTCTTTGCATGTCTTGTATTAAATACTGTCTAGCTGGTTTGCACCTAGAATTGATTTTGGAAAAACCTTCTTTAGATTTCTTGACAAAGTAAGGATTAAATGGGAGGAGCTTTAGTTTGGGTTGGCTTTCCTTTTTTTTTTTTTTTTTTTTTTTTTTTTTTACTTTTTTTCATAAATTCCAGTTTTATCATCCAGAGTACATTCATATGGGCTTCAGGATATATATAGATTTCAGCTTACTGGTTTTAACTCTGCCCATTTGTATTCAATTAGAATTGACAAAATTGATTAAGAAATCTTTTCCTTAAACCCAGCTTAAGGCCAGGGAAAGAAGATCCCAAATTCTGCTGGTTGCCCCTGACACGCTTGCCTTTAGCATTTCAACTACTTAAGATGAAAATCCTAACAGGTAAGAAGCAGAAGCAGTTTGCTCACTATTATTAGATTAGAAACTTCATTTTCAAATTGCAAATATATAAGTTGTAACCTGCAGAGTAACCTGCAGAATGATTAAGAAAAGCACATTCTATAGATGGCTTCTAAGCCTCTAAGCAGTTACAAATTCCCTGAACTGATTCTGATGACAAAAACCATTTTGTGTTAGTAGTGATGTCCACTGATCACATTTCACCTTGGCTTCTTACTGCAGACTGCACTAAAATGCATCTTTATAATAAATTCTAATTAACCAAAGGCAAACAAAAGTATAATTTAGTCTATTCTCAAACTGTCACTTCATTCATGTGCCACTGATGCTGTTACACAACAAGATACATGTCAATTATTTTTCTCCAGTATTACTTTTGAGAAATAATGAAAGATATTAATAGAAACCTATTGGGTCAAAGATATGGGGCTGAGAGTAATAGGAAATGACCAGAGCTATTTTCTGTTCAACTTTTGTAGCAAGAAGTTGCTTTTCTAACAAAAACTAAGCTTATGCACAAAGGTATAGCAGAGGGGATAATACAAATGGTAGATATTACAGCTTGTATGTGCAGTAATCTAGCATTTAAAACATTGGGGAGTTTTTTCAGTCCCTGTTTCATGCTGAAATGAGAATTCAACATTGCTTTAGTTTTCATAGGTAAACTTGCTTCTTCACAGTTCATCTGGTTTTGAAATACTCATTAGTTGCTAATATTCAGCTGAATATGCAGATGTCCATAAACACTGTATATGCACATACACCTAAACACTTGGCTGTGTTTGGAAGGAGGGTTTGGTGTAATATGTATTTCATAATTGCAACTAAGAAATGCTACTTCATGACTTAACAAAGAAAGGCTCTGAGCTCTGGTGTTTACTCAGCAATGCAGAGGAGCACTTTGTTAAAATACCTAAGTAGGAAAGCACAATATATTTCTCTAAGCTTTTTCTAAGTCCCAATAGTCTGGGCAGTCTGCTCAAGTAGCAGACAGAGTCTCTGAAACACACTGTGGTACCGTTTTTTCACAACCATAAGGAGCACTGGATTATAAGGCTCAGTATCAGTTAACGGTAAATTTTCAAACTATTTTCATATATAAGGTGCACCGGATTATAAGGCACAGTTTTTTGTGGGTTTTTTTGCAACATTGATCCGTGCGCAACTTTTGCAACTTTGAGTGTAAAATCGGGAGGGATGGACCCGAGGGATGTGTGCGTGCCTGCTCACGGTCATTTGATTGCGAGCTTCATGTTTGTTGCTGCACAATGTGAAATAGAAATGGTTTTGAGATCCCTTCAATACTCCAGGTTCATATATAAGGTGCACTGGATTATAAACCACACTGCAGTTTTTGATCAAATTTTAGAATTTTCAGTGCACCTTATAGTCGTGAAAATACGATAATTATTTCTTTCAACAGTACCGAGAATGTATGCCTTTTATCAGTCTGAACTTTGTAATTCAACAGCTGTAGATCTCAGAGTTTTACATGTGTGGGTCTAAAAGCAAAACTTAGTATTATTCTTTTTTCTTATTAATCCTAGTGATTAGTGGGAAAAGTTACTGAGGTAATGTGAGAGATTGCAAATTTCAGGTAGTCAGTGTGAATTCCAGTTTTTCTGAGTTAATTTTTTAGTGTTACTTTCAAAGTATTTAAAAACAAGTATATTTCATAATGATATTTTTCTTTCTTAATTAGTGGAGTTCAAAAAGCTCTGTAGTTCATACCTTCAGATTCCAAGGCTAAGTAACACATTCATTGGCATGTAATTAAGCTGGGACTTGAAAGAAAAGGCAAAATAGTGAGTTGTGCTCTTTTGAGAGAAATCCTTCCAAATGATATCATGCTTAAAATCACATCTTGATGCTGAAACCCACTCCTAAAAGATAGAATCCAAGTGTTTCAAATCTCAGATTTTCACTAAGCTTTGTTTTGTTTCAGGGAGTATTGTAGAATCCCCTACACATAAAACATAGTTATTGTTTTTAAATGCCACTGATTCAGGAACCATGTGCATAGGACACGCATTATCGTATATCCACATATGAAATTGTAAATGTATTCTGCCAGGACTATGCCTTTAACCTGTTCTTGCTGACCTTCATAGCATCTCTAATTCTCGCATATACTTCTTTTCACTCAATCTCTAATAAGGTCCATGTTTTCAGAGCTATGAAGATTTTTTTTCTTACATTTGACAAGTCTCCAAAGCAGTCATCACTATAGGAGGAGACAAGAACCCGGGCTGTTGGACTCATTCTAAAACTTTACTTAACTTGAACAAGTCATTTGTTCATTTTTCTTCCTCTAAAATGAGGACAGCATTTGTTAACATCGCAGAGAATGTCAGAATAATTTTTTAAGCTCTACATGAGCGTTTTCTAAAAAGAAACAGCATACGAAAATTGTATCTTAATGCTAGAGACTGCCATCTGTCCAGATTTTAGCCCAATATGATTCTTTTATTAATCTATAATACTGCAAATTTTGGATGGAATAAAGACAGTTGAATGGAAAGATTAGAACTACCTTTGTTGCCACCAATTACCCATTAAAGGGGGAAAAACAGTAACAAAGGCAAACTCAGTGGATTATTTACTTTGATTCTGATCAGTTTGTGAAAGATAATTTTGGTTTGGAATTTTTTTCTATGTTGGGTTTTGGGATTGGGATTTTTTTTTTTTTTTTTTTTTCATAAAAATGTGAAATAACACTCTACTTTCTTCAACTGCCATTTAAAAAATATTGGATGGAAACTTGCTTGCCCTCTGCTCCTTCAGGCACAGATTTTGTCTTGTCAAACCAGACAGTCTCGGAGAATTGTTTCTCAGGCCAAGTTACTGTTTGTGCTCTTCTATGCAAGTAACCATTTGTGCTCTTCTGTATTGGCGAATGAAAAGCTGATGTTTGATTGCATTGGCAGCTCTGTTACAGGGATGATGAATTCTTCTCCGCAGCCATCAGTGAAAATTGATGTAAATCATCTCCTTGAAGGAGGAAAGGCAGTTAATTTCAGGAAGTGCAAAGTTGAATAAAACCAAACAATTAATCTTTATTTATGTGATGATTTAAATTGGCTTGTTGGCAAAAGATTGTATCTGTGGTTCTCACAGTTGCTGTTAGAATAATATGCTGACTTTTGTGCATATAAAAGCTCAATTCAAATCAAAAAGAAAAATTAAGCAAGGATCTATAATCTCTCTTTAGAGAGTTTCCAGATTGCAGGAAGTTTCAGAGCTGGACTTTAGCCAGGACAACTTGACAGCACATTTTCAGAATTTTTAAGCTTATAAATTATATTAGTAGCTGTATTGAACTTCAAGTGGATCTGAAAGTAAACTGTCTTTAACAAAGCATTGTTTTGAAATTTCAGATCCTTGGCTTTTGTTCCTGTTCTTTCACCTGTAGTGTGGCTGTTGCTTTCTCTGTGAAGTTCAGTTTTATTCTCTCGTCAAATTCATGGTAGTTCTCTAGAATTTGTATATAGCTTGTTAACACACTCAATCTATGACTGTGGTGTACACAGTAGTACCCCAGATTTGCTTTTGGAAGGTAGTTACGGTCTGATCTGGATCCCTGAGGGGTCCATAAATATGGTCGATTTTAATGTCTGTGATAGTGTTGGGGTTCTCTGATGTTATTCTGTGGAAGCCAAATTAAATGATAGCCTACACTTTTCAGATTCTGCAGTGAGCTAAATTTGTAGGCCATGCTTAAAGTTCTGTCATGAGTTTATACCTACACAAGTTTTATTACAATATTGGAGCTCTTTCTGCATATCAGAGATGCGGAGCTTTAAGATACATGGGTCTAGACATCTGAGATGGGATTAACTTTTTAATAATTTGGTCCTCAATGCTTTTTTTTATTTTTTTAGAAACTATAGTTCATTGTTTGTCTTAAATTGCTTCCTGCAATTAGTTTCAATCTGCCACTGATGTTGGATATTTATATTTTAAATCTGCCAACTTTCAACTATAATCAAAACTAGATATCTTTTTAAGCTTTGGGCAATTTATAGAGCAGGTAATTACATTTACCATTTTTAAGTTCTTTTAGCTTATGTTTTGGAAGCGGTTATACTTTCAGTGTGCATGCTAGCAAGCAATTTAAATAATTTATAGTTGATAATAAATTTAAATATTTCTACTATGGATTTGTTTGTGTGCTGAGAATTTCCAAAGCAAACTTTTGCTCGTATCTCCCATTTCCCCATCAATAATGATGAGTAGAGGGATGTTGCTTCTTCTCCTTCTTGCTTGAGTCCTCTATATTTAATTTGCAAAACACTGCCAAGGGAAGCTAAAGACTGTTTAGAGGACTGGGGTAGGTCTATTTGTTTCCATCTACTAATTTATTCTGTCCTGTTTGTTTTCTTTATTCTTCCTGTATATTTGGCAGGGAGCAGACATGAATTGACTGTGTTCTGTTGAGCAGCTGCCACTGCCTCAAGCTGTTTCAGTAACACCTTGCCAAAACACTTTTTCTTTCCAGTTTTGTCTCCTTGAAAAAGAGAGGGGGGTTGGGGCAGAGACTGTCACCTAAGAGTCGCTTTGGGCCTAACTGGGTTAGTATCAGAAGGTGAAATAATTTTATCCTGAAGTGGAAAAGAAGATATTGAGAAATCAATAAACAAAAAATCCTGCAAACATACATTGTCTCGACCAAAATGGTTTTGGTTTCTATTATTGTTGTCTCATCAGCGTATCTTTAAAATTAAATTGCAAAATGTTGCTTGAAACAGAAACTTAAACTAGACCCATATCCTAATATGCCATCTATATTTGATTTAAGTAATTTTTAGTAATTTTACTATGCTTACAAATTTATCACAACTGATTTTATTTTGTTACCTGTTTCTATCCAAAGAGTTCTCAAAAGTTATTTTAAAAATCGGGAAATACCCCATTTACCTATAGCAGATGGAATATGCTGGAAACTTTCCATATGTTGGACACTTTATAACAATAAGTATATAACTAATTACTATTAATATACTATTATACTATTAATATAACTATTAATATAATATGCTATTAATATACTATTAATATAACTATTAACTAGTTACTTAACTACCTGTCAACATCTTGCACTTGTTTTAATATCTGCTCAAATATTATCATCTTGCTCCAAAGACCTCAAAATTCTGGTTTACAGGGACAGATAAATTGTTTCATACAGGTTAAAATTTAGGAGGTTTACAAACACAATAGGAAATTTAGAGTTGTTTGACACTATAAAATAATATGTTTTATACTATGGGGTTTCTGAATCATATTTCCCCATGCTTCACTGCAAAAGGAGAGCTGTGTCCAAAACATGTCTGCTATGAGCCCATGAGAGCCTTGTTTCTTCTGCTGTGCAATTTTTAATGTGCTGTCTGATGTGGAAGACAGTTTAATGAGAATTCTGATCATTAATTAAAACTTAACCACTGAAAACAAACAATTGGTAATTAAGTGAATGTGATGTGATGACTAATTAGTTGATGTAACAAATAGCCAAAATGTAGTTAATTTTTAAGCAAATATTTGAATTGTTTGAGAGAATGTTTTATAATACAAGCAGACAAACATTTTCTGTTTTTTAAATTGCAATCTCAGCTTACTCAAGAATGACTTGTAGTGTTCCTAAGAAGGCAGGCTTCAAGGTCAGGCTCAATCAAAAGGTAGATTAAGTCTATCATTACAGGGTGGGCTGTAGAGATAAAAAAACCCAACCTTTTTCATCTCCATTACCATTTAGCTCTCAAATGTACAGTTTATTCCCTGTGCACAGCATGGAGTTGCAAGTTGTTAAGAGAATTCAGTCTTTCCTTAAAACATACCATCATGGATTTATTTAAAATTTTAATCATATTCCCTCTTTCATCCCAATTTCCATAATTTTATCTCAGACAGTTAAAAAAAGTAATGATTAGCACTCCACTTTTTAGCAGACAGTCTTTTCATGGTAGCCATTGTGCATAATAGAGGATGCTGATGGAAATTTTCTGCTGGCTAATTGTGAACAGCATTTGATTAGAAATGCAGCTCTCGAGCAGGAGAGGAACCTGTGCTCCTGGTTGCCTCTGCTGGCAGCTCTGCCCAGGAGCAGCTTGAGGATCCAGAGTATCCCCTGAGAACATCCCCTGGGTGCTGCGGTCCAGCAATCTCTCTCTCATGTGAACAGTGGCAGGTGCAACTGGAAGGAAAGGATGGAGAGGGGTTTCCATTATAAACCCCCCACGTCTCGGTGCCCTCTCTGGATAGAGAAAGGAACTTGTAGCAGGAAGCCGCAGAGCAAGAAGCTGGGAAGGCAGGGATGAGCAAAGTTCCCACAGTAGTAGGTGAAATGTATCAGAAACCCAAGCTGTGGCTGGAATCACTGGGCAGGCAGGTAGGAACCGCAGGATGTCCGAGAAGGGCAAGGGAGTGCAGAGCTCCAATGTAGTGAAAAGTTGAAGCAGTAGCATGAGAACAGCAGGGGCAGGGCAGCGGCAACCGGGCTTCCCAATAGCAGCTGCCACGAACAGCCGCAGACACGCACCCTCTAGGAGGGGACGGGGTCAGGGTCCTGCTCTTTTCTTCTGATGCACCTGAACAGATGGCAAGGGCCCTCTTTTGTGAGGTAGGTTGTTAATACGGTCCCAGTGGCTGCTCTTAAAAGCAGAGGCTTATCCTACGGCAGAAGGAGCAGGACCAGCATGTGCTCTGGTGGTGGCAATGAATTCCCTCCCCTAAGCAGCAACTCTGACCATCCTCCTCCAAAGCCAAGAGAGAGCTAGCAGCTGCCCCAGCCCCTTCTTTTACCAGTCCAAATCTCACGGTATCTCTTGAATCACCTCAAATTGGGCCAAGAGACGCTTCTGAGACAAAGCTTAAGAAGTGGGTATTTGCTTTGCTTAGTGCACTGGGTGTGCAGGGGATGTCTCCTCCTAACACGTGCACACACAGGCACACAGCAGATATATAGTTATACTTTATGTATATTCATAGTTTTCCTTAGAAAAAGTGTGGTTATGCCAACTATTTCTTAGTACTTATTACTATAATTAGCATATGCAAAGCATAGCCTGATGGTGGCACTGAGGAAGGCTCCATGTCTTCCTTGGCGTTCTTTTGATGAAGGCTGGATGTCTTCCTCTCTGTGCACTTTGCACCTTTTTCCTCTGGGCATGTGAACTCGCTTGCTAGCTGTTTCAGTGATTCCCTCACTGGTTTTAGCAAGCTCTGTTCTTCATTTTTGCAAGTTTGTTCCCTATTTCTTGCCAGGTTTCATCCTGAGCCTCTAGCTTGCTACTTAATATTTGCTACTTCTATATTGATTACAATGTATTTTATCCCTGCCTAAGTATGCCTAGATACACAATGCTTTTAACCCTTTCACTCTGCCCCTCTGAGGGATACCACAGATCAAAGAAGTGCAGCCAGATGCCTTCCGCCCCTGACCTTGGCCATTTATTTTGTCTCTCTTAAGCACCCGGTTGTTATTGTTTCCAGCAACTTATGGGACAAAATTCTTTGAGGGGAAAAAAAACCCCAAAAAAACAACAGGAAAGATCCTAACCCCCAACAGTATTTAGTATCAGATAGGGACTACTGGACTTTCAGGCCAATGTTTTGTGCCACATGAATGCCTGGGATTCCATCCTTGGTCTATGTTGCAAGAGCCTCTGGTTTTTTTGCTTTTTTCTGACATTGTTGCAAACTGGGTACTGCAAATCCCAGCTCTCTGTCCAATCCACATTTCATTCCCTCTCCCATCAAAGCTATGCTCCAGAGAGCGGAGATAATGCGCTTTGCATATTTGTAACTGGAAATCTGCTGATTTCAATTGTGCACTTTGTAACAGACTTAAGGGTTCCTCCCCACCATAGCAGCTGTGTGATGGCTATTTCAGACCAGAGGGAGACAATAAAATTCCACAAATGAAAAAGACAGGAGTTGACTAAGCTAAAGCTTTTTGTCTCCCCTCTAGATGGCTGTAAACCAACTTCATTTCACAGTACAAACTACACTCAATGTGCATGCCATACTTGATGAACACTGAAACTTAGTTTAGTATTTTTCTTCCTTCAGTAAAGCAAGAAGGAAAATAAAGTATTTTATTATAACACAATTTTTTTAACCTTTAAGATTCAATCCTTGATCCTTTTGTAAAACATAATTTTTGAGTAATTGACATTCTGAGAAGCTGATTTACTTCATATGTGGAAACATGCATAAGAAATTGAAGGCTTCCTTAAAAATTGTTCAAGTCTTGTTAGCTAAGTGAAAAAGCACACAGGAAGTGCAATTTCTTGGACTTATTTTCCTTTTTTGGAAGGGACAATGACCATAAGCATTGGCAATGGCAGAAAAAGAAAAAAAAACAGAAGGGCAATATATATTTTGGATTTTTAAAACTAGAACTTTTTATGGCAAAAAGCAGTTGCCAGTTTCTTCGTGGAACTCACAGCAAAGTGCAAATCAGCTGTTGAACAACAGCCTAAAAATATTCATATGAATAGATTACCTTTAACACAAATCTCACCCACATCTCTCTCTTGTCAAATATCTTTGACGTTTGTGCCTGAACAATGAGCTTGATTTGAAGGGTCTGTTATGCATACAAGTGTAATGGTTTGAAAGCAAAACCAGTGAAAGATTCAAGTCAGAAGTACAGTTTAATAGGAAAAAAAGAGAAAAAAATTAAAATACATGGAATAGTACAAAAGAAAACTACTGACACAGTCAGAATACAACCTGACACAAAGCTAGTTAGTGTAGTGGTAGCAGCCCAGAAGAACTGGTCTTATTGAAATAGTGTTCCTGTAAAAAGGTTTTATCATCTGGAAACCAGCTGGTAACGGCTGCCTTGGTGTTCCAAATCTTTTTTTATCTAAGTAGGAAATGTGTCTCCTCCCCCTGGCTGGAGCATCTTCCAATGGGGTGAAGTAATTTTATCAGTCATGCAGTGGGACTCAATGGCTCATTAAAAAGAGCTATCTTCATGGAGGAAGGATGGGTTGTGGAAAAGATAAAGAACACTGCCCCACCTGGTTTTAACAGATGGTGATAGAATACATACTTTTGGGCACATCTTTACATTGTAACCCAGGACAACAAGTTATCAATTATCCTTCTGAAAAAGTTGGCTCACTATAGAGAAATAATATAATAGCATAAGAAATCTCTTCTCACTTTAAATTTGTATTTCTGTTTCAATGCATTTTTTTTACTCTCTCTAGCTGCTGCTGTAGGTGGTTTCTTCTGAACACAATTTTTGTCTTCTGCGGCCAGAGATGATATCTGTAAATTCTGTCTATTCATACTGTGGTCTTGTCTCTTCTCCAGATAACTATGCTTAAAGGATTAGTGCAGTGTGGCCCCACAGGCCTACTCAAGCCCTGTGTGGTTTAGCCCCAGGTAAGACAGACATTTCTAGTATGATTTGCAGTTTCAAGCAAAATACATTTTAGAGATCCAGATGTTTGGGGCAGGGTGAAATACTGGACTCTGCAGTGGTCTGTGTGGCTTTGACTTCTGCAGAGAGGCAGATGGTCAGACTGAGGGAATAATTTGTCTATTCTGTTTTGCAATTGCTGTAATTTTATAAGCAGGCCCAGTTTTTTAACAGAATCACTCTTTTAATTAGAACAATTAGCTCCACTAAACCATTTTTCAGTCTAATCAAGTAACAAGAAAAAAACCATAACCATTCCTGAGCAGTAACAGTAA
Source organism: Sialia sialis (assembly GCA_009812075.1). Taxonomy (NCBI): domain Eukaryota; kingdom Metazoa; phylum Chordata; class Aves; order Passeriformes; family Turdidae; genus Sialia; species Sialia sialis. The sequence continues at coordinate 446,001 of VRYO01000617.1, read as the reverse complement.
TAAAAATAGAGAACAATAAAATGGACAGTTCACATTCCATGAAACAACATAACAAACAAGTCTATTAATTAAGGCATTTTTCTTCAGCATTTATTGTAGCAATGAGGAACAAAGACACACAGACCCCCTTCTTGCTTGCTCCTAAGAAAATTGTTTATTGCAAAAACCCAGACTTTTTTATGTTCTAAACTTAGCAAAAAACAAATATGCATTGGCTGCCTGCCACTGTAGTGTCACTGTTCATGTCCTTTTACCCAACCACCTTTTTGATCATGCGCCCATGCATTTTGCTGACCAATCACTGCCTCACACATGAGGTAACCACATGCTAGCCATACAACTTGTTCTCTGATTATAGGACCTGTTTTTTACCTCATTGTTAACTGAACCTTTCCCAGAGTGCTTTCTGGTGAGCAAGAGTGAACAGAAGTAAACAGGATTTATTATCTCCCACCATTTATCTGTTTCATTTCTAAATTATTTGTTTTCCTAGAAAAGATGCAAGTGAAAATCTCTCCACTTTCATTATTAACCAAAAATGCTTTGCCACCAGATAGTTTTCTTCTTGAGTATATAGATAAAAAATCCATGCTCTTATCAGAAAGGTGGTGCTCTGTTTTGAAGTCCCTGCTATCACATAAGGTTCTTACTGCCTAGATCCCTGATCATATTTTGTATTCACTTGAAAATTTCCTTTCTCTAAATGTGAGGAACCCAGTCACATTATGAGCTGAGGTTTGCCTTTTAGAGTTGCACCAGATTGTCCAGTTGTAAGAAAAAGTTCTGGGCTGTTCAAGTGTGCTCTGACATACACATGAAATCCATGCCATACTTGGCTTGTTATTTTGTGCTCTAGAAATACTGGGGGAAGAAAAAAAGAAAAGCAAACAAAAAAACCCAAACAAAAAAACAAAATTATGGTTAATTCTCCAAAGGACTGTTCTGTACAAGAAGCTGAAACTTCCTTTACTCTATGCTTAGAAGTTCCTAGGAAAACTGTTTCCAATTATTTTCTTTTAGCAAAACACTGTGAATGGTTATTACAAGAGAACATAGTGTATCCCTAACTGTTTTTACATTGAAACAGAAGGAATATGATTTCACAGAAAGCAATACATATCATTAATCATTAATACTATCATTAACCGGTTTATTTTCCTCCCTAGACTCGCATGGCTCTTTCAGAGGAGGAAAATGAATGAGAATTTTTTTTCTATGAGTGAATTTATTCCACTCCCATTACAGGTCTTTCTTAGAAGAGAAAAACCTCATAACTAATCCATAGTTACAAATTAGTTACAGATTTCAATCCATATCCATAACTAATCCAGAGCTGAAGGGAAGAGAAGGAGTCCTGAGGTCCCAGCACACAATGAGGACCTGTGGAGGATCAGCTCTGCCCCAGTACCTCCAGCACCCACCCTCCCTCCACCTTGCCCCTAAGCAGGGGTGTGGAAGAGCTTTGCCAGAACAGGGCTCAGCTGCCTCCTCCCCAGGCCGCATGGGCGGCAGGACAGGCCCTGGCCACCCCACAGCAAGTGTGAGCCAGCAGCAGAGCAGGGGTCTGCCGAGCCGCAGCCATACCGGGGAGGCTAGAGTTTTAGCAATGGGCATCTCCTCCCCCTGGCCCGGCAGCCTCCTGAACCCACCCATGCCTGGCCTGGGCTGCATGGGAGGGGGCCCGGGCTAGTGCTACCTTGTGAGAGGCCAGAAACGAAGGAGAGCTTTCCTGGGGTTTACTTGCTTCAAAATGTGAATTCATGGAGGCGGACCAAATTCTCCAATTGTTTTCTTAGGCTGTCAACAACCAAACCAGCCTCCAATTGGTCCCATCAACTCACAGAGGAAGCTCTCGAGGAGGAAAGACCTCCATGCATAGCCTCCCCAGACAGGTGCCAATCAATGCGCAACCAGTACAATTTCCATAAAAACTGTTCAGCAAACTTGGAAGTCTACCTTAAAAACTTCCAACTGATTTAAGGTGTAGTGATGTATCTACACTCTACCTGTCATGAATAATTTAACAACTGAAGTATTCAGGATCCCAAAAGTCATAACTCGAAACAGTTGTTGAGTAATCCATTTAATCTGGCTGTATGTCTTTTTTCTCCCTGGTCCTATGTGTATATATATAGCTGAATGTATCCACATTAATATTGACCTTAGTCATCAGTACTTTGTGTCTCTACAGTTAATCTCTGTGTGTGTAGAAAGTTAGTAGGTGTTTTATATAAATAAACTGCCAAAAGAGAACCAGATGCTGAACTTTATAGCTGAGTAAAAAGAACTACTGAAAGGTGATGTGATATAATATGCTTGGCATCTGTGAGTCAGCATTAAGATGTGCTCCAAATATTATTGCAAACACTGACAGTTTCCGGATACAAAGAACTCAATATGCTTTCATTAGCACTGCTGGAAATTGCTCCCAAGGGTTGTGAGTCTCCCTAATTCAGATCACTTATGCAATTTCAAAGTATGTACTGTTTCAGGCAGCTGCCATGTTCACTGGTTTTTGCACTGTTTGGTGAACTTTCCATTTCAAGGTTTCCCAGCATTGGGTTTAGAGCTAATACTTCCAGTTCAGTTGTCTCAAAGAACTCCTAAAATGCTAGATTAGAAAATGCTAATCACCAGATGCCCCCTGCCCTGCTTAATGATCTAAGAAAAAAAGCAGAGACAGAAGCAGAGACAGTCTATTGGGTTAGGGCCCTGATTCACTTTAACACTCATATTCATTAATCTTCTGTTTACATAGTTGAAAATGTACGTGCTGTCTGTGAAGTGAGATAGCTTCATAGTCAAGCTGGATACCGTACTCCTGGCCTGACATTCCAGCCAGTGGAATGTAAATGCACTTCTAGTGTGTGAATGTGTGAAGCCCCAGTGATTAGAGAGTGACTGGTTGTACCACAGTGACTGTCTGTAAATGCTGATCACCTTCACTAATGAGGTTTTTCTGACCTAGGGTAAAACTCACCAGGTGAGTTTTACAAAGAGTCATCCATCCTGTGCTGAATTCTGAATATTAAGAAAACTTTCACCAAAGTCCTGCTCTGAGTTTTTGTTTTTACCTGCCACCCCAGAGCCATACAGTCACTGCTGCTCTGGCAAGAGGTTTGTGCTGCTTTAATACAAAGGATGCTGAACAGACAGTCAGAGAAGATTCATCAGGCAGACTGGCCACAGACAAGCTATGAAAGATTCCTCCTTTAAAAAAAAAGTTAAAGCTGGCACAGAAGTCCTGCCTTCTATGACTGATTGTTTTGACTGGTAAAGCAGAGATTCTGAGTATTCCTGGAGCTACACACACCCATGCCTTGAGGTATCTGGCTGACTGTGCCTGAACTGTGACTGGAGATTCCTGTGCCCAAGATACAGGAACATCTAGTCCCCCCCCAGTGCTGCTGTTACCCTGCCTGTCTCCCAGACTTTAAACAATTGCTTTCTAAAAAGCAAACTTTCCAAAAGACTGAGCCAAATAATGGGAGGTTACAAATCTACCAGTTATTTATCTGAACACACCTTGAGAGCAACATGAATAAAACACTTGCATTCTTGAGCCCTAAAGTAAATTCTATGCAATCATAAAATAAGTATTTTCAAGCATGGTAAGTGTATTTGAATGCGGCTTCTGTATTGGTGAAGCACTTGCCAAATTTTTAAATGTGACAGATTCTGAAATATGGAAATCCATAGCTTAGGTATGGAGGCAGAAGGGTGAGGCAGTACTGGGAGTTGTGGATTCTTTGTTTTTGATTAGTTTCTTTGGTTTTATTGTGAGTTGTCTGGCATTTTAAATATGGCCAACAATAGCTGGAGCAGACAAAATGCTGATCTTAGTCTGCAACTTGTTAATCTATTTCTAAACTATTTTTCAGAGATTCTGCAATTAAGATTCTGTTGGACAGGGTCTCATTCTATGATGGGGTTTAAAAAGTGCTATCAGTGAAATATTTATGTCCTTTTTAGCTCTGTAATGTTGTGAAAAGCAAAATTCAGGAAGTGCAAAGGTAGACATTTTTTTTTTTCTATGATTCTGTCATTTTAACAAAGTTTACAGTTGGGATGAGTAGAGGCAGGAGAACAGGTTAAATTTATTTCTTCTAAAGGGATAAGGTTGAATGCTAGTGAGGATTAAAGCAGTGTGTTTCAACCTTGTGGGCTCTGGGAGAGCTCTGGGCAGAGCTTGTGCTGCTGACTTGCACAGGAGGGCAAACAGGTGCTTTGGAAAAGCTGATGAAAAATTACGTGGGTGTGATAATGAGGCACTAGTTTGGTTCTCAGTGTTCTTATTCTGACAGCAAATGCTTGAGCCTCACCGTTTTTCACTGGGCTAAAATTGCGCAGCCAAAGAACACAGGCATGACCAAGTTTACAAGAAGTTGATTTTGGTTTGCGCTGAGTTTTTTGCTTAGCAGTTTTTGCTTTTTATTTAAATTAAAACAGCATACTAGTTTCAACACCTCCATAGGAAACATCCAAGGGTTATTTTTCTGTTTTTCTAACCCAAGCCATTGGTCTGTATAATTTATATCATGGCTTTGTATTTCCACTCTCTGATTACAGCCCAGTACATAGGGCTTTACTAAACTCTTTGCAGAGATAAAATGTCCTCTGTTTTTCCTTGTTGCAGGTTTCCACATATTTAGCTTCACTTTGGGGTTTGGATTAACCCAAAAGATCAAAGCAAAAGACATGTAATTTACCACAATCATTGTGACTTGTAGCCAATGTTTAATAAGTTGGGAATTTCCATGGATGCAGAAGGGATATAGGCTCCCAAATCTCATTAACATTCAGAGGGTTTTGGACATACTTCAAGCTTCTTTTTCAATCCTCTGCTGAAATAGCCCAGCTCTGCTTTCCTTTCTAAATATGCATTTCTTAGTTTATTTTTTTTAATTGACAAATTCTCCATATTTAAAACCTGCTCCTCCCTGGATGATTTTAATGTTGCTGACTCTGACTAGTGTTGACAGCCCAGTACAATTACACATGATAGTAAATGACCACTTAGGTCAACCTAAGTTACCAAGTTACCAAGTAGCTGATTTTCAGATGACTCTTATTCCTCTCAAAAATAAGGTAAAATGGTGGGTCTTAGAAACCTGCCTAGAAAATCTTATGTTTCTGAAAACATTATCAATTTTTCTTCATGATCTAGTCAGCACGCAGCTAATTAGTGTTCTACACCAAAGACAAGTTTGTGTCTTCCTAAGAAACTTTATCTTTAAGAACATACTCAAGCCTTTTACAAAATATTACTGAATTGTCAACATTTTCAATGTAAGAGTAAAAAGCAGAACACTTTAAAGCTTAGCAAATTATACGTATTTAACTGCCAGTGTTATTAGATCCAGCCCATCTTCCACCATTTTGGGAATAGAAGAGCAATGATTACTTATAAAAGTTAGCAAAGATTATTAGTTACAATAGTTTCACAACTATAAGGCGGTCCGGATTATAAGGTGCACTTCGTGGTTGTCAGCAAATTTCTGAACTTTGTCTGTATATAAGGCGCACTGGACTATAAGGCGCACTTTTTATTTGCAGTGAGGATCTGCGCTCAACAAAGTAACGAATTAGTAACAGAATCGCGTGATTGCAGGTTTACAGGTGCTCAATTTGCAAACATTTTTCACGGATCGGCGCAGCCTTTAAACGCAGCCCCAGGAGCCCTCCCCTTGCCGCGGGCCCCAGCACTCCCACCCGCCATTCTCCCGCACCCTGCAGCCGCCCCTGGCACCGGGCAGGCCCTGCTGCTCGCTGCACTCACTGCTCTCACAGCTCTTGTGGTTCGCGTGGCTCTCGTGGCCGGCACGGCTGGCGCGGCTCTAGTAGCTCACGCGGCTGGCACGGCTCTCGCTGCCTGTGGCTCTCACTGCTTGACGTCATTTCATTGCGAGCTTCATGTTTGATGCTGCGCAACGTGAAACAGAAATTGTTTTGAGATCCCTTCAACACTCAAACTTTTTCCATATATGAAGCACACAGGATTGAAAGGCATACTTCTGGGTTTCAACCAAAATTTTAGGCTTTAAGGTGCGCCTTATAGTCATAAAATTACTGTAATTGATAATTACTAAGTTCCCTGACTTTTCAGTGTTTCCTTAACTTTGTAGATCCTGATTGCTGAAGCAGCATTCTGCAGTGACAAGAGTCAAATGTTGAACTTTAATAATTCCTCTTAATCTGTGTAATTTTGTAAACAAAATCAATAACTCCATCCCTTGTTTAAATATTTAATTTAATAAATGAATTTTAGATAGGAGTATATTAACTTTGTATGATCATGTTTTTGCTTTTAAAAAGTGCACTTTCTGCCATGTGCCTGGAAAAATGTCTGTGGGAAGACATGGATAAATAGCAAAACCTGAACCAAATGGGATTTCCTGCGTCCTTGCTTTGCTTCCATGCTGTAGAACTCAGTCCTAGTTGTAGCAAACCTGAGAATGAAATCAAAGTGAGTGTTTTCTCAGCACCATCTTTAGTCCTGAAGTACCAAGAGAGAGGGAGTCTGAACTTCCTTTGCTCCTGATCTAGAGCTTTCAGAGGAGGAGAGTGAATAATAGATAGTGCAAGTGATAAGTGATCTATCAGGAAGAAAATCAGGAATTACTTAAGTCACATGTTTTGCTTCAGTTTTTAGTGCCACTTGGGTTGGTTTGTGCCTGACGACACGCAGAAAGTTTGCTGTGAGGTTTTCACAGATTTGCAGGCACAATTTTTTTTTTTTTTTTTTTATTTATGAAAATACAAAATCCGATTCAGTGTTTGCCTTGTTTATATGGCAATGGCCATCCATAAATTCATGATCCTACATTTTCTAACATGGCGGAACAGGAAAGGAATATCTCAAATAGCCACAACTGAAATCCCATCCATAAGTCTTGCAGTAAGCTGCATGTTTTTATAAAGCACCTGTGCAAATAGTAAACACCAAAGCAACTGTCTTTGTGGCAATGTGGGAAAATAATTGAAGAAAATGTCTGTTTTCAGGTGAAGAGTTTTCATTTTTAACAATGTCAGTCAGGATTATGGTTTCATTGTCACTCAAGTATGAATAGAAACAAAGTGCATGTCAGGAATAGTAAAATACCTTGAATTTCTCAGAAGCCATTTGCTTTTGATTTTAACTAAAGGAACTTCAAAAATGTTTTTACAATCCTAAACTTAGATGTGGTTAAGACTGGGAATTTCAGCTGCCTCTTCTGTACCCTTTGGTGTTCTCCCTAGTATTCTTTTTTTTTTAAATGTATTCTACTTTATGAACTCAATATTTTTCCTGTACTAATACATTTTCCTTATCTTCTAATTAAGCACTGCTCCTAGAACACTTATCATGGCACAGTCACATCTGTTCTGGCTTCTCTTCATCATTTCAGTGCAGTACTTCTGCAGTTGGCAAAGGTGAGGCTGTGACCCTGCTTAGGCTGTCTGCTGCTGCCTTTTGCTGTCTTTCACAAGTCCCCCAGTTTCCACTTCAGCTAAAGCAGAAATCCAAGCAGACAATTGCAAGCAAATCTTCTCAATTGTATTTGAGAGTGGCTTGAACAGGTAGGTAGCACCAAAATTCCTTAAATCCCTTCAGTTTTCAAAACTTGCTTTAGGACCATTCCTAAAGATTTCAGTTCTGCTTGAAGTACAAGAGCACTTTGTAGCTTTTCATGTTCAGACATCTCATGTCTTCTCTTGCAATCATTCACTTCCCTTTCTCCTGTGACCTCTTGTCAGAGACTGAAAGAGTTTATGCCTTAAAAACTGTTATGAAGGAGTTTTTCCCATTATAGCAAAAACTGCATAAAGAAGCTACAACCACAGAAACTCACCTATCTTTGAAGGTGCCTGACCGGAACTTTGGACTGTGAATTAAGCCACCTAGATAAGATAAAGGTCGTTATTCAGTAATCTGAGCTCTAGGGAGAAGACCACAAGGCTGATGAAAATGAATGCAACCGCAAGAAAGCCAAACACAGCAGGTGTGTATTTGGGGTGGGGGAGACTGCAGCCCACAGAGGCCAGGTATGCACAGATTCCTCTGAAACTGAGCAGGGAAAAGGAGGTTTTGGGTGTGTGGTGTAACCTCTGGTCAGTGAGCTTCCATCCTCCCTTACACAAACTGGCCCAGCTCTGAAAACCTCAACCCCACAGGCCACATCCACAGGACATCCATGTGGGAGGCAGCTGAGGGGGTGTCATAATCCATCAAAGACCCGTAGAAGTGGCCCCTGGAGTCATTCCTGAGCCTTGCACCACAACATTGCACATGATACAAAGTGATGCGACAGACCCAGAGTCTGCTGCAAAAGACTGTGTCAAATTGCACCTCTACCCCACAGGAGAAGGTGGAGAAGCTGGGTATTCCCACCTGACCTGAGCATATATTAACCCCTTGGATTCTGTGCTTTTTGGAGGAAACACCACCAAGAAGACCAGCTGGAGAGGATCAACAGAACATCATTGGGATGCACAGAGTGGTGATATTTTCTTTAATTTCTGTCTGTCACTCTCCATCCCCCCACGTCTTTTCTATTTCTTTCTTTCTTTCTCTCATATATACTATCAAATAAAATCTATACTATTGACTTTGGCATATGGTCTTACTTGCATCTTAATTCAGGCAGAGGCAAACTTTAAAAGCTGGACAATAACACCTCTGATGTGTTGAAGTAATCTCTGAAATTTCACCCAAAATTAACAAAACAATGTAAAAAAAAAAAAAAGAATATTTTTTTCATTGTCATAATTTCTACCCTTAAATTTGTCTAACCAGTGCTGCTAAACTTATTGTTTGGTTTTATAATGACATCTCATACCTGGTACTTTTTGGCAACCCTCTGTTTTTTTATAAATCTGTTTTGTTGACAGATTTCATTGTTTTTTGTGGTTTTATTTATGTTGTCAGTTTTCCTGGTCTTTATTTGGTATGAATCCACATGAAATACTGAAGCTGATGCTGCAGAAGAACTATTAATATATAACAGTAGTATACAATGAGAAATCAGACAGTGACTGATGGATGTCTTTCTACATGACTTACAGGTTGTATCTGAAATCAAGGCTATCCCCTTTTTTTGCAGAGTGCTGTTTGCAGCTTTCTGGTTTTGTTTTAGGCTTTTTAATCTGAAAGGCTGTTGACAAAGGCTTGAAAGTTTTCTGCAAATAAAATATTTGGACAGAAAAGCATCATACTTTAACCTTGAGTGAGTTCTTTTCTGATGAAGATGGTCAGAACATGAGCTTTGGAGTCTGGTAATTTGCAGGCTGTTCTGATTTTGTGGTCACTGCTGAGGCTGCTTTGTAACACCATACTACCAGGTATTTCAGATTTCCCAATGCAAGGCCTAATGCAATGCAAAAGAGATGGAAATACATTAGCAATGCAGGAAAAAACTCCTGCAGCTATTTTACTACTGGAAAACTAAAAGTATAAGATCAAGAAAATACTAATGACAATTATAGTCTTGGGCACCTTTCATTTCACAATGCTTGAGATGTTGTAGTCTTCAGACATGCAGGCCTTTCAGAAAGCTGAAAATGGACTTTTAGTGTACTTTATA
>VRYO01000617.1:387180-435438 GCA_009812075.1 Sialia sialis | reverse complement strand
TAGGATCATTAACAACACTTGATAAATTGTATATTTTGCAATTACAACAATGCCATGCTGATATTCTCATGTCCCATCCTCATCACTGAGTTACTAACACCAAAGAATATGTTCGACTTTCCACTCATTTCTAGACAATTTGCTAGAGAAGGATTATTAATTTCTCAGATTTCTGACTGTGAAGCAAATGTAGCTTGAGGTTTAATGTGCTGACAGTGTTTCCACATTTTTAAAGGTAGTCCAGCTGTCATGGTTACAGTGTAAGAAACCAGTCCACCATGCTTAATGTGAGTTTCAAGAATGAAAAAAGAAGTTGAAGTCCTTTGAAGAGATCATTAATAGTAAATTGGTTTAAAAACAAAGTGAAAACATCTCTGGTTCAATGTTACTTTGCAGATGTGGTGAACATTGTTAGGCTGGTAGAACAGGATGATTTATTTCTAAGTCACAGAAATATTTTCAGAAGAGGAGGATGTTTGAACTTTCACTGTGAGATATGGCATAGATATCCTTTTCTCTCTCTTGACTCCCCTTCAACCCCTCTATAGTCTTTGTGGCTTCTTCTTTTCCCTTCTCTTTGTCTTTATTTATCTCTGGGTAAAGATTCCCTGTAATGCCTCTGGGTTCTTTTGAATGCTGCTGTACATCCCCTCTTTTCTCTCATGTGCTCAGCAATCATCAGGCAAGTGCTCCAAGGTGACAGCAGAAAACTTCTGCTTGAAAAAGCAGCAGCAATGGAGCAGTTGGCATGGTTGAACACCACTGGTCTTGAAAGGGAACCACCATGAAAGATCTGGCTGGGACTTTGCCAATTGGAAAATAAATAGCTCTGTACTTCATACATAATTAGCAAAGGCTTGCATGGGGACTCATGACATGATGGCCAAAATGTGAGACATGAGCAATCTGAGGATGTTTCTTATATAATGGTTTCATCAACTAGTGAACTGAAGTGTTTCTTGATAACATCTCATGTAACATTTCTTGCCTACAAGTAATCTCATTTGTGCCAGCCTCCTGCTATCTGACTCTGTTTCCTGTGCTGGGAAGTTGGGAGAGCTCTTTTCCTGCATGCATCCCTCCTGTGTGGTGCCTCAGTGAACTCATGGCAATAAGACAGTTGCCCAGCATATCTTCATGTCAATGTTTACACAAATATATTTGTTTGAAGTAAATGACTTCTCAAAGGTCATTTGAAGAGCCTCCCTTTAATGCATTGCAAATTGCTGATGTATCTCACTCTTTAAATATCCTGTTCATGTTATTATATGTGCAGGAGGTGGGGATCTGCAAGCAGTTTTTTTCTCAGAAATTCCAGTTGTCCTTATTATCAGATCTATTGGGGTTGTTCAGATCTTAAACATGGAAAGAGTCAGAGCTTCCTTTAGAGTTTTATTCTCTTTCCAGAAGGCTGCAGGCATAGCAGAGGAATGCTTTTAGGAGTGACTTTTTATCACACCAGAGATAATAGTGTGGTGTTTTTTAATTCACTGTTGTGATGTTTTAAGCAAATGTGATGGGTGGAGAGGCAAGAAATGTATTTGGTAATGTCATTCTCTGTAAAAACAAAAATATTATAAGGAAATGCTTGGAGGAAATTGTTCACAGTGGTGGCTTTCTGATTTTCTAAATACTAGCAATATGTCAAATGCTTTCAGAAGAACTCTAAGAACAGCTCTTTCCTCAAATAATTCACAGTCATAGTAGGCTGTCACCTGCTGGTGTGCATGTACATTTTTCATTTTTTATTGTCCTTTCTCACAGAGAAGAAAAAAAGAAAAGCATCAGAATATTCTCTGTTGTCAAATGAAGAAAAAAAACAGGAGAGGAGGACTGCAACATGAGTAGAGTGTTGTTATTTATATGATTTGTTAAGGGTAAAGTTTGGATGATTACCTCAAACGTTGCAAAGCTTTGCACACCAGCCTTGATAAATAATGAGAATTTGTTGGTAGATATCCAGAGGGAGAATTGTTTTGAATTCTTGCATTAAATATTGGAGTGTGCTGTTCCTGTTTGAGAGAATGAGTAGTGGTTCATTGTGGGAATATTTGTTGAGCTGCAATCAAAGCCTGCAGTGCTGGGGCAGCAAGAAGAGGTCCCTGTGTCTGTGCCCATGTGGAGCCTGGCTATGTTAGTGCTTATCAGGCACCAGCCCATCTCTTCATGATCATTCTGAGAACAAATACATTCTTTCCAATATATCATGACTGATTCTTCTGTGAGGCTTAAATATAGCAGTACAGCCTTCCTGTCGCATATTTTAGGAAAAAAACTGTTTAGACCTCGTAAATAATCAAATCTTGTCCATTTGTTTACTTCTGCCAGAATTTCCTTTCTTTGTTGCAGCCCTAGAGATGTTCTTCAAATTTTCACAGTGGTTCACTACATATATTTCTTTCTGAAGATTAACACTGTGTTCTAAAAATTAGTTGGAAAACTTCAATTTTACTCTTAATTGAAGCTTTACTGATTGTCCACAAGGATTCATTTTGCTAAAAATATAAATCAGATCTCACTGGGTAAATTTCAGCCTTTTCTAATCCTTCCTTCTAATTTCTGTATTGATTTGAATTAATTGTTATTCCAGGATTGCAAGCTCTTCCCTATAACTGTCTAATGACTTTTACCAATGCTCTATCACACTTGCTTTGAATTTTATTGATTCAGGAGATGGAGAGTTTCAGCAGTCATTGCTGCCTAGAAAGGAAATTGGTTTTCATTTCATTTAAAAGTTATTGAATGTGCTGTTCTTTCTAAACATAAAAAAATCTGGATTTGCTGCTGATGTTTGTTTTTTAAGCTTACTTTTTCAATGTCTTGACAAAGTCACATTTTGACCTGAGCATTATCCTGAATTGTCTCAGAAGTCCTGGTTGGAATCAAGAACTGATCTGGCTTACCTTATCGTTTGCTTGATTTTATGAGCTATTTTCCACACATACCTTATCTCTCCTTTTACCATGGAAATAAATTTTTAATTGTCAGGTGAGGGGGGGATGGCTAATTTTCTCCTACTTTGCAGAATGCCCTTCCCACTTGTTCTCTGTTGCCTGTGTAACTTAAAGCCTCCCAGAGAGCAGCTCAAGTGTTCTCTGGGGACATGACTTCCCATAATAAGGTCATTGTTTTCTGAAATCTGTAATGTAATGGAAATACTACCTCCTGATATTGTACAATCTTATTGCTCAGCCAACTCTCTTTGAGACAAGATTTTGTTCCAGTAGTGGAAGAAATAGTGAAATTGTAGTTCAGAAGTAATTTTGTGTGGCTGAAGCAGTGAATTCAGCCATCAGCTTCTGGGGTGGCTTGTGCCTCTGCTTCTGTTGGCAAAACGGGAGAAGCATTTCTGACACACTGGATGTTGTAAAATCTGATAGGAAAATGTTCCTTTAACCAGTGGTGATTAGTTTACAAAATATAGTCACTTTGATGCGCAAGCACTTTCAGAGAGCCCATAACTGAGGCACTTAATTTTTTTTCCCCTGAGCAGTACACAGCAGAATTTTTGGGGACTGAAGAGTGAAGTTCTGTTTGCTCACATAAAAGCATGGGCTAACAAATACCCCATATTTCTTTTTCTTTAGAAAGCAAATGAACAAAACAGGAAAGAGCAAGTGGGGCAGGAAGGATGGAGAGAGAGAAAAGCTAGACAGACGTCTCAGATGGGAGGAGACTTTGGGAAGACTGAGGTGGGTAACACTGCACTTTTTCCAAGGCAGATTAAGGATTGCTGTCTTAAGTACTGTGCTATGTTTCACCAAAATTCAGAACTTCAGCTAATCACTTTTGAAAGTTTATTGCAAAGGCAGTTTATATCAGCTCTGGGAGTAATAGTAATAGAGCTTAGAAGTAGGAGGAATTTTTGTGTCTATTTTATCTCCGGGTTTTTCATTCTCTCTTGTTCACAGAAAAATTAAAAATGTTAAAATGGTTATGTTGTGCAGAAAAAATCCTGAATATCTTGGCATAATTTTCAAAACTGGTAAATTCAGTGAGGAGCTATTCTTCATAACAAGTTACAAATATCTCCTGGGTGACTCTAGGTGATAATCTAGTAAATTGTAAATTTATTATCATTAAGAGTTTAATTCCTAAGACTTATCGCAGAAAAGCTGTTGTATGCACAATTAGAGTAGGTATGGGTAATCTTCCTGGTATAGTTGATCCATTTAGTGAATTTCAGTGGTGTTTTCATGCAGCCTTTTAATTAAGTTAATGTAAAACTCAGTTTCTAGGGCAAGTAATGATTTATGTGCCAGTATTTCAGAATGTTTGCTCTTGAGACAGATGACTGATGGTTTAAACTGGCTGAAGATGTTTCTTCTTTTTCTGTGTGACAGTTCATTAATAGATTATACAGAGAAACATCCTTACCTAAAAATCAGATTCATCAACAAATATGTCAAATATATATTTAATCCCATTCACTTGATGAACACAAATTATCCATGAAGGTGATTAATTATCATCACTTGCTTTATCTTGCATGATCAAACTATAATCGATAAGAGCTATTAGTCTTTCAAGTTAGAGATTTATAGACCTTGGTTATGGCGTAATAGCCAATAGGCAGATAAAAATGAATTTGAAAAGCCTTTGCTTTTACATTCATGTGTCCTTGAGACACAGCTATCAAATTGGATTTCATATCATGAAACAAAATGGATTATAATAATCTTAAATCAAAGAAATCAGAGGGGAAAATGAGTTTGTTAACCTAGCAATTGATTTCTTTTTCCACCTATATCATAGTGGAAATCCAGCTACTCAGCATTTTCAAAACTATGCATGCAAAACAGGCTTTTCACCAGTTCTTCACTTAAGATCTCTTACCCCATAGTGGTTTAGGTCTTGCTTTGTAGTGTGTCAGGATCAAACCTGGGGCTTGCAAACAGCTCAGAGTAGGCTGATTCCAGAACTCTATGTACTGTATTCATTTTTGTCACATTTGTACAAATTTGTACAAGTTACAATTCCAGCTTCCAATTGGCAACTTATAAGTTGCTCTAGTTCCTGTGACTTTAAAATTTGTTTCCCCTCAGATTTAAATAATGTGGAAAAGTTAAACTTTTAAACTTAAGGCTGCCTTACTTTAGAATCATAGATAAAATGAAAAGTTCCAGTTTGTGGGAAGGCGGGGTGGGGGTGCTGCTGTTGTCTGGCAGACTCAGGTTAATACTGCCATATCCATTTACCTTTTATTTAATTGCTAGCTGGTTTTATTATCATTGAGGAATCTCATTTCTGGATTCTCAGATTACCCCTAATTATTTATATAGAGAGCTGACAAGGAATTCTGCAATAATAAGAGGTAAAAAAGGTTTTCACCTACTCCAGCCACAAAAGTACTAGCTGTGGTTTAGTTTTAGGATTAAAGGCTTGGTATGTATAGGTAAGGGGGGTGACAAAAGTTCAGTTCTCAAAGTTAAGAGATGCACAAATCACCTGGGAGCAGAACAATTCCTATGTTCTTAAACAGCTTTGTGCATTTTAATAAAACCAGGTAGAGTTCATACAATGTGCCTGAAGCCTCTGCTTTTCTCAGCTCTATGTTTGACAGGAATTATGATATTTTGACTGCTGAAGTTTCATTTTGACTCCCCAAGTCCTGAGAAAATAGTTCTAGTGTTTCCCTCCTTTTGATGCACTGTGGTAGACAGCTAAACTGCTAAACTGCTGTTACATTAATCGTCCCACTGCAGATTGTAAATCAAGTATAGAATGGTATCTGTATAGGAGCAAATTCATTTCATCCTATCTCTGTGTGATGGTAGTGGCATTACTTTGTCAGAGAATGTGAGATCAAGGCAATTAAAAAGTCCTGATTTTTGTGGACTTTTATTTATACATTATTTATTATAATTATATATTTTGATCTATTTAAAGCTGTCTTTTGGCTCATCATTATAACTTTAAAGTGGAGATTTCCCACTGAAATGATAAATACTAATTTTTTAAGTAATAAGTTTGAAATTTTCTGCAGATGAGAGGCTTATCACGTAGTTGGGTCTAACCACCCACTGTGTTT
This sequence comes from Sialia sialis, assembly GCA_009812075.1. Lineage (NCBI taxonomy): Eukaryota > Metazoa > Chordata > Aves > Passeriformes > Turdidae > Sialia > Sialia sialis. The sequence goes on along the minus strand of VRYO01000617.1, from coordinate 429,407 downwards.
CAAGTCATGCAATTATGCAAACATCAACAGGTGGTTCTAGATTACTAACAAATGAACAGCTAAATTAAGTTACTAATCAGGCAAACAATACATTTAGGGTTTTTCTCATAATGTTGTTATAATTAGCTATAATACATCAACTGAATGTTTCATCTCCTTTCAACTGACAGCACTGTTTTTCCTCATTACACATACAAACTAATTTAAATTCTACTTTTATTCTAATCTGTAATTTTTTTTATTTTGCTACCTGCTGCCTCACCAAAATGCTATCACTTTTTTTTTTCCTGAGAGAGTTCAAGAAGTGTTTGGACAAGGCTTTTGGGCACATGATTTTGGGGCTGTGCAGGGCCAGGAATTGTAACCCTTCCTACTCAGAATATTCAATGATTTTCATTGATTTTCTACCATTTAAGATAGTGTGTATATGTTCCACTCCTAGGGACACACCAAACTGAGTTTTAGCATATAGGGGAGAAAAAAAGTGTGAGATCTTTCCTCTTCGCATTCAAATAAAAACCCCTGGAAATTGGTACAGATTGTTCAAACTTCTATCTCAAAATAAAACTCTTCAGTTTTACCTTCACTGGTGGATGAGGTATGAAACACACACTGGAGTAAAGGATGATGTTTAAGACACCATTCCTGAATTTTGATATATGAACAGAGAAATATGCTCCTTCATGGATAGGACAGTGGGAATAAATTGTTTGATTGTAGCTCCTTTTTAGACTGGCTTAACCTTGAGGTAAAAAGCCTCTCAAATTGGTGAAAAACCAGCTTAGGCACTCAAGACCTGAAGCATTATCTATAGTCGTGTATTACAGCATCACTGCTCTACCACTGCTTCTCATCTGAAGAGAGAGAAACACCTAACTTTCAGGGCTCCAGAGGATTTGCTGAATTTTCCCATAATAGAAAACTCAGGTTTGGGACCAGATCAACAGCTGTTTAGTTAAACAACAGAAGATAGTTGTAAAGATGTTTATTCTGCTGTTATATCTAGGTGACAAAAATATTAAATAAAATACTGGTATGTGTTGGATGGCACATGGATAAGTTGAGAGTCTGCAGCAATTTCTTCTCACCAGCTCGGCTGTAAGTAGGTTGGAGTGCTGGCAGCTGATATTTAGGATGTAATCTGAAGAAAGCAGGAAAGCAGAAGCAAGGGGCAAATCTTAAAGTAGAGTGAAATGGAGATAAATAGAGCAGTGAAAGTAGGAATCATGACAATGGTTTGTTGGAATATAATAATTGTGATTCCTAAACCACTTAATTCTAGGGGAGGGTGCTTATTCCACAGCTGAGGAATGAGATATAAAGGAAAATACTTTTACTGGAGAGCCAGAGTTGTCCCACAACAAAGGGCATCCTAGTCTGACATTCAGTATGGCACAATGATGCTACAAAAACCAGCCAAAGTTAAACAAACTGCTGTCTGCAGTTAATGTTATTAGCATTTCATACCCCATGACATGATGTGTGTGTCTTAAGGTGTTTGATGTTTAGCATGCCACTCAACTTCTTTCTTTGTTTTTATTATTTTTTTGACAATTTTTTTTATACAGATTTTGTCACCTACTGTACTAAATTCTTTGGAGCCTGGTGAAAAAGAGAATGTTTGTCCCTGTTTTGTGAATATAGCCAATTTCTTCAGATCCTCCAGGAAGTAAATGGAGATAAGTTTTCTGTTTCAGCATCTGCATGTTACTGCTGGCATCTGGCAGCCAGTGTGCCCATTGCTGGTAATAAAAAAAGGTGCAAAATATACTGCTTTATTTGTAGATTACTCTTCCTGGCTTACTTTAAGTTTCCTGTTCTACCAGATGCCACTGAGTTTAGGAGTAATGATTTGGCCTAAATGGACTAGTACCTGCCAGGGAGGCTGCAAGAAGTATAAATATTTTCCTTCCATTTCAATACATGTTCATCTTTCACTAAATGTATTTTCTGAGGTTAAAGACATGACTGATTCATTCCAGGTCTCTATGGTCACATCTGGGCACTTTTTCAGTCATCAGCTGTTGATCACTATAACTTGACCATGTCAAGATTATTGGGTACCATTTGCTCCAATGGCTGCTACTGCCTTCTGGTATAAATGTTCATTAGCAGTGCTTTCATGGGCATTTCTTCACTGTTGTTCTAAAGTAGTTATTTAAAATTAAGTTTATTTCCCTTTTGGTGATATTTTCTGTTTTGCTATTCCATTTCCTTCTCTGTACTTAAAAGAGACAGCAGTCTGGCATGGCATGCCTAAAGATGATTAGCAGTTTCTCTTAGGGGTTTCTGACAGGCTAGGAAAGCAGGTATAACCAGCCTGACTCCTCAGATTCTGTCTTCTTACTTAATCAGTTGCCATTCATGATTTCTAAACAAGTCTTGCAGCAACTGTAGAGTGAGTTTTGCAAGCATTCCATGTTTCAAGAATCTGAAGGATATCTAATGTGTGTGGGGCTTAGTTTGTTTATAAAATTAGGTGAAAAACATTTAAAAACAGCTCCAAACTCACTCACTTACCCAGGATGGAAAAATCTTTACATATAATGCAACATGTTCTTTGCAAATTGTCCTCAGCAAAGGCTGGAGTTTAGAAGGGCTGATCCCTAGCTCCCTGTGTTTCCCAGGGCAGTGTGTCCTGCAGCCATGCCCTGCTTTGCCTGTGTTTAGGGAGTCTGGAGTGATGACATCGGTGGTGCTGGCTGCCTTCCTAAAATTTGTAACCATAGCTATACTGTATTAAAAAGGACAGCACCAGATTGGAAATTGATGAATGCTTTTGGTGCTGCTTCAAATCATTACACTTGGATCAGAGGTAAATTAATTAGTATTTTAAGCCTATCCTTCAAGTTTAAGGCCTATTGATGCTATTGAATGATGTGTCACGAGATTTTTTATGACAGTGGTTTCTATTGTCTGAAATAAATAAATTTTGCAGACGTGTGTTACATCTTGCTTTCTTCTGGAATTGTTTGTACTTTCCCTTACAGAATGAAGAAAGTGTTTTGTGTTCTGCTATTAAGCAGATGTCGTGTAGTAACTGAGCATTCAAAAAAAAATCAGTCAAGCATGTCTGCACATGTAGGAAATAAACAGATTATAACTCTGTTAAGGATATATGTATAGCTGAGAGAGAAGGGGGGTGTGCACAGGGGACAGGCTTTTACTCCACGTGAAAAATCAGACCTTTTTTCTCCTACATGGATCTGTGTGCAAGATCTCTCTCAAGCTACATATATTGGTTGTTTTCCAAAAAGAGATATTAAACATAGCTGGTTATTTTGCCCATCACTGAGAAAAGGACCCTCCAGCAAAAGAAGCTTTTATCATATTTGTATATTTTTTATGAGGCATGGATGATATGGGGATTTTATGTTGTTTGTCAATGACATTCACATTTGAGTTGCAGCGGATGTTTCTTGGGTGATGCTTGGAGCAAAAGCATAAGTGTGTCAATTCTCTCCTGTGGTACTGGTGACATTTTGTGTTTCACTTGTCTTATGGAGACTATTGAATTGAGATCAGATTTGTCAAAACGATTTTTTTTTTTTTTGATAAAAAATTGTGTTCAATTTCTATAGATTTTCTGTGTAACAGTCAGGTTCAGGGGTATATTTAACATCAGGATGTATTTGTGAGTGGTATATTTAGAAAAGCAAATGTGCAGCTCAAAGAAACTTTAAGAAATGTGAGAAAAGAGACTGTGATGGATATCATGATCATATCCAGCATTCTCAGCTACTCCTGAGCACAAGCTAAGAAGCTTACTATGCAACACACGAGTGTTCTGAACTTATGATTTTCCTTATTAACAGGGGAAAATCCTGTAAAAGATTTTTCTTTTGCTATCTTATGAAATTTCAGTAATTGCTCCTGCTTATGTTTGTGGTCCCACAAAGTTTCTGTGATGCAACTAAATGCTGCATCACTAATGATCCCGTGTCAATTGATCTTAGAACTGAGGAGGAAAAGAGAATGATAATAGAAAATTGGCTTTAAGGGCACTGATGAAGGGCAAGTGATGCACCATGTGACACCTAGTTATAAACAGCATGTGCAGAAGCGATTGGATTGAAAAATAGCAAGGGAGCAACTCAATAAATAGACATTTGCAGACAGTGTATTCTTTACTGATTATTTTATTGGTTCCATTTGCAGTTATAGAATGAAATTAATTATTGTTACTAACATAAATATCTATTCAAAGCATTGAATGAAGGAAATATATATTCTTTCCATTCAAAATACAGTTTTCAGAAAAATTTAAATTGTATTTATTGGTGTAGCCCACTGAATATCTGATTGCTTATAGTCATTGAACCAGAACAGAAAGTATCTTTTCGCCTTAAATTACCAGCTCAATGAAGGAATTATATTTCGTATTTCATTTAGGGTTTTAGATCAAGAATTCTTCGAGTTCCATATCTTGTATCATACAAAAGAAGGATCTTAATGAACTCATGTTTTGTTGATGCATGAAAAAAGGTGGTAAACCTAGGAAAAAATTGGATGGAAATTTGTGAGGGACTGCACAGGAGACTAAGTAGATTTGACCTATGTCAGTACTCCTAAAATTTTGGGATTCAGGGAAATTCCTAGCTCTGTTTCTATAATAAAGTTAACAATTAACTTTTTCTAGTCTAATTTCTTTGCAAAAATTATCTGCTTTATGATGCATAGCATAGTAGGTATTTTCTGTTAGTTAGGGCCTTTAATCAGGGTTTTCAGTAATGATCTCATTGCCACTAAAGTACTCATTTAGTGCCACTCATGTGCCGCTAAAGTAAAGTAAGGGTAAAAGAAAAATTGGAATTAAGAGGTGTATAGAAAGTCATAAAATGAAACTTACACTGAGACTTCATTGGAACATTTAGAACAGGTGCTCTGATTAGCATCAGAAGAGTTTGTGGCATTTCCCTTCAGCCTTGAACATTCTGCAGAGATTTTTCTGATGTCATTGCATGACATCTGGAAAGTCATCATTTTCCATGCAGTTCATAACTCCCAGCAGGAACTTCTGGCATGGAAAGAACCCTTAACCTGAGCCAGTCATTCTGGAAAGTTCAGTGGCTGCTTGACAGCCTTCCCAAAGCCTTGATTAACACTGTTATGCATATTCACTATTTGGTGTTTATTTTTTTACTTGTTGTAGCAGAAGCTGTAAAATTTAAACTTTTGCTTTTAAAAATGCTTTTAAACAGGGGGGTTGTTTCAACCCTCGGCTGGACGTATGTGCTTAATGCTTCATCTTACCTACTGGGTGGGCATCTGGGTGGCACATTGTTCCTTCATCTTCAGCAAAGACATTTATCCTTTATGAGGTGGGATTTAGAGAAGAATGCAGATAAAGGACCTCATTCACCTTTTCCAATATGGTGCTGTCTTCTCGTTTCATTAGACTTGTTCCCCATGTGTCCAACAGCTAAGATGTGCCTTCTACTGGCAGTCTTGATTTGACTCACTTCTTGGTTTAATGTAAATGTTGGAGCAAACCTCAATGGCACAGAGAACTCTTATTGATTTATCTTTTCTCTCCTGCCAACTGCTGAATGCAAAGTCAAGAGGAGTAATTCCTTGGATTTAAGGGGATTCTGTGTGCAAATTTCCTGAAGAAAAAAGGAAGGGATTTTTATGCAACCCTTAAAGCAAAAGCACCTTATCTTGTAAGATGCCTGATTTTTAGTTTTCTACAAGGTTTTCCTTGGTCAGATTATATGGCCTGATATAGTCTCCTTGAATGCAGTTTCCTTTCTTCTTCAGCCTAAAGTAACACTACTGTGACTGCATCACAGAATCCAAAACAAGGGGCACAAAGGAATTGCCCCTATACTTCCAGATCACTTTTGTCTCAATTCTTTCCTTCCACCACTTCACTCTCAGATGTATTTATACTGCTTTTTCAAGGATCCACCTATGATTTCACACAAGGAGGAGGAGCTTACAGTGTCTCCCAATTTCCCAATGTAAGGAAATAATGCTGAAAAAGCGTTCACAAATGTTGCTGATTATTGTTTCCATGTCAATTGAATTCCATGAAAAATATTGGCAAATATATGGTTAATTCCTTGTAATGCCACTAAGATGCCCAGAGAGAGAAGTGAGTTAAGTGTTTTGTAGTTTTGGGAACAAGTTTCACCATCTTTACATGTGCACTTATGTTGCAATTCACTGTCCAAGATGTATTGAGATGGAATGTAATGCCCTGTGGTCTCACCCTATCCCCTCTAGCTGGAAGGAATCCGATTTCCTCCCCGCCCCCTTCCTTGTGCTTTGGATACCCCACAGGGCCATGTGCTCGCTCTCTTTCTCCCTGGACCCCTTTGAGAATAAACCTTGGAACACATTCAGGGGGTATGAGCCTCCTTTATCTTGCTTTGTCCTTGCCCACACCTCCCATCTCTGACTTAGAGCTTGCAGGGGCAGGTTGGAGAGTGGGGGAAAGGGGTGTGGCACACTTAGGCTCAGCATTTGCAGAGAACCAGGATGCTCTCTGAGGCCATACAAAATAGGTACAGCTGAACGGGAGATGGCAGATGTTTTGGTTACAAATCTTTAGAGAGTCCGGACAGAGACTTTAAAATAGTCATGAAGGCTGGCTGGATACAGGCTTCTTAAAGGTCCCACTGCTTCATATTGCAGTGATGCTGCTGGAAGCTGGAGGCACAGATTAAGGGTAGGGGCTGTCTCCCAGGGCAAAAATTTCAGCTTCCTGTGCAAAACAAATCCTAAGCATGTCATACCCTTGTTCTGTGCACAGGGTTTGCATTAATCTTAGAGTCCCTTTCTTGTTTCGTTGTTTTGTTTGTGGGTTTTTTAAAGAAAAGTCTTGCTCCCTGAATCAGTTAGGCAGCATATTAGTTTGTTAGTGTGCTAAATGCTAGAATCCACATCAGGTTTTGAACTTTGACATCCATGTTAGGGAAAAGGTGTGGGACAGACTAAGTCTTTGAAATCCATAGAGTTAGTCCATGGATAATTTGATATTGCCCAGAGTAGAATCTCTCTCAATACATTTGAAAGAAACAAAAGATGAAACATTTCCATATTCCATTAACATCAGCAGAACCAGCCAGTGTGACCACAGAAGCAACACTGCAGGAACACTGCAAGTTTTCCCTTTGCTTCTTTTGAAGACGTGACAATGACCTGCACAGAGCACTGTATAGAGCTTAATTTATGGGTTTGGGAAAAGTCTTTGCAAAAGTTCCTCTTCACAGACTTCTGCTTAAACTAAAAGCTGCAGCTAGTCAAGGGAGGGCATAAGAGTGGATACAGAGGATAAAGTCAGCTAAAAGAAAATGGAACAAGCAATTGCTTGTCAGAAAGGCTCTTCTAAATTGGAGAAAAGTATTAAGCAAAGTTCCCAAAGGGATAGTCCTTGAACATAGTCAGTGTCTAATGTATATACATGACTGACGGGAAGAACTAGTTAGTTGCTTATTAAACTAAATTTGGAGCAGCAGAGGATGTAGAACAAATAATAAAGGAGACTTGAAAGAATTCCAGACTTAAGTTTGAGCCAGTGTATTAAATGAGTTTTTATACAGACAGAAAAACAAAATCATTTAAACTGTGAGAGAATGAAGCTCAAGGGCTGTAGCTTTTACAGCCTAAGTAAAAAGGTGCAAACAATAGCATGTCTTTACAAGTATTGTTTCCCACTGAATTAATTGATTCCCTCAAGTAGCACAAGATTTTTGCCATATTTACACACCTGATTATTTGGCCCATAGATTATTCCCAGTCCTTTTCCTGAAAATATTTTGAAGCATTAGAGAATTGATTTGTGAGGCAATTCTAACTACTGATTTTTCCCAACAGTAAGAGTGACTGGGGCAATTCTATGGTAAAAAACTGTCTCATATTCCATTTATTCCATTATTCATTTAGGAATGAAGCTACATGGAAAAAAGTTAAAATCTGTAGTATCAGAACCAAAGTAAATGAACATTATGGGTTTATTTTCCAGATATATGTGTTTTTCGGCAAAGTTAATAGCATGCCTATGCTCTCTGGCATTGTGCTGATATACAATCCATAGTGTTCTGGAAACCACATATGTTGTGCGATTGCTGGCAGGGTTCCCCTCTTCTCTCTATTGTCCCAATGTGCTGTATCGCTACTTCTCCTGTCCAGGGATATAATGTAAATGTATTACCAAATGCTGTCCATCAAGTTGTATATCTGTGTCCTAACAACTTTAGGGTAGATTACTTATAGATGCCCCTTGGCACTGGAATTGCAGGAAGTATAGGAGATAAGTGCCTGGTCTGTTCAGGATCTACTGCCAGAGCAGAGGCACTTGGACTCTCTCAATGGGCTGTGGCAGCATTTATCTTCTCCCAGATGTGTGGATAGTGTTCAGACCATTCTTGGGGACAACAGGAACCAGGCAGGCATTGGGGCAGTGAGTGCACATCACCTCAAAAGCTCTTACTCATCTCCTCTGATGAAAAGACAACAGGGCAATTATAAACATCCTGCTGCCTCAATGTGACAGATCCTTGCAATCCTTTATTGCTGGCATGAAAGGACCTGTAAATCCAAGGTCCTTGTCCTTTTCCTTACAGCTGACTTCTGTAAGTTGCATGCCCCATTTTGCAGTATTTCATTTTTACACAACCCAGAGGAGCATTGTAGAGTCATATTCCCAGAACTGTGCACAGAACTGTAATACTACAGCGCTGCTGGCAAGGTGAGGCTCTAAAGAAATCAGTGCAGTGAGGCAAAGAATTTTATTGCTGTTGGTAGTGTAGTTGTATTTTATTGTCTTGGCTGCCACCTTGGACAGCTTTTCTGGCACTGGCTGATGTGGGTTAATCATGGTTACTAGGGCAGAGATAGGGCTGTGTATAAATTACTGCCATCAGCTTGGAGAAGGAAAAAAATAAAGAGGAACTTCTGATAATTTTGATTTTGGTTTGGAAATGGATTGGCAAGAGGTTTTGGTAGTTGATTTAAAATGTGTCTTAGTAATGTTTTTAATTATGATTATGATAGCTGCTAAATTTAACAAGATACAATTAATACCAGTTTATTAAGTTTGAATTTGTTACTGATTAGCGATTAAGCATGGTGTTCATTTTTAATGTTCCTTAATACTGAATAAATGGTTTGGATAATCAGTTGGTATTTAATGTATTGATTGCTATCTCAAGATGCAAAGAAAACCATGCAGTTCTGAGCTGTGCATTACATTTGTCCCACCTATTCCAGACTTGATCTGTTGCATTCATGCCATTTAAAGAAACTGCAGTGGTTGTTTTCTTTTGTTTTTTTTTTTTTTGGTTTTTTTTGGTTTTTTTTTTTTAAGGCTGCTGTATGACTTGGACATGGCTGTGCTGCAAAGACAGCAGTGGTCAGAAAGACATAGTAGCATGGTAGCTTTAACTTTTGTCCCACCTTGGGCTCTGCTGAACAGGATCCAGCTTAGCCTTAGCTATGGCACCTTCATTACTGTCACCTATTAACATATTTCAAAATATTTTTCATTGAAAGCACTGTTGATAAGAACACATGTGGTGCCTTCAGGAAGAAACTAGAAGCTAGAAGTTTTACTAAATGTCTGTTTTTCTGTATTTTTAGAACTTTTTTAATGGAATACTTTGGAATACTCTTGCATGGACCACACAAGCTAATGTTTTCAATAATTAGTGCATAACACACTGCTTCTTCACAAGCTGTTGTTAGCCATGTTACTTTCATGGGAGTTCAGAGCTTTTTGGAAACGTATATTGTCTGCGCACAGGGTTTTTAGGGAGCATTTGCTGTGATACAGCACTGATACCTTAAGGTCTGAATACTGGTGCAATTTAACTAATCAGTATAAGTGTATACAGATACCTTACTCTGAAGTCTCAGTGCCTGCACAGCTCATGTTTGCATTAGGTGGGAGTTTGAGCTTTATGCTGTGCCTCAGACCGTAACAAGGATGAAATATGCATTACTATAAAGACAGGCAGTTGCAGATTTGTATTTGCAGAGCAACAGATATCACAAAACAGCATAAATAGACTGTTACATCCACAGAAATATCCTGCATACTTGGCTTTTCAAAATCTTCCCCAGCTTTCTTTAGTAATCAGGAGAAAAAACACTAACATCTTCTTGTGAGAGACTGTTGAATGGCTGGTTAGACCTTAAACTTACAGGATCTCATCAAATTTTTGTTTTACTTATCAGCCCATTAGGAAATCTGGCCTACCAGATGCTTTGAATGCACATACTTCAAGGTATCAGCTTTGGGATCAGCTCTGCAGACCAGAGCAGAAGGAAGCTCTAGAGCCCTCACCAAGGTGTGCTGCAATCATGGTCAGAAGTGCCCAAGCTCTGTGACCCCAGTGATCCTCACAGGATTTTGTTCCTTCTTACTTTCAACTTCTCATTACTAAAGTCTTATAGAAGCTTTTGGTAGTCCATCAAAGAGAACTGAGTTTTCAAGTGTCCAGATTTAATCCTCTGAGTAATAAAATAGTAAAAACAAGAACACATATGAAAATTAAATAAAATCTAATAGATGTCTTACCTTACAACATTTCAACCATCAGAATTATCATATTGTGTTCTGGACTAAGGGGCTTTGCTTTGGTTAACAAGCGCCAGAAAGCTTATCTGGTTTTTTTTCCCTGGATCCATTAGTCAATCCATAAAAGGTCCGTAAGTCCCTATAAACATGGCCTCATTTATATTCTTTATTTATTAAAGTTACATGAGAACTAGAACTACATTGTGAGTGGTAGAACTTTTATGCAAATGTTTGTAATAGGAGAAATGTAGCCTTTATCAAGGAGATAAGCAAATTTGGGTTTTGGCTTGTGTGATGGGTATTGGCGTATTGTTTGCATTTTTTAAACCTTCATTAAAAAATAAATAACTAACAAACCCACCACCACCACCACAACAACAGCAAAAATAAAACCCTTAGGATTTATTCCTTGATTTTGAATTGAAAGAACAACTTTAATTTTTGGTCCTTGTTCTGTTACTTGGGGTTTTTTTCACTGAGCTGTTTTTTAAAAAATCAGTGGTATATAGCATTATTGATGTCTGTTTTGGAGAGAAGCTTGACTTGGACTTTTCTGGCATGTCATGTAATGAAGAATCCAAGATTAATGATTGTGTTAGGAGCTGAGAGACTTGACTCCTACAAATGAAACCAAAATGGACTGTTGATGTACTACCACCAGTACATGGTGTGGTGCTGTCCTTGCACTGCAGTGAAAGAAGTCGAAAATAAGCACTGGAGGCAAAACTCAAACTCCGGTTTAATCAGAAAGGCTCTATAATTGCTATGTAATGTAATCTATATTTGGACAAAGTCTTTTGCTCTTTCTTGTCAGGCTGCCCAGAGCAGAGATATCTCTCTAAAAGAACACCAGGTGGTATTTGGGGTATTGCCTTTCTCTTTTCCTATTGATCTTCTGTATACAATATGTCATTCTCAAGAACATAAATCCAAAACTTTAATGTAAATACTCATACTTCCTTTGAGTCTTTATAAGCTCTTCAATAGCTGGAGCTGAAAATCCGTGTATTTCAGATTTGGAACGTGTTTGATCCTTTCTTTTAAGCTGTACATATAGCTAAAATTTAGTATTTTCAGGAAAATGTCAGCTCACAGAAGTATTCTCTACAGCCATTATTTCAGGGAGATCATCTAAGCTAATTCAGGCTTTGAGATGCATGGATTTTGCAGATTTTATTTTAGAAAATCCTGGAGGTGGGAAAATTATTGTAGCTCTTTAGGAATTTATGGAAAAAGAGACCTCAAGGCCCTGCTGCACAAGGAATAAGTAACAGATAATCATATGGGAGATTTATGCCTCATAACTGCTAATAGAAATGTACTTCTCAGCTTTATCTCCTTTAACCAGTACATAGGGACTCCTGCACTCTACAAACTTTGTGACTTAGTTGCATTTCCAAACCCAAGTTGCCCTGAAAGCAAAGTATCCATCTGCCATTTTTTGAATCTCATACAAATTCAATTTTATTATAAAATTATATATTTTTTGTTTCCTTCTCTTTCTGTTATGTTTCTCTTATAGCTGTAGTTAGGGAAATGAGTCAAAATCTGAAGCATCAAAGAGCTTTTGGAAGGAGGGATGACAGATTAATTTGGCCTAGACAGGTAGAAAACATTTGTGAACAGTGGTGCAACTATATGGTGACTCCTGCTGTGTTTTCCTCTTTTAAACCACACTCCCTAAGATGTTCCCACCAGATAATTAGATTAACAGCCAAATAATTTTTCCCCATGCCTTTTGAAAAGGAAGCATCATCACATCCCACCAGATAGATTGGATTTGATTGCTATTCTTAGATGAGAGAGCAGCAAACCACAAGACAAGAAAGCTGGGAAATTTGTTGTAAAATCAGGACTCCTGTCCTCTTTCTGAAATTATTTAACCTTGAGCTTATTTTTCTCTGAGAAAATTATCTCTGATGTCAGAATCACTCAAATAATCATTGATGTCACTTAATCACAAGACTGAATTTGGTTCATTAAATATGTCTTGCGTATGTGGTTTTATCTAAGCCTGTGAAGAGAAAAATTACTGCAGCTGAAGGAGGACAGCTTTTTATTTGGTTTGGCTTAGATGTTCTTTAAATAGTGAGATTCTCCCCAAATCTAATGATAAGCAAAAGCAATTAATGAATTAATGGGAACATTTTTGAAGTCTGTTTGCCTACAAGAATGGGGTATGTTTCTGAAAGAGAGCATGAGGGGGTCACATATTTATCATTCCCTGAGCAGCACAGAGTAAAGAGTGTTTGACTGTGAGGCAGCACAATTAGATCAGTGGATTTTATTTATAAAATATTATTCATTTGCCTGTTCATTACTGTAGGAAAAGATTTCTAATGCAGAGAAACATCTATACAAAATTTTAAGAATCTTTTGAACATTCAATAGGAAAGAGATTTGAAGAAAAGAGTGCTTTGCAGCAAGGACAGATTAAAAAGCCAAGCATTGGAACTGATCTCTGTACTTTTGTCTGAATCTTGCTCTTACTTGAGAGAGAGACAAAGAAAAAAAGGGTCAGTGCTGCTGTTAGACTGGCAAACTAAAAGAAATTACCTGTTGTTTAATACATTTTCTGTTGTATAGGGAGACAGGCTCATGCCTATAGTCTCTGTGAAATAGATTTGAAAAGACAGGCTTGGTAAAAACCTAGGCTTTCTGCATATCATGGAACTGTATTATCTCTCCTTCAACTCCCTCCTAACATCATTTCTCCCAGGAGTAGGCCTAAAAATATTTCTTCTTTGCAGTTGCATGTGTTAGGTGCAAATATTGCTTCTTCTTTCTCCAGACAGTAGTGAAATTTAAGCTGAGATTCATGATGTCTGGGGAAACTTGGTGTCCTCACATGTCTCAATACCTGGAGTAGAGAGAAGGGAAGAGTTTGGTAAAAGATTTAAATTTACATTTACTTTGTTTCCTACTGTGAAGTAATGAAACTGTAACATAATTTTTCTTTTAGGAGACAGTAACAAATTCTTATTGTTTTACTGCACATACGCTGTTACTAGAATATATTCTTTTTATTCATCTTCTTAGTGATCACATCCACCTCTATTTTGTATCTCATGGAAGAGTATTCTGCTGATTTTCCATGATTATATATGGATTAGTTGTGAAGATTCAGATCATGATTCTTAGACAGATCAAAGAGTCCTCCCTTCCTTTATAACTTAAAATAGGGCTTGTCTCTCTTAGAAGAGCCCACTCCATCATTGCTGCAATCACATGACTAAATCAAATCTAATACTGCCATCTAGTGTCCACATACTGGGATATTATGCTTTTTTAGTATCAAGGAGCCTTTGAGTATCACTTGTAACTGTGGAGTTGTGAAGTGAGAGGAACACTGGGGTTTTTTTCCAAAACTTTCCTTTTAGTCTTTTTGTTTGCCTCAAATAAATACAGTAATTTCACAAATATAAGCCGCACCTTTTTCATTGAAGAATCCAGCCTACCGCAGTGGTGCGGCTTATATTCAGGTGTGGCTTATCTATGGACAAATCCCAGTGAAATGCCAACCCAGAAGTGAGAGCCGGCCAAGCAGAGTGGCAAGTGGGCGGGCCGGCCCCTGTGCCACCCGGAGCTGCTGGGAGCATGGGATCGCCGGGAACAGGGGGTGCGCAAGGGCAGCCCGGCCCCTGCCGCTTGGAAGCCGGGCTGTGTGGGGCCGGGCCGGAGCGCCCCGCCCCCTCTGCTGCATGGAGTTAAAAAAAAAAAAAAAGAAAATAGCGCAGCTTATATTCAGGTGTGGCTTATATGTGGACAAATCCCGTGGTCTTCCCAGCTACCCGGAAGTGCGGCTTATATTCGGGTGCAGCTTATAATCGTGAAATTACTGTAGCTTCCTATCTACTTTCATAGTAACATTAAGTGTTTTATAATGATGCTAAGAACCTCCACTTTTGCAGTTTCTAAAGGATTGAGTTCAGTATTGGAGTCAACTGGGGTAACAAGTGCAGACAGTAAACTTCTCCCTGTGCTCTTCCTCTCACTGTTGTGCTAGAAGCTGTTTGAAGAGTTGAAAAAATTGAGTTTCTTACTACCGAGTCTGATTCACCTGGGGAAAAAATTCCCTTGGAGAAGGTGTCCCTGCAGTTCTGTGACAAATTGTCAAAATTACCTTAATGAAATAAGAAGAAAGAAATACAGTTTAAGAAAGCATTTTATATCTCTGCGGATTTGTTTAAAAATAATGTGTATAGGACACTTTTGAATACAAAAAAAACAGGTCTTACAGGGGAAAGCTCAGTTTTTAGTAGTGCCCCCAATAGTTTGCAAAAGAACCCATTGTCCCTGGCTTTGAGCACTGAGAATAGCAGCATGAGCAGGCTGACTGTGCACCCCTTCCTGGTTAGGTGCTGGTAACATAACTTCAACATATATAATGAATGGTAGAAGTACCTCTTTAAGAGATGCATTGATTTTAGATCTATTCACTTCTTAAGTAAAATGAACTGCTACGCTGAAAGCTTCTTTCAGAATTGCAGCCTGATAGCCCCAAGCAGACTGTCAGGCTACATGTTTATCTACTGCTCCATTGCACTCCCCGTGATTGATTCTTTCTCACATCCCACTATTGATTTTTCTGTTCTGTCTTTCTTCAACCACAAATATGAAGAAGTTCCTCATGAGCCAAGTTGCCTTAACCACTGTTCCAAGAGCTGTTTTCTTTAGGATCTCTCTCCCCAGCCCGCAGCAGAGAGACAGGAGCCATTAGCTCAGCCTTCAGCTGGGAACACCAGCACAGGTCCAGCCATAGAAATTGTGGAGATCAGGCCCCAGCTGCCAGAGAATTCCAGAGGAACTGCAGAACACCCCACCCCAGCCAAAATCTGTGATGTGATGTAATGTGATGTGATGCGATGCGATGCGATGCAATGCGATGCGATGTGATCACAGGTGCTTGTAGTAATTTTATTCCTGGAGCTTTATAGGGAAATATATTTTGCCTGTATTTTAGAAGATTTCTTATTACTGCCCTTTTTTCTTCACAAACAGAAGATCAAGAATTATCCACAAAACCTTCTGTGGTCTGGTGGCAGTTCTTTGTGTTCAATACAGTTGCAATCTTTGAAATTCAGTGTAAAAATTTTAAACTTTGACTGGGAGATGAGGAATTAAGACAGATAGGACTATTAATATGCTTTTTGAGCTGTGCATTTCTTTGGTTAAGAAAAACTTTGCTTCTCTACAGTTTTGCAAACACTTATAAATTTCTCCAATAAATCTTATATGTTTACTGTCTTGATTATTTATTGCTCATATGTTTTTGTTTCTAGTTTATACTCCTGTCTAATGAGATTATACAAGATTTAAAAATACTCAAATTTGCTAAATTTTACTGAAAGCTTTTTTCACACACATGATGAAATTTATTCTGGTTAGTTTTTGTTTATTGGTTGGTTTTTTGTACTTTTTTTTCCCCACTGTGTGTTTCTCTTTCTCCTGGTCAATGAAAACTAACAAAACTTTTTTAAATCAAGTATAATTTTGTAGGTTTTCATTGCTGCAATATTTAATATTTAGTTGACATATGAGTATTGTTTAATATTAGTGTGTTCATAGTGCAGGAATATAGAAACATTAGTTTTGCAGATCTTCTATCCAAGGGAAATTATGCTTACTTAATATAAAAGGTAAATGTTGCATCAAACGGAATTGGAAGCAACTTCTTCCTGTTGATAAAGAATATTCTATCACTGGCTTCATTGTATACATTAGCAATATCCTGTCATTACTCTAGACTAAAATGTACTTCACATGCCCATGCCTCATGAAGGGTTATTTTTTTTCTCATTCCAGCAGCAGGTAATGGCACAAGGAAGGTGAAATCACTGTAAGCCATGGGCTTGTGCTGTAAGCTCAGGTACAGTTGAACATCCATGCATAGACGTGACTGCCAGAATTTTTTACGGGACAGAAAAACACCCTGGGACACACAGATTAAGATTTTAGGTGGGAAAAGGGCACATGTAAAATGGTGAAATCAACCAGTGATAATTTTCTATCAGAACTATGGCATGAAGGGAGTTTATAGGTGGAAATGGGAAAGCTTCTGTAGTTTTTTCTACTCCACATGGAGCTGCTTGGCTCAGTCCTTGCCCACTCCACTATGGCTGAAAGGGAGTTTGATTCCAGAGGAGACCAAGGAAACAGATGCCCAGCCCTGCATGTATTTTGCCACTCTCTTATCAATACAAAATTATTAAAATAGTGCTCTAAATCCAGTGAGATGATTTGTGCGATGGGTATCCGTGCAATAAACTACAAGTGATGCTTTCAGGAGCTCTGCTGTGTAAGTGCTGTAGCTGGTTCAAGATCAGTCCTTCTTATTTTGGTGCACTCAAAGTCACAATAAATAGCATGCAAATCAGCCCGTCATCCCTTGAAACAGTTACAGATTCTCCTCCCCCCAAAAATATTAGAATTGCATATCATTATGAATAACATCAAGCAATCAAAAGCTAATATAGAAATGTATGCAGAGATAGAGCAGATACTGTGTTCTGCAGGTTTAGTGAAAACTGTCTGATGCTTTTGTAGTCATGCTTTCATTTGATCTGTTTCTCAGGCCTTTTTGTGATGAAAAATCTAAGCAGATTGATTGATAAAAATTACTATTCTCTGGCCATTTTCTTTTATAAATATCCATTAAAAGTTAGAGTATTTTCTATTTAAAATCTTTTCCAGGAAAAAAAAATTATATTGGAGCTACTTTTGTACTGCTTGTCTTAGAGAATTTGGGACTACCTATCATACAACCCAGAATTGTTTCTTTTATTTTTCCTTGTGATACTTTCTGTCTCTCAAACAAGCATTCACTATGACAGTGAAATTAATAGATTATTGTTTCCCTTTTTCTGAAGTGGGAAAGAACTAGAACTACTCAAAAACTATATTAACACAAGTACAGGCATTCAAAATTATTAAGCATCTACGAAGCAAATATCAGTCTCATTTGAGGAATGAGCAGTTTCTGTGCACTTGGCTATCTCTTAAAGAGAAGTCAGATAAATATTTTTTCATTTATTGAAGCTCATTAATGTATGCAGTCATGGAAAAATTATTACAGCTTTTCTAGGAATTGTTTCACTTTTTCACTATAGAAAAAAAATAACCAAAGATAGGTCAACTCTGTATGTTATTAGCATGGAATAGCATTCCAGCATTTTATCAGTTACCTGTTTCGGGAGGTGAGAAAAAGCACTGCAAATATGTAAAATCTTAACCTTTTAAATAAAGTATAAAGAACACTATTTTCTTTAGATAATCTGTTAAATTTATATGTGTACTTATAAGTGATTTTCACTGATTAGCTTCTTAACAATAACTTCAAAAATTTTTTTCTAATAGCTGTACTTGCAGGAGTTAGTCTCAGTATTTATTCAGTAATAATTACTCTCTCTTCTCACTGAACTTACAATAGGGACATTTGCAGCTATAACAGCTTAATAGCAAATATTTCCATACAGTACATTACACACATTATCAAGTTAGTGCTTAAGAAAATCCTGCTCTCCTTACAATAGTTTGAATATTTTTATTTTGAAGGTGACAGTAGTTTTGCCTCCTTTTTGGATTACTTTCATTTCTCTGTTAAATAAAAAGTAGAAAACCTTATTAGGTCACTCACAAACCCTTCTAATTTTTATTTGTAGACTTGTGTTGGAAATAACATTAGAGCCTTTATATAAACATATTCTTTATAACAGCCATAATGTTCAACTGTGTTAGTACAGTTACCACAGCCCTAGGGCACTGGGAGAGTGTGAAATTCCCAACAATTACAATTGATCATCTGGGGGAATTTATTTTCTGCTTGAAAATTCAGAGGCTGTGGTACTTGGCTTAAATAAATTTCGAGCTAAGTGCTTTCATTTTCATTTCATCTGTTTTCGATGTTACTATCCCTGTCTAAGGTCCTTGATATGGTCTCCATCTGGCCGTCTGCTAAGCATTTGGTTTCCTGAGAAGGCTTTATCTCCTCCCTGCTGGAGTGCAGGGCCAAGTCACTTGTTTTGCTAGACCAGACTGGTTCATGCGTTTGTTTCTTCAGGATTCTTTTAAAACTTGAGACCATGGGTTGGAAATTAATAGACATTAATAAAGCCGATATGAGATATTTCTATTTAAATTGATCACCTCAACTTCATATTACTTCTGTGCTGGCAGACAGTAATTGCTCTGAAGCACTTCCATAAGGGGGAAACATATTAAAGTTATGTTGAAAATTACTCTATGAGGGTATTATCTTACAGTAGTTTTGATCTTTGCAATGCTGTGTTAGATAATGAGGTTATAAAGGAGCTTGGCTTTTCAGGCAAGGAAAGGCTGAGACAAAAGAGCTCAGACAGGAGTAAATTCTGGACAAGACAGCAGCCTGTGTCTAGGCTCACTGAGGTAGGAGGTCCTCCTCCCCTCTCAGAGCAGTTGAGCCACTTAAGGAGGTGTCCAAGCTGATGGAGAATGAAAGACTTGGATATGACACTTACAAGTGAAAAGAGAAGGGAAAGAGATACAAAGCACTAACTTTAACAAAAGATAAAATAAAAACCTCAGGGAAGTTAACTTACATTAAAATGAATGTATTTCAATTATGGTTGTTTTCCATCTGCTCCAGTTCATAATGTTTCCTTTTCCATCCACCCATCCATCCATCCATCCATCCATGCATCCATCCACTGAATTTCATCATTTCAGCCTTGCAGAGCTATTCTTATTATTTTTCCTCAAGCTAGATTATTGTACATAATGTTGTCATTTATTCTTGTTCAAAGTCTTCTTTCAAGCTTTCCTGCTGCCTAGACCCGCTGATACGACCAGTTAAGTACTGTTTGCTAAGCCACAGGGCAACTGGGCCACAATCATCCAAATGCCATTTTAAAGAATGTGACTGATTTGAGCATTTTTCTTGAACAGAAAGCAATGATGGAAGGATGCTTAATGCACAAATAAAATAGGAATCAATTAGCTGGTTTAGTTACTGTGAGAAGTGAAGGTAGAATGTTTATAAAAGCTACATGAGCTCTATGTTACTGTAATATCTGGCATATAATCTGAGAAATGGTTGATCTTTTTGGGTGAAAATTATCACCTTCCAGGAAGAGGAATAATGAAAATTTGTTATTAAGGGTCTGGATTTCAGACTGTTGAGAAATCTGGAATACTTCTTGTAATGGTAAATACTTTTCTCACTGTAGCTCTGTAGCCATCTTTTTTCATGCCTTGGTTTTTTGGTTTTTTTTTGTTCAATGAAATTGTGTATTCCTTCAAGAAGGTACTTCTGCCTATTTTGATAAATTATGCATCTTGGCACAAGAAAGACCTAATTGCTTTAAGGCAGTTTTTTGAGGTCTTGCAAAGAAACAGCAGGTGTTGTAATGACAACAACAGTCACTGTGTTATTGGGTCTTGCATATGCATGGTCACTATTTAGACTTAGCAAATCTGTAACTGAAATGTCATCAGATCACACAGATAAAATCTTCTATTCATTTAATGTAGAAGGTGCTTGTTCTGACCAACACAAATGTTTTTTAATTTATTAGGCATAAACTCAGTGGGTAAATTGAGAATAATCTAACAAGATGGAAGAAAACAAAAAATGGAAAAAGGAGGCATTGCTGATAATGGTGGCTGGGTTAGTTTTCAGTATTTTTATCAGAGCTTTTGTCCACTTCACTTCTGTCCAGTTCAAACATAATTGTGGCAATGTTATTTGAGGCTAATGATATCTTTTCTCCCATAGTAGCTGGAAGCCACCAGAAATCCTGTAGTGGCTAATTATGAAATTATCTGTCTCAAAGGAAAATTTCATCTTAGCTGCGTGAGCTGGCTTATTCCCTGAAGGAAGAATGTTTTATATTTCTCTTACAGTTATACAAGGGAGCTTAGAAAGGTCTGAAACAAATTCCTTTTTAAAAATAAGTGAATATTAGAAAATTATAACATCCATTTTCAGCCTTAGACACAAAATTACTAATATGGAAAGCAGACACAAGATGGGAAAAAATCTTCCAGAATATTTTTTTATTTTGAAGAGTAGATGTTAATTGAATATTTTCTCCTTCAGAAATGGCTAATAAGGATTTCATACTGACTGCTGGGTAGAATGGGAAAATCAAGTCTGTCATTGCACAGCCTCTCCCATTGCTAGTCCCAGGCTTGCTGAGTCTAACCCACTACAGGCCTGCACCAGCAGAACAAAAACCATTTTCAGCTGATCTCAGACATGACAGCATGAAAAAAATATCACAGATACATCTAGCTATAAAAATCTATAAAGTTTGTAGACAGTGATATAAGTTAATTGAGCATCACTGTCCCACAGAGACCATATAAAGGCATAATCAGAGCTGAGTCAACACCTCCTGTGGTTTTGAGTCTGTCAGCTTGCATAGCTTCCCACACTCTAAGGATAGGCTGAAGTTAATAACAGGTCTAATTAATCACCTAGTAAAATTGTGCCATTGTAGCACAAGGAAGATGTGTGCAGAAGGGGCACAAGCCAGTGTTGACTGTGATTCTGAGAGGTTGTTAACATGAAAATAGAAAACACCACTCACTGGTCAGCCCTGGTGATTCCCAAGACAAGGTGAGTGCTGCCTTGCTACCAAGTGAGCAGCAGATGTTGAAGAGATTAAAACTTCCCAACTGATGCTACTTTTGTAGTTTTCTGTTGCATTTCACTACCCAATATGTATTTAGATAGTACATTCCTTGACCCTGTGGCTTGACCTTATTCCCTTTAACCATACTTCCTGGCAGAGATCCAGTTTCTATTCTGCCCCTTTTTCCTGGATCCTAGAAATACCTCATGGACCATGTGATAGTTCTCTTTCTCCCTGGACCCTTTCGAGAATAAACCTTGGAACAAAGCCAGGGGGTCTGAGCCTCCTTTTTCTGCTTTGTCCATGCCACCCCTGACTTAGAGCTAGCAGGGAAAGTCGGAGAGTGGGAAAAGGGTGTGTCACTTTTCCTCCCCAATCCCTTCCTGTGTGATAACCCTAGGAATACAGTGAGAGCTGATCAGGGCTGACCACATCCACGCCTTGGGCAAAAGCCAGGAACTAATTTTGTCTCAAAGACAAGGAAACCTGACTAATGAACAGCACTGCAGGACAGAGGAGTCACAAGATTGGGACAGAGCCAGTCACAGAACTGCCTTGTACAAGCAAGTGAAAATGAAATCTTATAGTCTAACACTACAGTTTATTAGTGACTGCAGATAGAATATTTATGGTAGGAAGGAGGTATGCAGTGTTTAAAGCAATGGAGTGTATATAAGAAAATCTGATTTGGGATGTAAAACACCCACTTAAATGTCATATACACAGCTTAGAACAGTGTTTAACTATGATGATAGCTTATCATGGAAAGGGCCTCTTCACTAGGTTTCAGCAAGTACAAGGCTATCAAAATGTTGCTTTGCTTTGCAAAAATGTTAAGTTGGCACACATGAATTATTTAAGTCATTCTTGAAAGCCAAATGTCTGCAGAGCTACTGAGGTTGCATGTAAATTCAGAAACACAAGGATAGTGCTGGAGACACGTACAGTGCACTAGAGTGTAAGAAATGCAAACTGAATTGCATAGCATACAAGCAGTATTAAAGAAATGCATTTTGGCTTCCAGTCAGTGAACCCAAACATGTTGTATGTTATGCAGACTGCTTAGAAATTTGCATAATTTTAAACGCCCCTTGAAACAGTAAACATATATTCAGAATTCAGTAAAACAAAAAAAATTATGATTGATATGAATTGCTTATTTGACTTCTTAATTTTTCCAAGGGTCTTTGAAAACACACACGTTTTCGAACAGGCTAAATAGAGACTTCTACAGTAACATGTAATCTATACTACTTTATAAAGCATAAAATAAAATCTTTCTGTTTTAATATAAAGTTGTGGTCTTGTTGGCTTTTGAAGCTGTTTCTGGAAAAGTTTTATTTTACAATTTATATACATCTTTATACATTCATCCAAAGAGTAATTCATTAAAGCATGGATAGCCAACATATGAGGGGGTTCAGAAAATATTATCTTTATTGTCTGCGGATGGCAGACAATACTATTACGTTAGGGGACTCTGCTGTGGCTAGAAAGCAGAGGAGCTGCATTAGCAGCAGAATACTAATATTGATAGTACTTCATGGGAGACTGCAGAAGAACTCTTCGAAGGAGATTCAGGGAAGAAATACAGAAGTTTAAATATGAAAATTAAAGAACTCTCAAGGAGACAAGAATAAGAAAGTAATCCACTTGTTATCAAAAAGAAGAGAATAATGCATTGGGAACTTTTGTGAGTTTATGTCTGGTTCATATTTTAAAGAAAGCTTGGTTTGGGGAGCAGTTAGTGGGGCAAATTTCTGCCCCAGAGAAAATGGTTGTTCCTTGACAGGACAGGACCTGTCCTGGGGTAATTTATGTCATAGCTTCAAGTAGATTTGTCATGTTTTGTGTCAAGTAAGTGACCCCACTAATGCAAAGGCAGCAGAGTAACTTCAGCCCCAGCGACAGCTGTTGAAAATTCTAACTGGGAGGCAGCCACAGGAAACAGTGGTGGTGGGGCTCAGAGCAGCATTTCTGAGGTTCCGTGTTGATTGTGGTTTGTGTACTGAAAGATGTACGAGGAGAAAAATTAATGCAAAGATAGATTTCTCACATAGTCTAAAGAGTTCTAAAAGATGAGTGGTAGGTCGGTAGTGCTGGTGCCATAACTATCCTGGAGGTTTCTGTCCACTACAATTTCATTGCAGGGCTGTTTGTGTGAACTTTAAGACAAGCAAAGATGCATTTGCATTTACCTCTGTGAGCATTCTGAGTAATCCTTCACTATTTCCCATTCCAAACCAATTATGTGTTTAATTCCAGGCTTTTTATAAAAGCCTTCAGAATTAAATTGAAACAAGCGTCAGGAAAGCAAACTATCAAGCAAATGAAATAAAAATATAAGCTTCTATAATAAAGAAATCTTTACCTTGGCAGAGGAAACTACTTCTAATTTTTCCTAGTGAGGATGACATAGCAATAAGTACTGCGCAATCTTTCTCTTTTTTTCTATTCCGAGGAAAGAGAAAAGCTGCTAGCTAGCTCAGGCAGAGCAGGATCCAGTTAATTTTCTATATCCTCAGACCCATTAGTCTAGTTAAGGAATCAGTCTGTCAGAGTCATGCCTGAGTACTGGCTATGTGGGGGGGGGGATGGCTGTAATAGCTAGTAATTTCCTTCAGATAGCTAAGAATATTATTGCTATGTTAAGTCCATATGTACAATAATATTGTCACTAAGATAAGATTTCTGTAAGGTCTTCTCCTAGTTTGGAGGACAGGTGTTTGCTAAGAAAGGCAGGAGCCTCTCTTTGAAATGGAGAATATAAACCCCTTCCCTCCAAATTATTATAATTTCGAAATTAAGGGGCTTTCAGGCAAAGATATGTGAATAGGAATAACAGTTCTTTACTAGGAAAATTTGAATAAAAACACAGTACTACAAAGAACAAACTCAAAACACTGACAGAATCAGAATACAGCCTGACACCCTGTCAGTCAAGGTATTGGTAGCAGTCCAGTTAAATGGTGGCTACAGTCTGCCTGGAGTGACAGATGTGGTTCAGTTGAAGCAGTGGTCCTGTAGAAGGGTGCAGTTTTCTTACAAAGGTCCAATGATAATGCAGAAAGGTCAGGTTTTCCTATGGAGTCCAGAGGGGGGAAAAAAGGGCTACCTTGGTGTTCCAAATCTGTTTTTATCTAGGTAGGAAAGGCTTGGCTCCTCCCCCTGGCTGAAGCATCTCCCAATGAGATGATGTAATTTTATCAGTCATACAGTGGGACTCAATGGGCAATTAACAGAAGATAACTACCTAGAGGAAGGATGTGTTGTAAAAAGATAAAGAACACTGTCCCCCTGCTGGTTTTAAGGGATGGCCCATTAGCAGAATATCTCCCAGAGACATAAGGATCACTGCCCCACCTGGTCTCAATAGACGGTGATAAAATAGATAATTTTGGTCACATCCTGTATTGCAACCCAAGGTCTTCATTTTAAATATCCTTTAAAAAAAATATATTTGGAGACTTCATTCTTTATTTTTCTTATCTGTTCCCATTAGTGTGACCACACAATCTTCCCATTAGTGTGACCAGTAATGGGATTTACTAACTGACTAAATGCACAGACACACTTTATTTATAATTTCAGGAGGACTAGGAAGGTGTGGTCTAGGGACACTGTCCAAGTTTAGGACACAATTGGGGGAAAACCTCCAAAGAAGCCCCCCAGAGAATAAACCCCCCACGATTCCTCCCCACCACTGGGCTCAGAAAGAATTTTCCTCAGGGGGAAAAGTGGAAAAAACCTATTTATTAATAAACACAGGAAAACATTTCCCAGCACCAAGAAAGAACGATTCACCAAAGTGAGCAAGGATGGACGAGCTCAGACAGTCACTGCTGGGAAGGGTGAAAAGCTTCTTTGGCAGACTCCAGAATAGTCTCTGCAGGTCCCCGTCTGGAGCCGGTACAGGTCTTCGCGATGAGGGGTAGAAGGGAGGGGGAAGAAAAAACAGCGGCAGCAGGGGCAGCAGCAGCCGGGGCAGCAGCAGGGGGGTGGGGAGAAAGAAGCAAGCAGCAGCAAAGCAGCAGCAAAGCAGGGGGAGGAGCCGCAACAGCTCCGTGCAGACAGCGGAGGAGGGGGCGTTGCAGGGAGAGGGGTAGACACAACACCAACCCAGGACAGACACATACCAACATCTGAATTCTGGTTTATTTCTGAGGCTTAATTTGAACCACCAGCTCAGGTGCTTGTTCCGCCCATCTTTTGTGGATAAAGTACTCTGCAAAATCTTGCAGGAGTTTAAGCTCCTGAGCTACTGAGCACAAGTTAATGCAGACTGTGAAGCTGTAGGGCAGAGGCTACCAAGCTTTCTGACCCTGAGGGCCATTTTCTAAATGATTAAATTGTTTCTTATAGCCATATCCTTATAGCCTATCCACTCTCTCTGTGTCGCCTGTATTTTACAGACCAAGCCCTTACCCCATTGTCCCTTTGCCCATCGCTGTTCAGAAACAGAGCTAATTTTGGCAGAATGCTGCTAGTACATTGTACAATATAAACGTCCAGGTTCTATTGAAGAGTAAAGCCCTATCTGCTCATTAAGAAGCATGCTTCTTATGGTTTTGTGCTATTTTTTAATTCCTCCCTGTTTCAGAACTGCATCTATGTTTAAATATCCTTGTTCTGGGATTGCCTGTTCCCCCTTTCTCAGCTTGTGATGACCTCAGGATCAGCAGCCAGCACTCACTCTCCTGCCTTTCACCACCTCAGATGACAAACACCCTTGAGTTACTCTGCACATGGGCAGATTTTTCTCCCATGAGGTATTGCAGGCCCCAAGAACCCTCCAAGCAAGTGACCTAATTTGAGGTTATCCAATTCCACATGTTCTCAGTCACTCCAGAAACATGTTTTTAGTAGTTTCTCCATCAACTGTAAAACTGACAATAATCCAGCATTCTTGATTGAAAAAGACTAGAAAAGGTAGGTAAGATTTTGCAGGTAAAATTAAGAGTACAAACTTTTACATCTACACAATAACTTATGTGCTATGCTTGTTCTTTGGCTGCGCCACTTTTATTTCTGCCTTGAGCTATGTTCAGCATCAATCTGAATAAACCAGTCAACCCAATGTTTTCTCCCTATTCTTGCTTTTCCTGAGCTTTGTAATTATTTGAGTAGCTATCTTGATGGAGTGGGCCGAGTTTTACAGAGGAGCAGACCTGGGGCTGCTTCTCTGTGTGCAAGCAGGGCTTGTGCCTATCTGTATCATCCTCAGAAAAATTCTCTGCTAGTCATACAGGGTCTCGTTTTAAAATAAACTTTATGTAATGAGTAAACCCAAGGAGGCTGTTTTCATTGTTTTAATACTGAGTTTATGTGTCTGGATCAAATAACATAAGCAAGAACCAATTAAAGAAATCTGGATGTTTTCTTTAGCATTCTCCAGGGTGCTGTCAACAAGCATATTTTGCTACCTGCAGCCTGTCTGTTACCCATTGTTACGTTTTACCATAGATATTATTTTATTTCCCTGCCCATTGTTTCAGTTACTTCATGAATAAAGAGAATTTATTTTGCCTCAATCTTAGAGCTACTGCAGTTTTAAGTAATTGCAACTGATATGGGACTATCAGAGCTTAGCATATTATAATATGTATTAGCTGCTTCAGCTGGCTCTTGTAAACAACCTCTTTGAGTAATATATCATTTCTATGCAGCTGGAGGTTTGCCTGAGCATGCAGCATACATATTTTAGCTTAGAATAGTTAAAAGTACATTTGAAAAGCAGAAATTCAGTACATTAGTACTTGCATATACTGGGCAGTGTTAATGTTCCTGCAACATTGAAAGAATTTTACAGCCTCTTATTTAAAATTAATTTGTGGATTTGAGTCTTACAGAGAACTTGTAAATAGTTTGCTCTGGATCGGACAGCAAACTATCAGCATTTATAGAAGATTTTTTTAGAGAACAGGGATGTTTCTCCAAAGCCATCCCTCCCTATGTTTCATCTTTCTGCCCCTCCTCCTTCTTTTGTGTGCAGTGAAGTTCTTCTTCATTAACATTTTCTGGAAGATAAGGCATTGACATCCTCAGAAGTGGCCTTTCCACACCAGGTGTGAATGGGTGTTCTTTTTTATTCCTTTTCTAACTCATTATCTTATTTTTACTGAAAGGCTTTTCAGGCAAGTCTGCTAGGAATTGCTTATAAAACCAGCCAGCACAGCAAGTAGAGAACTAATACTGTAATCTTCTACTTAGTCTGGAGTTTAATTAGCCAGAAAGAAGTTTGGGGAGCTCTGAGACTTTCTGAGAACCATGGTCAGTAGACTGTTTGTGTGGATGCTTTCTGGCCAAACCACCCTCTGACTTCAGTCTAGTCAGGTGTTATTTTTCTTACAAAAAGAAGAGAGTGCCAGATTTAACAGATATTGAGGCCAAATATCCTGTTAGATATACACACACCTTTCCCCCCTTCATTAGTCTACTGGCACACTATGTAAGCTTCTGAGGACGTGAGACATTCAAACATCTTTGGGGAACAGCCGTAGTACCTAGAGTTGGAAACTTGACCTTAAGTAGTTCTTAATGTACATAAACCATATAGATAGAGATGTTCCATGTGTTACTGTCATTTTGCAGGACTATGGATTTTATTGTTTGACTTTGTATTAACCATTTTTTCTTTGTGCTTGCATGGTGTCTGGTCAGAAACTCTTATTCATTTACAAATATTAATGAACTGTTTACCTATTGCTAGGTCAGTTCAGGTGCTGTATGCATTTCCAAATTGATCCTCTTTGGTGTCTTTTTGAATGGTATTTTTTTCTTGGTTCCTGTGTCAGGCCTGTCCAGGACAGAAACTGGCGGGTGAAGGTCTTCCCTGCAGTGATCCCTTCTTCATCCACCCCCTGCGCTGCATCTGCTGTGGTTGACTGGCAGCTGCCATGGTCATCATTTTCTCAAAACTTCAGAAGAAGTGTAGGTGATATAATAGCTCTGTTACACCAGTCAGTGGTGTGATAGTTACAGGAAATTAAATAATTTTATGTAGACACAAAATGTGAGAATACAAGAAAACTACTGATACTAATTACATAGAAAGGGCTGTCAAAGTAAAACCACTTGGGAAAAGAAGTATGTTTCTCTTTCTTGTATCTTTGTGCTATGATCATCTCAGAAGACACAGGATCTGTAAGAAGAAATTTCATGTTGTGATTGTATGAGGAAAAGTGATATTGTAGCAGAGATCTAGTCCTGAGCTTTTGTCAGTGTTTGTTGCCTGCATGTTGTTGAGAGTGGTCAAAGCAAAAGCAAGCAAACTGATTCATTTAATAAAGTATGAAAGATGTCTTTGTTAGTGCAGTCTGACTCAGAGGTTTATTTCCAGCCTTTACATGTTGAACTTTGTAGGCAATAGTGTTTCATGAGCTGATTAGGGGGTTTATGTACCTCCAAGACTAAAATACCAAATAGGTAAAGTTCTTGTATTGTGTGGTTTATTTTATTTGCTGTTTTAGTTAGCAGCAAGTCTAATTTTGGACTCTGTCTTAAGGGAATGTGAGTCTTGAGGTTGCTGTGATTTGTGCACAAGGGGAGCATTTGCCTTTGCTACCTGGGACACTCTTCAAGGTGTGAGTGTCTCAAGGACTAGTTTGGATTCTCAGTGCTGTCCACAGCAACCAATTTGGACATAATTCAAGCACACAACTTGTTCATCCCTTTGTTGTACACAGTTTTGCAGCTGTTCTTGCCAGGTGAGTGCAAGTGGGTCTTGCTGCAGGAGTTTTAGAAGTTGCCCAGCTCAGCCCTAGGCTGCTGCCGTGCAGAGCAGCCAGCAGGAAGGTTCAGGTCAGTGCCCCTGAGCAGTGTCCTGGGTGAGCTGAGTGTGAGCTGAGCCATCAGGAGCAGGAGGTGTGTGCCCAGGCACATGTGCTGTGACCAGGAGTAGTGACCTCTAGCAGAGGACTTAGGCAGGGGGCTCAGGGATGTGACCTTCCGAGCTGCCAGATTTGCCAGTGGTTTTCAACCAGTTCTGAGCTGGGAAATGCAAGCAGAGTTATTGGCTTTGTGAGTTCATTTCCCTGTGGAAAAAAACAGCACAGGCTCTTAAGGGAATGCAGATACACTTTTGCTGGCAGGCTTTGCTCCACCTACTCAACACAAGTGCTTTGTAAGGCAGAGGCAGTGAGGCCAGACCATTAAATTCCATGTCTCCAAGGGGCTCATTAGCTGGGGCTCAGTGCTTTTAACCACAGCTACACAGTTTTCTGCTTTGGAGCAGAGTCTCATTTTCTTGAGCTCAACAGACAGGCTGAGAGAGCTCCCGTCTGCAGACAAAATAATATGCCGAACAAACTCAGAGTCACACTGGCATACATGGTGGTGATCTTCATTGGAAATCTCCTGACTCTAGTTACTAAGAAAAAGTGAAAGCATATCTTTGAGATTATATTATTTTACAAGGAATATTTAAAACCAAAAATAAATTACCAAATGCCTGGGCCAGGCTGTCATAATCATTTGATAATTCACTGCTGCCAAGGGTCCAACCTACAAGGCAGTGACTATTTCAGATGTTTCTTTTTATCTCCCAGCATGAAGAGCACTTAAGTACTTAAGTACTACAGGCTGGTACTTCTTGGCTTTTTAGGTAGGAAAATACAGATTTTCTGAGATTATATTCCCGAAGTTGTTATTTTCTCAGACCATAGCAATATTAACCCAACTAATAAAGCTTAAGATTTAAAGTTTTCTAGTGTCTTTCAATTTTTTTTAATCCCTCTTTTGCAGTACTGGAGAGCCTTAGATGCTGTTCAGAAGCTTAACATTTACTTTTTTATTTTCCTTAGAAAACCCTATTTTTTCACTCTGAGTTCAATATCCTATTTTGTTCTGTAGGCTCAACCATGAGCAATGCACTCAAAAGTTTGGGGGTTTGGGGTTTTTTTAAGGAAAGAAAAGTTAACATTTTCTTTTAATAAATTTTAATGCTATGTTTGTTTAGGGAATCCAGCGGTGTCTTATCTTTGTATTGATGACTATTGTGAATTCTTACCAATTATAGTTTGCATTTGGCATTTAGTTTCAGTAAATAGAAACATATATTTTAAATATCTCAATTGCCCTATACTTAATTTTCACTTAGCAAAACTATATTATTGGAAAAATAATTATGTTATGAAAGAAACATTTCTAGATTGATAATCTAATCCTTAAGTAAAAGGTTGTTGCAATGGCTGTTTCTAACAAGCTCCTTCTTAAACTGCTGCAATGCTTTATTCTAATTGACTTATTTGACTGATGCAATAAAAGCCCCTGCACTTATTTCATATGAATGATGAATGATAAACGATTGCAAGGAGTGAAGAATACCTTGCAACAAAAGATACTAGTGATGCTCTTTTCATTACTGATTTCTTATGAAAAAGATCAAGAAGTGAGAGACCTGCACATCCACTTATATTTTTCATTTCTCTTCATAAAACAACCTTCACATTTGAGAATTTGTTTCAGCTACACCTGTGGAACTCTGCAGGTTTTAATTACTTTTCCAACGATTTGGATCAAAACAGAAATTTCCCCTCCTGTGAAAAGTTTCCCATTTGCAGTCTTATTCTGTCTTTATTATAAGAGAAGAAAGTGTTGGGGTTTTATTAATGCTGAAAGTCCAATTTATAGAAGATTAGACAGTCTTTTTTTACAAAAATGGGCTTTAATAAATGGGGATTTATCTGTTTTACCACATACCCTTATTTGATTTCTTATTTGTTTTAGATTATTTTTTTCTATAGCACAGCATGCATTTAGGAATGTTTGTCTAAAAGTGAAAAAAAAAAAAAACCCTTTCAGAATTTCTTAAGCCTTTTTCTGTATGATGTCCATTTTAGCAATGGCTTTTCAGCCTCAGTTTTCCTACCATAGGGACTTGCCACTATGTGGAGTGGGCTGGGGGGGCAGGACTCCTTGACATCTAGATCTGTGGATAGCAGTCCAAGAGATGTGCTTGGCTCCTGCCTGGGGCCAAGCCAGGGGGGCATGGGAAAGACAGTACAAAAAAATCCAGGAGTCACCAGAGGATGTCTGGTTGCTGAACTCTCCTGCTGTTCACTCGGTACCTGCCACCGTATACCTTCAAGAAGAATTAACCTTGAGAGAAGCTGATTTCTGACATGGAGAGATCTCTGTGACTGGTAATTTAAAAGAGAAAGAGGCTTTTGGGTTGGAACTACCACCTATGATCACATCTCAAATGTGTGTCTGCATGCTCTTGTTATGTTTCAAGGTCTAGACAAGAAAAATTGTTGAAGCATGATTAAAAACATGTGAGAGATTGTGTGTATGTACCAAGATGTATCAACACACTGCTTTTTTCTTTTGGCAGGTCTGAGCAGAGTCTTAAGTTCAGTTTTGGTGGGCGACATGCATTTTATCATCACTGTTATTTATTTATACTGAGTATCCCCTAGCAAGAGTAAGTTCTCTGAGGATTAGGCACAGACTTCCCTGCAGTGTCACTTGAGAGCACTTCTCTGTAGTCAAGATAGAGTTAGGAGTCTCCCATGACAACCTGAGACTGATGAACCTCTTGGCACTACTGCAAAGCTCACATTACCATCCAAATTGCATTTATTCAAGGTCTGATGGCTCAGTAGAATATGGCTTATCAGCCAACATAATGTGCTAATTGGGCAAATAGTAAACTAAGAATTACAGTAATTTCACACTGATAAGCCGCACCTATTTCACTGAAGAATCAAGCCGATCCCGGAAGTGCAGCTGGTGAGGTGCAGCTTATTTATGGACAAATTCCAGCGAAATGCCAACCTGGAAGTGTGAGCCAGCCGGGTGGGAATCTGCCATGGACTTGCGGCCGGGTGGGCAGGGGTCGGGCGGGGAGCTGCCGCCCAGCCACTGCCGGGTGGGTGGCGAGCTGGAGCTACTGACAAGTGGGCAACAAGCCGCCGCTGGTTTCCTTCGCACAGCGAGGGGGCAAGCCGCCTCTGCTGCAGAGCAGGCAGAGAGCCGCCGCAGCCAGTGCCGGGGACAGGAGTGCCGGGGCTCACAGCATGGGAGGGCACCTGGGTCTGCGTTTAAAGGCTTTGCCAGTCTGTGAAAACTGTTTGCAAATTGAGCACCTGACACTCAACCCCACAATTGCACGATTCTCTTACTAACTTGTTACTTTGTTGCACATGGATCCTCACTTTTTTTAAAAAAAAAAGTACAGCTTATCACCCGGTGCGGCTTATTTATGGACAAATTCTGTGGTCTTCCTGGCTACCCGGAAGTGTGGCTTATAGCCAGGTGTGGCTTATGAGTGTGAAATGACTGTAATCTTGTATTCCTCTCCTAATATTTGGATGATCCTTCATCCACCAGAACTTCTTGTAGTCCTTCAGTAAAGTTGTCCGCTATTTTAACTCATTTTCTAACTAGACCTAAGCATTTCTAATTTAATAGCTAGTTTCCCATACCAAATTTTCAAAACATGCTGGAGCCTTTAGAAGCATGTAATGTTCTTTCAGTTCACAGTATCTGCTCTGCCAGGCTGCTTTATAACTTGGTACTTTGTAAATCACTTTGCAACACATAGTAAATAAAAACACTATCTGAAAAAAATACTTGTCATTGTCTTGTTCAGGTGAAAAAGCACAGCAAGGAATTTCTGCCGCAATCCTCTGTCACTGGGGGGATTTTGTGCTTATTTTTAAGAATTTTGCATGAGTTGGTGAAGGATAAAGAGAATGGGCAAGCCTTGTATACTCAGCCCAGATGTTCTCATTTAAACTATCTGACTGGGTAGAACTTGGAGCATTATTATTGAATGTATCCAGAAAGGCATTTTTGAAAAAGAAATCAATAATGTCAAATGTTTGTAAACTATTATATTTTAAATAAAGATTACTATATTGTCAGGAAAGAGGAAAATAATTATGCTGATCACTAAAAGTACAAAAATGTTGGGAAGCCTTGGGGCAAAATAAAAATCTGTCATTACACTTGTCCCCTAAAATCCATGCTCTTGTAAATTCCATTTACAGAAAGCCAGAAGAGATATGAGTTTCTAGAAAATTGCAAAATGTTTTAAGCAGCACTGGACAGTAAAGTGGTTTTTTATCACAATATGCAATAGAAGAGCTTGAGTCTTTTTGAAAGACACTGTGTCCCTTGAGTAAGAGAATTGGAATGAGGTCATCATGTGAAGATGAGGAAAGCTATTAAAAGGAAAATAAACTATTGAAAAGCTGTAAGCAAAGCTTGACTCAACAAAGGTTTCATAGAAGCGAAAGTTCAGGGCAGTTGTGAGATGTATAAGGGTGTGCTAGTTTGAGGGCAGACCAGCAGGAGGAATTAACTCCACACAAATATCTTGCAAGAGATTACAAGTCAGAACTGCAATTTAATAGGAAAATTAAAATTAAGGCAATAGTACAGAAACACTGGATTAAACTGACAAAAGTCAGAATACAACCTGACACCCAGTTGGTCAGTGTGGTGGTAGCAGTCCAATTAAACAGTGACTACAGTCCTTTTGGAATGATGAATGTGATTCTGTTGAAGCTGTGATCCTGTATAAAGATCTTGTCCTTCTCCAGAAGTCCAGTGGTGGTTACTAAGCTCTTTGGGGATATCTGAGAATCCAGTGGTAGTGCTCTCATGGTGCTCCAAGCCTCAGATTATATACAGGTAGGAAGGTTTGATTCCTTCCTCTGGGCGGGGCATCTAACAATGGGATGATATGATTCCGTGAGTCATGCTGCGAGACCCTGATAGCCCATTAAAGGCTGTAGCCCCATGAAGGGAGTTATCAGAGCTGAACCATGCAGAAGATAAAGAACACTTATCCACCTATTTTAAAATCGTATGTAGATGGTACTAGAGTACAGTAATTTCACACCTATAAGGCACACCAGAGTATAAGGCACACTTCTGGGTAGCCGGCAACTCCCTGTACTTTGTCCATATATAAGAGGCACCTGTGTATAAGGTGCACTTTTTTTTTTTTGCGACCAGAATTCGCCTCCTGGCAGCCCTGCCCTGCCTTGGGCCGGCGTGGCTCGCACTTCCTGGTTGGCAGCTTTCTGAACTTTGTACACATGTAAGGCGCACCGGTGTACAAGACGCACTTCCAGGCTCGGATCCAAACTTCAGTCAAAAAGATGCGCCTTATATACATGTGAAATTATTGTACATAATTTTGGTTGTACCTTTCATTGTAACCCAAGACAAAGCGGTAGTAAAATAATCTAACAGGGAGTAAAAGTTGCAGAAAGGTTCAGATAAGGCTAGAGACTTTTTTTGTCATCACACATTCTGTTTCCTGGAATGTTTTGCAATCATTCAGGCAATGGTACAGTATTTCAGTAAAGCATCTAAGTGTTATGAAATATTGAGGACAAAGAAAAATCAGATATAAAGGAGTTTGCACAGAGATTGTGGAGAGGATTTGTTTCAATTAACTTCCAAGGCAACATTATCTTGAATGTCATGGCTAGATTACATGACCACAGATCTATGCAGGACAAAATCACTGCTAGTCAGCAAGGTTTCTTTTCAGATTTCCAAAGTGAAATTAGGAAAATATATAATCTCGCCTGTCCTTCATGGCTCATTGCTTTGGTTGACTAGTTGGGTAGCATTATGTTTATCACAGAAAGCCTAATGACCCACAATTCTAATCTATAAACAAGAAATTAGTTTGATTAAAAGGCTGTCTACAGAGCACTCTCTAGATTTGCCTGCCTAGACCTTCTGCCAGAAGGTCAGACCATGATGGCATTTTCTGATAGCACTTGTCACTATTTATTTGTTTATGCAGCAGAAATACAATGCTTAGAATTATTACTCTTATAGGCAGGAGAGCAGAAATATTTGTGTTCATTTTTGGCTGACATGAAATCTGTCCTTTAGTTCTGTATGTGCATGTGTGTTTTCCAAGGGGAACAAAGAAGATTCTCAAATGCTCATTGACCCAACATTTGATGGGCAAATAGGGGATGGAAAGTTCCACTCCAGTGGAAAAAAAAAAATCTGCACAATCATTACCATTATTATTATTATTATTATTATTATTATTATTATTATTATTTCAACAAAATCCATTCTTGCTCATGGTGGCGAGAAACCAGAAGCCATTATGTACCACCATATTGCCTTTTAATTAATTGCTTTTAGTCTCACAAAACATTGCAAACGGTATTAGTGCCTCTTGATACCATAATTGTGTTTACTGCACATTGGTGCAGCTGCTATACAAAACACCATAACTGCATTTTTATTGAATGTGTCTCTTTGGTATTTTGTATTGATGGAGTCAACTTTGAAATGGCCTCCTTGTAACAAAAATGAACAGGATTTGGTGTTTGTCACTTCCTTCACCTCCAGAACAGAATTTTATACTTTTGTAATGATGAAAATTATTTTGAAAATTATTTCTCATTTCTCTGGATTTTTTTTTCCTTTTTCTAGAACTACATAGATATGGGAGATGATTTGAAAATGCTCAATTCCCGTATTGCACTTGAAGACAAACTTCTAAGTTGGTAACAGTATTTCTCTTTGCCAAATGTAACACGAAAAGGATTATAAAAAGACACTGCTAGAGGTGAAAAGGTCATGCTTTTACATAACATGACATCCCCTCTCAGAAACATTTGAATCTTATAGTTTGAAGTGAGCTCTGAAATAAAGGTAGTTATATTGTTCTAAATCTAAAATAGTTGTAACATTTATCCATCTTTTTTTTTAACCTGTGTCCACTTACCTCTATAGCTAGTTAAAAGTAAAGAATAAGTATAAATCTTGTATTTGAGACTTGCAAAAGAAGAGGGGAAAGTAAAGTAACCAACCCCACAGGTTCTATTGTTTTATAAAATAGCTCCTCATAAGCACCCTCCGTGCTTAACGTATATTTGGAAATTCATGCCTGTCTTAGCCAGTTATTTATGTCAAACAGACAAGATCTTAGGTTTAACAAGTGTCTTTTATATCCATGTTGACACTTAAAACCATGGTCCCCCATGCTATCTGGATGTAAGTTTCATTAATGTACATTATTAGCAAGAGTTTATTTCTGTAAGATGAAAAAAAAAGAGGGATATGTCTAGAATTTTAAAGAGATGTGTACTTGTGTATCCACAAGCTATTACACATTTTGGTGGTTAACACTTGCTTAGAGACCTTTATGTTTCTAAGCTCTTTATAAAGAGGAAACTGTGACTCCAATCTAGAATGAAGCCTTAGGGGGAAATGTGACTAGATTTTCTGTATTAAGGATGGAGAGAAGAGCTCTTCTCTTAGTTTTTAGTATTCCTAGGCTTTGCCAAACTTTGCTCATTACTTACCTAGAAAATAATGAACAGTGATTTTTTTTTTCCTGCTCTTAGCTAACTGATGCTATACTAAAACATCCTCCTCCCTCTGGAAGTATTTATGCTGGGGGAGCTGCTATTTTAAACACTGTGAATTCTCAAAAATAATAATTGATAGGGGATTCTGTAGGACTGGTCTGTGGGAGTCAGCCTGACGTATGTTCCAGGTCAGGCAACCATTACTGAAGAAGACCTGTACCCCAGTCCTAGACCTTGGCAGGCATCTGTTTGATTTGTGGCAATCCCAAAAGAAGAAGTTCCAAGGAGTTATGGGATCACCCATGTTAATGCTTAATACATATTCCCAATGCTTATTTTTCCATCATCATCACCACTTGTCGTCTCCAGAATGTTCTCTCCTCCTCGTTTCCCCATTGCACCCTACCTTCCCTAACCCCCACCTCTGCACCACTTTCCCCTATACCCATTGGACTCTAACCTTGACTCCACCCTCCTTCCTGCTCCTCTTTTAT
Organism: Sialia sialis; assembly: GCA_009812075.1. Lineage (NCBI taxonomy): Eukaryota > Metazoa > Chordata > Aves > Passeriformes > Turdidae > Sialia > Sialia sialis. Next base: position 392,473 of record VRYO01000617.1, on the reverse strand, counting down.
ACCCTGGACCTCCCTACATCTTTGTCCTCAACCACCAACTCCTACAAAGACCTAGTCAGTGTTCGGATTTTAGGGCCTCGTCCCACATTTCTTTTCACTATTATTAAAGCACTTTATGTTGTTAGTTGTGGTTGTGGCACCATTCTTCTTTTATTTTCTGCCACCATCACCCTAATATCAGAGGAACCCTAAAAAGTATTGTTGGGGACCACCCTCACCCCTGACACTGGTCCATCAAAAGAGGAAGATCCAGACTGATGTAGTTTCCTCTTGCCCAGCTGTCCTTGTGTAAGGGTCAGTCCAAAGGCTGCCTGATTTTGCATCATTGTCAGATCATTGTCAGAGACTGAGACTCTGAGACCCTTGAGACCCTGGACCCCACCTCCCACTGTGGGCAGGAGTTGCCAGCCTGGCTAATGTGGATGCTTGCCAAGGGACTGTGTACAGTTGTGCTTGCCAGTGCCACTTCCACGGTACACTGTTCTCTGGCTGAGTACTGGTTGTAGCATTCTGTCCTGCACCTGATTCTTGAAGCCACGGGCTCTTGAACACAACAGTCCATTAATCTCCCCACCTTTTGGCAAGAGGCCGCTTGCCTTGAAACAGACTATAAAAGAGATTTCTTTCTCCCCACAGATGAAGACATTGACGGATGATCCTAGGACATCTCATCTGTTGGCAGCTATTTCCCCTATTCTCTCTGTCTCTCTGTCTCTCTGTCTCTCTCTCTCTCTCTTTACTTCGTCATCTTTATCTCTCTCCCTCTCACCATTACCCCAAAACTGAGTTATTAGCCCTCAATAAACTGCTTTGCTGCTTGTTGCTGAACAAAACCTTAGTCTCTTGCTGTTGTCTTTTGCACCCTGTGGTCAAACGAACCATCACATTGCGCGGACCATGACATCTTGATAGCAGTCATCTTCTTAATTGAGTACATAAGCTAGGTACTAATTGTTCTTGCATTTCTCATAGCAAGACAAAAGTGACAAAGAAACAACTTTGGATACTTGAGAAGGTAATGGCAATCTCAGGGTCTAATTTAACACTTTCATTATTCTTCTGTGTAAAGTCTGATTTACTGGTAGTAATTTAATTGTGTGTTTCACCAGTTTCAGTCAAGGCATTTTTTTGCTCCATGCAGGCAGTGAGCAGCAGCAATGTGCTGTACAGAAAATCAAAAATATCATCAAGAGCATTTTAATTTTAATTAGTCATTGGCATCTGGTATGGAATGTGAATGCTTATTTGCATACCCGCAGGCTATTTGATATGAAGAAATCCCAAATACCTGAAGAATTTGTCTGCAGATGGAGATAAGGACATTAATTTAGTATAGTAATTGTGAAGAATGTATTGAATGTATAAGTATTATAAAAATTGTATGCCACATAGATTCTAGGTACTTTAAAGCTGTTCATTTCATAAATAACACTTTCCTCTTCTGTCAATTTTCATAATTGATATAAAGTCAAAGGGATAATCTTGACAACATTACAGTCTTTGAAAGTAGCAGGTGTTTTGTTGAAACCCTTTTGGATTTTAAATAACACGTATTACTTACAAGGTACTGAAGTGGATATCCATGAATTAAATAAATTGTACAGCAAGCTCATTTGGGCTAACTTGTGCCTGAGGAATCTCACATCCAACAGTCAGAGGACAGTAAAGTTCACTCAACATTCATAATTCCGTCAATGATCCTGTTTGTTCTGGAGTTTAGTTTTAGTTACAGACTTGATATTAAGATACATTCCCAAACCTTTGTAAAATTACTGGTTGGTCCTACTGTAAGTACTGAATCACCAACAACACTGCAGAGCCTTGAAGTTAAGGATCACATTAACAGTATTTTACAGCAATTTTGAAATTTCACATTCCAGGATGTATAACTTACTGTCATTCTATTCTGCTCTCCTTTACCAGAAATTCCTCTTAAGAAATGTGAACTGTGGACAAGACCGATGTTTTGTTCTAGACACCTCTCCCATTTAATGTTACAGGTGTTCTTATTTTCCTCATTGTTCTGCTGTTTTCAGGCAGATGAATGGGCTGGAAAAAAAAAAGAAAAAAAAGTAAGAGGGGATTTAATTGGAAATAGGGAAGAAGGAGAAAAACTTGTTTTATCACCAGAAATGCTACATGCTCTGCTTTTTAAACTATTCATCCCTCTTGAGCTCCTGACTGTCCTTGCAGGGCATTGTTTCAGTTTTGCATGTTCTAATCTCAGGGATGCAGCATTAAGCTAATAACATCACCCCTTCAGCTACTTCAGCAACACATGAGGGAGTCATCCAAGTAAGCTGCAGCAAATGCTGGAACTGTGTCATTTATACTGCGAGGCCTTTTCCTTTTGATATGCAAAATCTGACACATTGCTTCTGGGGGAAGAGGCCTGAAGCTGCTTTAGAGTCTTACTTAGGTCTTGATGTATGGTCTGGAATGCAATTTTTTTTTGTTTGCTCACCTATGGGCACCAAGGCATCTATCTGGATATCCGATGTATATCTATTTTATAGGTTTTTAGCATCTGGAAGAAATGATATCTTGTGATTTATACCTAGTTTCTGTTCTCTGTTTTCAGAATCTCTATCAGAAAAAAATCATTCCACCCGCAGACTCTTACTTGCTTGAAAAAAAGCCCAAAATAACCCATATAGCACACACTGCAGTAGTGTCATGTGTTTGTCCTAAAATAATTAATAATTGGACTAGGCAAATGTGATAAATCAAAAAATTAACTTGCCATCAGCATATACAAATTTCTATGGGTTAGATAATTTTTTTTAAAAGAGAGATTGAAATAGGAGAAAATGCTTTCCCTGAGCAGCATCACTTCCTTGCAAACCATGAAGGAAAGGTTTGGAGGGAGCAGAGCACGTCCCTTGCTGAAGTATTATCATCCCACTAGCTATGATCTACTTTTACAGCTGGTCAAAAGCAATGACTGTAAACCTTGCTTCTTAATTGCTTATTTGGCAATAGTATCACTCTCAGATACTGTGCACTTTCACTATAATAATTGTTAATCACAAGCACAAATGCTGCAACATTAAAACCTAGTAATAAGGAAATCCTGCCATACTATTTGACCAGCAGACAGGACTGAATGACATGACACTGATGCTTCTAATTTACTTTGGCTACAGAATTCTAATAACAGAAAGAGGGGCAGCAGCATATATGTAGATACATATATTTTTTTAAGTTGGGGGTTTTGTTTTGTCCCCTGTGTGGTCTCTATCATTTTGTCCAAATCCTGAAGAGTAAATATTCCTTTGCAGTTTCTGACCATTTCATCAAGAGGATGAGGCACTGAATGTATTTATTAATATGTCACTCTCAGGCCTTTTCTCAGAGGCCTGTAAATTTGGAGGAGCACAAAAGCAGTTACAGCTACAGAGAAGAGAAATTTGGCTGATGTGATAAGAGAGTCTGTGCTTTAATATGTTCTGCTAAGTCCACAGTGTTCTACTGCATTTGTAGAGCTTCTGTCCAAGCAAATCAGTATAATTAAATTTGGTCCAGTCCCTTGAACTAGAGTGTTGTAATTTATTTTCACTGTCCTGCCCCTGGCACTGGCTGTGGCGGCTCCCCGCCTGCTCAGCAGCAACAGCGGCTCCCTGCGCCGCTCAAAAAGTGTGAATGAGAAGCTGGCAAGAGACTTGGCAAACTGGCTGCGCAAACGTGAAGCTGACGGTGGCTCGCTGCCCACTCACCAGTGACTCCGCGGCAGCTCCTTGCCCGGCAGCGACTCCATGGGAACTCTGCAGCAGAGTCCCTCCCCAAATGGCTCGCACTTCCAGGTTGGTGTTTCACCGGAATTTGTCCATAAATAAGCCGCACCTGGTGATTAGCCGCACTTCCAGGATCAGCTTGATTCTTCAGTGAAAGAGGTGCAGCTTATCAGTGTGAAATTACTGTATTTGCTTTCCAAGTAACACAGAAGGCGATACCCTATGGCAAATACGTTTTTAAGCATATGGCTAAAAAAGTTGGTATTTTCTTAGTCAAATAAATATTAAAAAAAAACAAACAACTATATGAGTTTGGTTAAGGTTTTGCTGTTTTGCTTTCCAGTTAATGTGGTTTATAATAGCATCAGAAAGAAGTGTTGTTTATTGAGGATGGGTACAAACTGTCTCATATACAGGGTATTAAGACACCTTTTACTGCAGATAATTTCACCTGCACTGTTAAATTTCCTATAGGAAATAGTAGAAATAACAGGACTAGAAACTTAAGTTCGGTCTCATGATAAGTAGGGAGAGTCTCCCTACTCTCAGCAGAGTCCCTGACAGTTCCTTCCCCAGAGCATTGCTCTTTTTCACTTTCTTCAGACTGTGTCATTCACTCAGCTAATTGGGCAATTTTAACTAGGTCAGTCAGCTCATTCTCTGTATGTCTCTAAGGAGCAAAGGTAGATGTAAGAGTGCAAACTGAAATATGTCTGATTCTGTTGTCTTTAATCCTTGGCTTATTGTCTAGTAATAGGAAATTGGGCTCAGTGTCAGTTCAAACCAAGCTCTGCAAAGTCAGAGCCACACAGGCATAAGCAATGAAGTGTCTCAGAATCAACTGCTGTGCATGTTGTGTCCATCTTGCTGTTGGAACCCCTTGGCATATCACATACTTATTGATTAAATAATTGATTAATGAATAGAAACAGCTGTTCGTTGATCTAGAAATGCAGAATTCCTTTTCCAAAGCAAATAAATGTGCTACTGAGAAAAAAGGAAAGCACTCAGTGGTGTCTAGATATTGCAACATAATACTGCCTACACTCATCTCCACAACTAAGAAACTTACAGTAATTTCACAATTATAAGCTGCACCTGATTATAAGCCACACATGCAGGTTGTAGAGAAGCCCATGGAATTTGTCCATAAATAAGCCGCACTGGATGAAAAGCTGCACTTTTTTTCCCCTCCTGTCAAGTGCCAGAAGGGGTGCTCCCAGTCCTGCCCGCTTGCTCCTGCCGCCCCAGCCCCGCACAGCTCCCCTACCAGCGGCACAGCATGGGCCGGGGCGCCCCCGCCCACCCCTCGTTCCTGGCAGCCCGGCTCCACATGGCCCTGCACAGCCCCGCTTCCCGGAGGCACGGCATGGGTCAGACTGCACCCCCATTCCCAGCGGACCCCCCGCTCCCGACGCCTCCTGGCGGGCCCCTGGCCCACCAGCTCCCAGCAGCTCACGGTGGCCCCTGGCCCCGCCTGGGGCTGCCACAGGGGACAGCCCCGACCTCGGCTCGACTTTTTTTTTTTTCTTTTTTTCTTTCCCCCCTGCCAGCAGGGT
>VRYO01000617.1:330833-380486 GCA_009812075.1 Sialia sialis | reverse complement strand
GTGCCTGGGGCTGTCTTTAAAGGCTTCGCTGGTCTATGAAAACTGTTTGCAACTTGAGCACCTGACACCATGCCCCACGCAGGCGCAATTCTGTTACTAACTCGTTACTTTGTTGCACATGGAGCCTCCCTTTAAAAAAAAAAAAAAAAATGAGGCTTATATTCAGGTGCGGCTTATAATCGTGAAATTGCTGTACTAAAATTTGATCAAAACCCAGAAGTAGGCCTTATAATCTGGTGCGCCTTATATGTGAACCTTGAGTATTGAAGAGATCTCAAAACAATTTTTGTTTCACATTGAGCAGCAACAAACATGAAGCTCGCAATCAAATGACCACGAGCAGGCACATACACGTGTTGGGGGTTAGGGGGTTTTTACTATTTCCCTCTGTGGAGAAATTTTTCCCATTGTCATGCTAACAAAGCTGGTAGGGCGGCTCCCTTAGCTTTTAATTGCTCAAGACAAAAGGAATGGGTAGGTGCTGTCTCGATGGCTCAGTTGATGTGGGGGGTTGAGGGGTTGGGGTGGATCGTAGTGGGTTCCTTTTTTTTTCCTTCCAGGTGGTCACTGGCACTCACTGGCCTGAACGCAGAGGAGAGAGGTTTTTTCTCTGTGGTCAGATCTGCCCTGCACTCCGGCACTGCTACTGCCTCCTGCTTCTGAGAACAGCGCTGAGCACGGGGACATAAACGGTGAGCGGAGTCTTCCTTCACCCTTCTCCCATCTGGGACACGGCTCTGCCGCCTCTCCTCCCTGCTCCTGCCTGCTGCCATGGCTGTGAGGGGCCCGCCCCGCTCTGCACCGGGACCGTGCGGAGAAGAAGTGTCTGAGACGGGAAAAGAGACTAAGACTGAGTTTTGTTCTGTTTTGTTCTGTTTTGTTGCTGGTTTTTTTTTCATAGCTGATGTTGTTCTTGTTTGTCTTGTAGATATATCAGTAAGAACTGTTATTCCTAAACCCACATCTTTGCGTGAGCCCCCCTTAATTTCCAAATTATAGTAAACTGGGAGGGAGGGGGTTTCCACTCTCAATTTTAGGAAAACTCCTGCCTTTTTCTGGCAATACCTGCCCTCTAAACCAGTACAACACGTCCCTCATGTCCGTTCCTCCCGATTTTACGCTAAAAGTTGCAAAAGTTGCGCATGGATCTTCGTTGCAAAAAAAAGTGCCCCTTATAATCCAGTGTGTTTTATATGTGAAAATAGTTCGAAAATTTACCATTAACTGATACTGCGCCTTATAATCTGGTGCATCTTATGGTCGTGGAAATATGGTACATCCATTCCTTTTGCAACAGCCACTCTCAGGTTACAGAATTGGTCTTCAAGAGTGCATCACTATCATAATGTGGTGCAATAGTGGGGGTCTCTTGGTTGGTTTTTAACTTGCTGAGATCTATGTCGTATTATCTGACTAGGACAAGAACCTGGAAGTCTCCCTTTGCTTTTCCAGAATGCTTCACTTTTTACAGAAATTCATCTGCAGTGCTTGAGCAGCATGCATAATGTGGCCTTCTTCCCATTAGCAGAGACACAAAAAAAATGAAATAAAATTTAATCCAACCTTATTTTTCTTTACATTAAGATCCAGTCCTCCTCATGGATGGCTCAGCAGGGCTATTCATGACAGCTGAGTGATTAAACTGAGCCTACCCCACCTGAGTCCTGCCTATTGCAACTCAGGTGTCTTGGGATCTAGAACACACTTTTTTTTCCTCACACACTTTCCAACTGTGCAATCTTGCCTTTGTAGACTCTTCCTCCTCAAAGCATCGTTCAGATGGGGATGTCTGGATAATTTCAATAGTTGTTTAAGCTCTGAATGTCAGTTCCTAGTGTGGGGGTGATTATCCCTTCCCCATTGCAATAATGCCAGTTTTCTGAGCCTTTGCTGAAGATTTGCAGAAGCCTGTTTGCAGACATGAAGTGCAAAGAGCCCCTTCCACCCTAGCTCTTCTTCCCTGCCTGCTGTCCCTGCACAGTAAATGCTTCCGTCTGCCTTTGCTCTTTGACAAAATCCTCCGGCAAGTGAAATCCCAGGAGACAGAGCTGCCCAGGCTGAGGAAACACTGCCTGTCTATTTTGCCAAATTAATCTGTAATTATATTCTTAAATTGGTCTATTTTCACTGTTAATTTGGCTGGCAAAGAATGAAGAAGCTATTTTTGCAACATATATGCACCATATGAATATAATCACTTGGAAGCACTGCAGACTCCAGGACTGAATGTTTTTTTAAAAAACTTTCTATTGAGCATGAATAGGCTCTGCTGTTTGCTGTTGCCTGGGTAACTGAGATGAGACCTTTAACTGGCTCTTTCTTGTACCAGAGGAAGAATATACACTAATTCTGGTGTTTGGGCTTTACCCTAAAGTATTTTATGGAGATAGGAAAGGTCAAAAAATATCTCTAAGCCTGCCCTTTCTGCTTGCATCTGAGACAGTGACCAAGCATTTGATCCCTTTCATAGGAGAGCTGTGTGTGACTGGAATAGGAAGGAGTTGGTTCCCTTCACTTCTGTATCTAACTGCAAATTCTGTCCTGTGATGATAGGCACAAAGAGGCAACGTGTGCCTCTGAATCTGATTGAACAGCTCTGATTGCAAAGTGGTGTTTTCCATCCGCACAGTCAGGAGGTCTGCAGGAACCTGCTCCTGTGGGATTCCAGTTCCTGTGGCCCCAGCCTGGGCTGCTGGGCAGGGCTGGATTTGCAGGGCACTTAGAAATGTGTCAGTGCAGACAATGTCTATCTGCCTTCACAGTCCTGCTTCCTGCAGGGAGCACATCTTCTCTGTGCAATTCGATAAGGTGCTTGAAATTTCTGAATTACAGTAATTTCACGCATATAAGGCACACCAGTGTATAAGGTGCGCTTCCGGGTTCCTGGCAAGTTTTATCTGGATGCTTGGAAAACAGTGCAGATTTGAAGGTGAAAATGGCACAGTATTGGTACATCCTAAGTGTGGTAAATAGGAAAGGCAACCTAATTCTTAATGTTGAGATGTACTGCAGATGGCTTGTACAAGTACACAGAAGAAACTGAACAGGCAGCCTGAGATTATTCTCCTAATTTAAGATTTCAATTTGCCACTTAAAAATAAAATTCCTATTCCTCTGGATAAGCAAAGAGAATGGCTACTCTTTAACATTCTGATTTGCTGGCTCCCTTCAATGTGTGAACTGCAGGCTCGGCTGGGTGCAGCTGGCGGCGGTGGCGGCTGTGCCCGGGAAGCACGGCGGGAGGGCCGGCTGCAGCAACACCCGCTCCATTGGGGAGGCAGCGGAGCACGAGGTCGTCCCGGTGGTGAGATGGGTATGGGCAAGGAAGCAGAACCACAGGGAAGAAAAGGCAGAGGGGGGAGAGAAGGGCCAAGATGGCCCTCCAAGTGAGCCCCTAAACTCTTCAATAAACCCAAAGCAAAACCAGCTCCTGCTATGTAGCGTTAGCTGCTTTTATGTGCTAAGGTTCCTCCCACCGCTTGATTTGCGGTGCATTCTTCGGACCAGGCATTTGCCCCACCAGCAAGTGAGGGGGGTCGCTCACAGTCCGAGCCTGGAGCCTTCCTCTGGCCTGACTGGCTGCTAGGAGAAGCCCTCCTGGGGACAGGGCTGTCAGCTCATCGACAGTCCTAAAACGAATCTTTCACCTCATGATAACATATCTTGAGGCACAAATGAAAATCATATTGGTCCCTCTCACTTATCATTTTTTCTAAGTGCCTTTTTCCATCTGTATCTGTAAAACTGTGATTGTTGTTATAAATACATATTATAATATTGGCTTTTTGCAATATTAAAAGAGGTGCTATATGTATAATGTTATATTGCTATAAAGATATGGTTTTATAGACATAGTAGTAAAATAGCTGATACTGTTATGCTTGTGATAATTAAACTCCCTGCTTAGTTAGGAAAACATCCAATGAATGCCCAAAGAAGACCCTTACTACTATCAGCACCTACCGTCTGTAGAAAGTATAAATCAAAGCCCAAGCTGGAGGTAATAATAAAAACAGCCAAAAAATATGCATGCTCTGAAAAGGCAGGCCCGAAGAAGAGCAAATATAAAGAGTTCTTGGAACATGCAAACTGGTTTGGAGAAAAGTTTAAATATCCATAATTGTTTATGAATATGCAGTAGACTGACGCAATAGAAAACTTATGTAAAGGGGTGTCGTTAAAATAGCAGATGTGCTCTTGGCTGAATGCCAAGCGCCTGGCCTTTAAACTTTGTTTTATTATCTTTATCCTTTATTAAATTTTTTAATTTTACCAATTTTTTTCAATTTTACCTTTTTTTCCACATTGTGTTTTTCAAGTTATTTCAATCAGAAAGCATGAGTGAAGTCATATTGGATAACATGAAAAAACATTCTTTTTTCCCACGCAGATGAACAGAATCCATGTGTGATATAAATCCACTGAGACACAAATCTTTGTGTCAGAAAACCAAACCACTGTTGTCATCTTCCTTTATACACCATGTGCAATGGAATTCTTGCTTAAGAGGGCTGAGCTTTGTATTAACACATTTCAGAGCAAGGGAGTTCTGTGCATCAGAGTAGCATGGATGAATGCTTTCACAGATGCCCAGGAAAATGATGTGGCAGCAGCTCCTAAGATTAGCCTTCTTGCAAGTTCATTTTTGTTGCTCAGAAGCACCTTCTTCCTCTGCTCTTCTGCATCTGGAGAGCTTGAGAACCGAATGGACTGTTAGGGAGCACAGGTTTCACAGACAAAGCAGGAAACTCAGGAAAGCTGCTATGGCCATTCTGTATCTTACTTTCACATATATATTCAGTTTTCAGTTCTCTGTAAAGAAAACAGCAGGGGGAGGAGGGGGTATATTTTGAGTGATCCCTAACAGGGCATTGGTTTTTCTACCACCTGCGACTTAGAAACACTGCTGAAAACTCAACCTCTTTGCTTTAACTTTCTTCTAATCATGCTTGGGCTGCTGTCATGTGAATGATGGTGAATGGCTAAGGTAGAACAGATTTCTTCAGAAAAATCTTCCTTAGGAAGGTGGCAGATTGCTAGGAACTTGAGACTCTATCCTAGGCTCTGTTGTAAATCTGCCTCAGAGCATCCCAGAAACTGCCACACTTTGCCAAGTACACTTGAAAATAAGGCTTCAGTTATAGTTTCCTGATCTCCTGAAATGTCTGGCATAAGCTCTGCTGAAACCACCACATATGCCACAGTCAGGGACAGCCCTGCAGGTGCCCTATGAGCTCCCTGAGCCTGACCTGTAATATTGACAGTAGTGCCAAATGCTGCTGCCACTCTGACAGATGCTCCTGTTCCTGGGTGTTTAAATACCAGCCCCTGTCCAACCATTTTCACAGAGTGACCTAAGCAAGCTTGAACTTCTAGGGCTCTGGATGGCAAATGCGAATAGAGTGCTTTGGGAGTTTTCTCTTGCAGTGCCAAAATGTGTTCAAATGTGTTGTTTGGCTGAAATTCTTTCTTTGGATTTGAAAGCTCACATAAAATCCTAGATCAACTTCTCTGGCAGTGTTGGGATTTGAAAGCTCACATAAAATCCTAGATCAAGTCCTCTGGCAGTGTTGGCTGAAGGAATATATTGCTTTACAATCAGGAGTTTGAAAACATCCTATTATGCTTTGCTTCTTTGCCACTTAGCTGTTCAAACATCTGTGCCATCCTTTAAATATAATCTGCTCGTAAATAGCAGGTAGAATAATTGATACAGAAAATCATAGAACACAGCATTCTGTATTTATTGTTTGTTTCTCGGTGACATGGACATTTTTAGTTTTAGTGGACTTGATAGCAATTCTTCCAAGTGAAATGTGTAACATAACTACATTAAGGATTCTTGCTCTCCTCAGCCCAACTTTGCCATCACAGTTGTTCGACATGGGCTCTCTAAAAAAAAATTAGTTAATTTCTGTCAGTGATATGGTGGGCAGTGAGGAGGCAAAGCACAGAACATGCCAAGATGGCTGTGTCTGGTTTCTGCTTGACTAACTGGGGTTGGTCAAGGAGCAGGGGAAAAGATTCCTGCCAGGAATGAGTGTTGTACTGCTGTAGTTTGAATAATTTATCCAATATGCCTGAATGTAGATGTGGCTCTTGTTTGCTTGCAGTTAAGTAACAACCTGGAACTCCTGAACTATTTATTTGGCACTTAATGAGGTGTGGGAAGTTAGCTTCCTCTCTAATCCTTGTCTAATACCAGTCCTGCAGGAACAGCTCATCTCTCTGATGCATCTTAGAAATACTGTGGTCTAAGCTCCCTTTGGAGCTTCACGTCTGTATTGCCACACACACTCTGCTCTCTGCCAGAGGTGGCGAGGGTTGGTCTGGCTGTATCTCTCACAGCCGTCTCTCATCAGACTGGGGTCGCTAATCCTGACTGCAGTGCCACAGAAATGTCTTACAATAGAAGGTGGATCCACCTCAAAGCCATCAGACAGTTTTCACATATCTGCTAGTGTTTTAATGAAAAATTCATAGATTTGATTTTGCTGCCCATTTTTTGTCATATCCTGATCTGAATATATAATTCCAGATTAGTTGTGTCCATTAACTGAGCTTCCAATTAAACTCACATTTAGAAATTTAGCAGGCAATTTCAAAAAGGCTTGGGTGTAGTTAAATGAAAATGTTGTCAAAGGAGCTGTATTAAAGTCATTGCAGCTAAATTCTGAATGAAAACAGGTGCCATACTTTCTTGAACACTACTTTTGATTAAATCCTTGACTCCAACAACACTTCTCTGAATCATTCTACTATAGTTTAACTACTTTGTGTTGGAAATAATGTCAGTGTCCCACTTCTGATGCAGTAGCTAATTAGGTTAACAGTCCTAAACATATATTAGACTGTAATTAAAAATTAGGCCACACTACCATTAACAAACTAGAGACATATCTGGCTACAGAAATGTTTGCCTTTTATTCTGTACCTCTCTGGAGAGTGAGTAGATTTTACAATGCAGAAAGAGTCCATTATTGCTCCCCCTACCCTTTTTCTACTACCTAGTACAATTTCATGTGGCTCTAAAAAAGAAAACAAAAGTTACTTGAATGAAATACTGTAGCTTTCAGGTCATATCCACCTCTTATAAAACACCTGCATTTTATATTGTATCTGACCAGCTCAGTTGTGTGGAACAAGAAGAGCAATCTTAAATTGGGGAGATTTCCAAATATGTTCATCAGTTTAAATTCTGGACATCCATAGTGCTACAGTAGTAGTGGATGGTGCTATTTTTCCAAATTTTTCTGGATATTTAAGAAATTGTTATTTATCCTTTGTTGGATATTTGCATCTTCTATGTGTAAATACTTATTTTAAAGCATTGACGTACACTTCTTTCCCTAGACAGTTTACATAATTACAAGACACTGGTTCCTTGTATTGTGTCAGGTTCTCTCAAATCATCCTTTGCAAGTCTCTCACCTTTCCTTTTACCTGAAGGAAGATTAGGATATGAATTTGGGTATTTTGGCAGTGAATATCTGCAAATACTATTACCATCACACAGAAGAATTGGTACCTTTATGAGACCTCTGGTGCACGTCTCTGAATTTCTCTAAGAAGTATCTGTGATGCCTCTGTCCTTGGAGATGTGCAGAATTTGAGTACAAAAGGCCCAGAGCAACCTAATCTGTCTCTTAAGTTTTCCCTGCTCTTGTGTGGGACATGGACTCTCTAGAGGTCCTGGCTAGTGTAAATTATTCTGTGCCACTAAATTCAACAGCTCAGGGCATAAGAGTTGCAAGGGCTTCCTTTCAAGCTCTCAATTCAGAACAGGTTTATCCCCTGAAGCAGGATAGCAACAAACATGCTCCCAGTGTATCATGTATTTTCCCTTATGAATTTCTGTGGTTTGCTACTGTTTTTGAAACTCAAATCATTCCTTGAAAGACAAAGTGCTCAGAACCCAGCAAAAATCATTTATACTCTGTCTAGTAAGTCAGGAGGAAAAACAGTTCAGTATATGGGGAGGATTTTACTTGCTCTAAGTCTACTCTGTTGCTCGCTGGATGAAAAGAGCGTCCTGGATCCAACACTAAGTTTGTAAAATGATCTGGATGGGCTCTGAGGGCTGCTTTCCATGTGGCTAACATGGGTAAAATGCCTGTCTCTTCCAATGAATAGCACAATGTGGAGAATCCAGTGTTTGCAGGAAAACAGACTGAGAGCATGCGCCAAGAGTATTGTAAGATGGCCTGTTAAGTGTTGAGAACATAGTTTAGAATGCCTCTTGTTGAAAAGATCTGATTCAACTGGCACTTGTTTCCAGCTTCAGCAGCATGTCTGGAAACAGAAAGCTACTGTGAGTCAAAGCAGGGATTTAGGCAGATGAACAGGGAGCAGAAAGCACCCATCTGCTGGAGCTGTCAGCAATGTGTGAGGCTCCCCAGGGTCCTGTCCACATAAAGGAGCTGTCTGGGTGGGAGGTTTGAAGGAAAGCCAGATGGCTGCAGTAGCATGCAAGAAGGTTGATATGCTAAATAACTTTTTACATTTCTAATGTGTGAAAAGGGATCGGCCCTTGACTTCAAAGTAACAGAGTGTTTGTCACACTGCCTGATACTTTTCTTTCTGGCTTTTTCCTTCCCACACAGTAGGGTTTGCTATAGTCATCATGCAAATAGATCACGAGGTATCTAGTGCTTAATCTGTGAGCTTCCTAGCTAGCAGTCCTGCCACTGGAAATGGTGGGGTTTTGGTACTATTTGGATTGGCAGCAAAAGCAGAGTTCAGAGTTATGTGTATCTGGCTGAGTTCCAAATGGATAATTACGTTCTGCCTACCTAAAATTCACCTTATGGCTTTTTGAAATCCATTGCTCACAGTTGTTTTTATAATACTGCTATCTGCTCTTAAGTGGAAAGTACCTACAGGCAACTCCATTTGAATGACAAGTGAGGTGACCTTGTGTACATTGTAGTATCCCCATCATCATTTACAAATCCATGTTAAAAAATGTAACTTTTTCCTGCATGCTTCTTGCCAGCTGCACTCCCCAGTGATACCCTTCTTATGCTATGTACTTGTAAAGTAGTTGCCTCTAGTTTACCTAAAAATAATTTTTCTAATTTCTTCTATGATACAGTTACTTTTTGCTGTTTTTGCAATGTCTTTTTTACCTTTTCTTGGTTTTTATTATTTTTTTCTCTATGTGCAAAACATCACTGGCCTGTATCGCCTGTATTTAAAGTGACTGAAATTCAATGATGAGAAAGAGATTATTCCAGATGTGGATACCCCCTGCAGAAGCTTCCGTGTATCCAGAATCTGGCCATAATGTTGGGTCATAATATTTTATCAAATACAATGAAGTAGTACAAAAGAAGATAGATCAATATGAGCACCATCACTATTGCAGGAGATACAGTCATCCCAGTGGCTGCTCCATCCACATGGTTTATGAATTCCTTTTTCCCATTTCCAGGGCCATCTGAAAGCTGATCTTGGAGTGCTTATCATACAAAGCTCTGAAGTGGGTTGTGGCATTTCACTGACCAACATATGTTTGCTTTCCTTGACCTGTGACCCTAGCACCCCCTACCAAGTGGAAGAAGATCCTATTACCACCCCCCTTTCCCCTGTGAAGCTATATAACCCCTGTGTACCACGTGTCCTCTTTTCCCCTGTGCATCCCTTCAAGAATAAACCTTGGAACAGAGCCAGGGGATCTGAGCCTCCTTTCATCTGCTTTCCATGATCTCTCCTCACCCCATCTCTGACTGAGAGCTAGCCAGAAGTGAGAGATAGGGGAGAAAGAGGTTAGATCAGTGGGTAGTGCCAGGTGCAGGTATTGAAGGCTGAAATTATACAAACTCCTATATTTAACTGTAATTAAGCAGATACTGGAGTATCCATTCATCCAGTTTGTGCTTTCTTAGGCTTGCCTAAGTAAACAAATAATTTAAACTCTATTCCTCACATAAGGTATGTGCTTGGGAGTAATTAAAAATGTTAAACTGTGAAGGGTGGACTCTACATAATTCTTGCAGAAAATGTGTTTTGATGCCATTTCCATCCTGTCTCCCACAGCCTCCTCTGAAAAGGAAAAAAAAAATAAAGCATGTTTTTGGGAGATTATGTTCCTCACTGGGAAAGGGAAGAAAGCAGAACAAAACGTGCAGCATGTTGCAGAGTTGCAAACTTGTTTGCAAAAAAAGTCACAATGAACCTTCCACTTAGAGATCCGTAGTTTAAAAATGAATCTGTGATGTTCTCACTAATAACACTACATTCCATGTTTCAATAACCTGTTTATGCTCTGAGGCTTTGAAAAAACAACAAAACAATTATTGGAGTAGTGCAAATTCTAAAGCCTAGTTTAGGGCAGGAGTATCAGCCACTGCAGAATATGACAGCTACATTTGCATTGTAGCCCTTCCTTCAGGGAAGATTGCTGGTGGTCAAACTCCCACATTGCTTATTTGTTCTCTGAGAATGTATTTCTGCTGCAGGCAGTGTGTGAACCAGGTTACATTATTTAATATTTTCTAGAAGTTGTAATAACAAAGCAAGTAGGACTGTCCAACACGGAACAGCTTCCATTTCAAACCAGTAGGTGAAGCTGAGGAGATTTGCTGGAAAGAAATACTGCCTTCCTGCCATTAATAAAACTAAAGGGTTTGGAAAGCACTGCACAGTTATTTATCCCTGTGAATTTACAATGGCATTTGGGGAGAGCTTATTTCCTTCACTAGGTTCCCTTTCCCTTGCAGTGAGTGATGGTTGTGCCACGCTGGCTGCAAGGCAAAGCAGAGAGCAAACAATTCATAAATGTAACTACCGTCAGGAGAGTTCCTGGAGCACAGCAAAGTGCTCTAATGGAACAAGCAGGTAGGGTGGGCAGGCTGTAAAACAAGTACACTGCTATTTAAGGAGTTGTCTTTACTGTGTTTACACCTCACTTGCTGCCTGAGACAGACTGAGTGGAGATATTTTCAGTAGAGATATCTCTGAGTCTTAGGTAGTTCTGCTCATCTTCTGTGTGCCCTGTAAGTCACCTACTGCCTCTGTGCCTGTCCTGGTAATCTCTGCTGTGCTGCACAGGGGAAAAAAAACCCTGAATCTGTGATGGGAGCAACTCATAAACTTACAAAAGTCACATATCTAATTCTACCTATACTTTGCACACCATATAAAAGGAAAGTCACTATATGTAGTTTGTTTCTTAACACCATATAGCTCAGAGAGGAAGTTTGTATAGTTTCTATGGTTCAAGAAGGGTACCTTCTAGGTTCATTAGGGAAAAAAAACCGAATATTTTTAATAAATTTAAGTTCAAAATCTAATCTAGTAGAAAAATGTCTTTTTCCATTAAAATCTGTAGATATTTTTCCTCTACGGGCAAGAAGATAAATATACTGTTTGCACTAAACCACTCATTTCTAATAAATGGCATTGACCTACTTTAGTGCTGTTACATGTGTAATTGGGGCAAAATAATGTGTTAATCTTTCTTCAAATATGGGAGCATGCTGCAAAGCTAAAACATGTAAACATAGGGAAAAATATAGGAAATATAACCACGAATCCACATTGTCTGCCTGCTGTTTGCCTTAAAATATTGTGCTGTTAAAATGATAGCAGTGAATTTGCCTAGCTCAGAGACTTGTAAAATACTCAGCTGATGTGGGTTAACCTAACATATTCTTCACAGTTCTCCATTTTTACAAGCAACAGTTTCATGTGAAATACTGTTGGGATTAGTGCAAAACTGGGACAGTTGTTTCTGAATTCTTGTCCTTGCCTGTCACACTAAGTCATTTTTCTATTTGTAAAATGGGTGGTTCATTTACATCATCAACTCTTTACAATGACCACCTGGTTAATGATTGCAAAACAGACAGAAGGCTTTAAAAAAATTGGTAAATTCTTTCTTATCCTGCACTTGTATAGATTCAAACCAAAATAATTTGATATGGTATCGTTTAATATTTGAGCTCTCTGCCTGTTTATTCATGCTGTCACTAGTTACCAGTTCAGTTGTGTCCTGGGTGATTCGCTGGTTGTGCAACCTCTCTGTCTTGCCTTTGCATGGAAAAAATCTCTAAAGGGCATTTCTTTTCATAACCTTAGCATCTGTGTTGCTATTCTTTGGGTAACCACCTATTAGCACAATACTGTGTGAAGGATCTCGAGGAAAACTCCCTCATGTAGTACCACTAATCCTAAGAATATAGGAGCAATTTGAGGGAAGTATTGGCAAGTGTGGCAATGGGAAAGTATTGATGATTGCTAATAGGAAATCATGCTGTGCAATCTCATGCCTCAGACAGCCACAAAACTAGGAACATTTTTAAAAACAGCTCTCACTTTTCTCTTACCAGTTGAAGCACAGCTCCTTGGTAAGGATGTCACAATTAGCCCTTGTGAACAAGGTTCCTAAAGTGTATGCATTGCTGGCTTTGGTGCCAGTGTTCCATTAAAAAGTTGCTTAGATATTACAGATGTGCTAGACTGCTGTGTAATGGCAGGACTGACCAATGTGACCTGTGGGTTTTGTCCAAGGGGAACTTACTTCTGAAAATAATTTCTTTTGTAGAATTCACATGGTACAGTAACAAACCATATCTTGAGGCACTGCAGTGCACTGATGAATGAAAAGATGGGGTACTGGGTATAGAAACAGATGATTTTCCCAAGGGACTTTTTCTTGTAAATTCTAAGAAAAGCAGTAAAACCACTGTGCACTGACTTCTAGTTTAGACTTGTGTAATGGTAACTGTAGATTGCTGTGGTTATGTTATAACTGGCACCCACTCAAGCAGTTATGGCAGCTAATGTTATTGGAAGGAGCTTACAAATGTCACACCCATTAACTCCCAGCATCCTGTGGTATTTATAACTTCACTATATGCTCATATAGTGAGAAATGACACAGGGATCAATACTCACAATGCTCAAGTCAGAGAAAATAAGGAATAGAAGACAAGAAAAAATACAATTTAAGTTGAATCTGCCTCTGAATTTAGAAGAAAAGAAGCTCCAGTGTTTATAGCAGGTCAGCTGGGCTTACATAACTAACAAATGATTAAAATTCCAGGAAGTTAGACTGACGGCTTTCCAAGGTCTCCCTTCTCGAAGCAAAGCTATAAAATATGATGGTTTCCACCATCCACTCCAGCTCACTTAACAGCTGGAGGAGATGACTGAGTCAAGTGCCACGTGTAACAGCAGGCCGTAGTCAACTTCCGTGTGAAGATATAAATTGCAATCCAGTGCTTTTAAAAGCAGGAACAGTCAGCTTGAAATCACTGTGGTAGCACACAAGGAGACTTCTGAAAACAACACAACCTTTGGCAGTGGTACAGAAGCTCTTTCATGGACTCTGGGACCAGTTGTAACGCATCAGAATTTGTGAGGAAGAGAGGCAGCAAGTCTCTCTTGTGTCAGCAGTATAAGCAACAAGACGATGATAAGAACTTTATTCCTTTGACTCAAGAACAGACTCATGACCTAATGCAATTTCAGTGCAAATAACTGTATGTTAAAAGTTACCCACTTCAGGAAGTGAAGTCATTTATACATCAGATTCAAAGAGCATTTATGCTTTTCATTGTGTGTGACTTTGAATGTCATCTGGTTTTGGTTATAATTAAATGAATTAAGTGCTTTGAATAACGAGTCTTTTAGTTTGTAACAGAAATTAGCTACCCTCAAACTTTAAAGGCAAGCAAAAAAATTGCTGTTTTTGTTCAAACAAACCTTGGCTACAAATCAACAGAGTGACTGTATGCTTCATGTTCTGCTCTTTAAATACATAATAATTAAAACCTGAAATTTGTGCCAGTGTTTATAAAGTTCTACAACCAAACAAATATCTTACATAACAGAAAAACAAAACAGGTTTTCATAAGTTAGAATTCAAAGTCTTAAATTTTAGAAATTAAGAGAACAATTGCAGAAAAGATATTTGGATTGGTTTGTTTGGGTTTTTGTCAAGTAATGCAAATCTTCAGAATGTTTTCACACTCTGATACTTATCATTCTGCTTTAAAGGACATTTCAGACTAGAACAGTCTTAAACAAAATTAAAATTTCTTAATTGCCATTGGTTAAGTAGTAATTAACAGTTGATAATAACATGATAATATTGTCTCAGACATTACACAGGGATGTAAGTGAAGATCAGGTTTGGAATTAGATTTATTAAATTAATTTTGGGTTCAGCTTTAACAGTTTCTGTTCTGGTATCACTGGGATTCCATCCTGCCTCTCACTTCTGGGATCAACCAACTATTTGCTCATCGTAATGATTATTTTGTATTCACAAAAATGATTTTGCAAGTCATTTGTTGCAAAGCAACAAAAAAGTAAGCCTAGGGAATCTTCAGAAAGACAGAGGCATGTATTTGCTTTTTGCCTTAAGGCTTCATATGCGATTTCAGACCAGAAATAAAAATCTGCCAATATTTGCTCTTCATTTCCTTATCAGAGATTTTGTGATAAACTTTACTCCAAACATAGACTGGGAGATGAAGTTTGAATCTGCCAATTATTCTGACAAGGAAGTATCTGTACCCAGCCTGAGGAGATGTTCTGTTGGGATAACAGCCTGTTAGGCCCAGAATAGTTACAGAATTTGCTTCCTGTCAGCCCTTTTTTTTTCTTGGCTTTGCCTAATTTTATAAAACAGATACACTGCTGAATAACAAAGAGGTGCTTCATCAGGTCTGACCCAGTTCTTCTTCCTGATTCTGGTATTTACATATCATCATTATGTTCTCTAAATGCAGCCTGAGCAAATGGACTAAAATAACTTTTCTGAAATTTTTCTAGATCTTGAATTTTTAATGTGCTTTTGGGTCTCTGCTTATGCTGTCTCACTGCAGTACCTTTGATATTCTGCAAAGGCATGGTTTCTAACATGACTGGGTGAATTTCTCTTGCTTCAGTTAAGTATTTTTCTATGGGGATAAGATGTGACTTTTCAAAAAATTACTTCATAATCCCTGTTTCCTTGCTAAAGGTCTGGCTTGAGTCACCTTGCAGTATAAACATAAGCTCTTTTTGTCTTCTTGGAACATTGCCTGTAGACCACTTCTCCTGATTTCTTGCTTTAGAAAGAGCCAGAATAGTTGGAATAGTTTTAGGCACTTGCAGCAATTTGCAGTGTAAGTCTATCACGGCATACTTCCTAGCCCTGTTCTCTCCCACTCCCCCCATCAGTAACTGCCTGAGCTGGCTGCCTGTCAGATGACTCATTTTCTCTGGAATAAGGTGAAATTTCCTAAGGTTAATGTTATAACTCTGTGACCTGACAGATGGAGGAGCAAGAAAGAGCAAAGATATGGATAGGATAGTTAGAAACCTTTCTAGGAAAACCAATCTTGACTAGGCATACTGTAAATTTTGGCCTTTTAGATTTTATTAACAGTGGTTTAGGGGCAAACACCCTGCCAACAAGTGAATTTTTGTATTATACACTTTTGTGGTCTTATAAGATAGATTTTTTACGTAATATTATCCTATTTTATCTATCTAGTTTATTTAAATGCAAAATCACATCTCCTAGTTATCCTAGCCTGAGAGAGCATGGCAATACAGAAGGAGAGATAAGACTGAAAGGAACTTTATTGATGTTTTTAAAAGGGAATCAATGCTTCCAAGGAGCATTTTACAAGTACAGTAATTTCAAAATTATAAGCCGCACCTGAATATAAGCCGCACTGCTGGGGTAGGCTGGACTCTTCAATGAAAAAGGTGCGGCTTATAATCGTGAAATTACTGTACATATTATTATGCATTTTATTCTCAGATTCTTATAGAGAAATTTGTGGTAGTCTTCAAGGCCAAGGAAACCTGTGAGCAGGAAGGGAAGATCAGACTCCTGTGTCCAGTTTAAGCTGTGTCCATCCTCAAGTAGCTGACATGGTTCTCTCAGGTCTCCAGGTGTTCTCCGTGTGGTGCATGACTGCCAGGAGTGTTTCTAGACTGACGTGATTTTCATGTCATTCTTTCAAAAATGCCTGAAAACAATTGCTCCGGAGAGAACCAGAACATGTTTATGCTGTGTACACATTGTACAAAACGTACACCGCCAGCCCAGGTGTCACTGGACATTCCTTCAAAAATGCTGCATGATTAGGTCCTGATTCAGCTTTCCCTTCATCTTTGATTGACATGCAACTGTGAAGTATTGAATTGGCAGTCTTTTTAGCCTCTTTGTTTTTTCTTTCCATTTCATATAAATAAGTAACTATTCTCTTTGAGGCACTTTAATATTCCAATTTGGAGAACTGAAATTAGAGTCAGCACATTCTGACAAAACATAAATGCATAAAAGATTTTTACATATAAAGGACTTTCTGGTCACTTTCCAGTTTATTTTCTTTTTTTCTGCTTCCTTTTGGAATTTTTCAGCATTGCTGAGTTCCACATGAACATCTGCAACATAATTTTCAGCCTAAGTACTTTATAATCATTCACACTATAAATGTTAGATTGTCTTTTAGAGGCCACTTCACTTTGATTTTGAATATTAAGTGGAACAAACAAAAAAATATTATTCAGACAATTGCTCTAATTTTGGTGCCCTCATTTCTGGGCTAAAATGCAACTAAATTCTGCTATTGCAGGAGTTTGAAATACATGATCGTTTAAGTAGTGTGCAGGATCACTCAGAGCTGGAGACAGAGGCATACATTGGATAACAGGTATTGGTTTCTTTTCTAATAGCAAACTCAAAGGACTTCTAAATAAGCAGATGAGAGCACAAGGGAAGATTTCCCCATCCTGCAGTAGAAAACTCTGCTCACATGATTTCTTTAGAAAAACAAGAGACAGCTGTGCAAAAAGCCCCACCTAGACATAGATATTGGGCAGGAAGCATGTATTTGCAGTTTACTAAGTAATCGTTTTCTGATTAAATGTGCTTCCAGT
The DNA here is from genome assembly GCA_009812075.1 of Sialia sialis. Classification (NCBI taxonomy): domain Eukaryota; kingdom Metazoa; phylum Chordata; class Aves; order Passeriformes; family Turdidae; genus Sialia; species Sialia sialis. The sequence goes on along the minus strand of VRYO01000617.1, from coordinate 363,599 downwards.
ACAGTGGGTCTACAAGTTGCCTCACTTTGCCCTAATCTTGATTTGCCTTCCCAGGTCTGTCCTGATCTGTCTGACTTGCCTGTCCCAATCTGTGCTTTCTTTTTCCCAGGATATGGGTGGAGATGGCTCCTTACAGTGTTATGCTGGTGGCCAGGATTATGTCTACCCTGGAGGTTGCCTTGCTCAAGCTGATTTACTGTTGTTATGCTTAATTGATATTAAGGAGGGCTTATTGCAGTCTGTTACTCCGCTACTCCCAGAATGTACTGTGTCCAAAATTTTTTAATAATTTTTAAATCCTTAAAAATAGACTTTTCTCAGCCATGAAGAGATGGCAAGAATTGTAGAACCCTGATGGTGCTGGTTGCTCCTGTGTTCTCTGATTATTGGTGTCTTAAGTGTTTTTACAGATAAGGCAGGTTCCCCAGATGCACTATCAAGATATTTTCACTTCTACATTACCTGTAAATCAGGAAGGTTTCAAATAACACAAATCCCTCTAAGGCTTTATTCCATTATTCCAAAATTTAATTTTATTTCCTAATTGAAAGCAGCAGCAACTTTTCTTATTGGTGCCCCATATGCATGATGCAGCATCCATTTAAAAGAGCAGCGGTGAGCTGGAGATTTATGTCATGTCAGCTGAATGAGTAAGAGGCACTGTAGCATATCTATCTTTTCATTTCCTTATCTGGGCTTCTTTTTCTGATAACCAGGTTATGGAAAGAATGGAGATAAAGTTTTCTAGAGCTCAGGAAAGAGTTAAGTCTGGAATATTTTTACTTTTTTCCATGAATTACCCTTTTTCTATAAGCAAAGAAAGAATTTTAATTTTGTATGTATTTAAGACCTTACATGGAAGCTGTTTCCAAAGGTCAGTGGTATAGTCTGTATATAGAGTTTTGTTTAGGCTGATGTATGCTCATGTGGCATAGAATTTTTCTTAATATTATTTAAAGTGAACTATAAGATATTCTGGATTATGTCTCTTATATTTCTTGGAAAAGAGTAATAAAGGCCTGTTTTCAGAAAATATCTGTATTTAGGACAGTACCTTCATGTGCATCCTCAAACAATATCCATGCCAAGATGCGTAGTTCTATTTCTTAAAATGGACTCACTTCTCAGTCTCACTTTTGCACTGGCCTGATCCTGCAGTCTTCTGTCTGCAACTATGTTTACTTATTTGAAAATATATATGCACATAAAATATTTTTAGGAATTCACTGCCAAAGTCTGGCAGTAAGAAAAGCCGGAGGAATAGTCATGAAAACCACAGCCCTGGTTGCTATTTCTATCTGATGTCTCCAAGTAACACCATGTCATTTTGGTCTTTGTAAGGGCTCTATGCAAGTGTAATTTTCCAATGTCTCCTCAACTGAAAATGCAAGCTGGGAAAATGTAATTCCTGCTTTGAAAGGTGGCAGAAGCTACCTCTGCCTACACTTGTGAAAAGTACAGTGGGCCCAAATGTAATGATAGCCCACTATAGTTCTTGGGCTTGCTGCAGCAGTGACATTCCTTATAGCAAGCGAGATAATTTTAGTCCAATTCTCTATTTAAATGAGTACATAATGTGGGAAACCAGAGCAAGCTCCTTATTCACAGAATGAAGTTAATATAGCATCCAGTATTACTGTTTGCAATCTGGAAACTTCCTTCTTGAGTAATATTCGATAATTATCCTTGTCTGCATGACCTGTATGTCAGCATACGCTGAAAGCACATCTATTTTGAAACCAGTCTTAATAACACAGCTGCAGCCCTGCAGAAGGCAGAGCTGCCTGAACATGCCTCTGCACTGCTCAGCTACAGCAAAGTTCTGCATCAAGCACTGAAATCTGCTCTGGGCTCAGGAAAGAGCCTTATAATTAACCTATTATTACAAGATTTTTGGATTTATTCCCCAAGGAAAGAGCATCTAGGTAAGACATGAAAAATGTGCCAATCTAATAGAACAGTAATGGAACAGTGAAGCTCTGTGGCCTAATGACGTATTAGATTTATGAAAAAGCTCGTTTCTATTTATTCCCCACAAACACAAACTTGGACTCAAACCATTGTATAATGGTTAATCCAGAATACATTTCTCCTGTCAGTTGAACGACAACAGCCTGCACTGATTTTTGAATGAAGTAGTTTTTTTGAGCTGTTTTTTCATTCTAGCAACATTTTTAATGATGCAAGTATTATAGCTCTACTATAAATTGCTACAGGATAATTTTAGGCTGTGGTCTATATCCTGCTAGTCAATACAACTTCATTCTTCATTCTCCTCAGTCTCCTTTCCTTTTTCCATTAGTCTTAACTACATTATACTTTCTCTGACCTGTTACTGAGGAAGAATTTCTATATAGCATCACCAAAAGATGAAAAAGCTTTCTAGCAGGTAATTGCAAAGCAGATAAAGAAGCTTGTGGCTAAAATTTCTATAATACTCAGTTGACTTGGTAATATTTATCTCTCTGGTCAAACCTCCCCCAGAAAGGCTCTTTCAAATGGATGATGCATCATCTGTATGGGGCAACAAAAAGAAATGTTGCTGCTTTCAAATAGGAAATAAAACAAAAAATTTTGAATAATGGAATAAAGCCTTAGAGGGGACTTGTGTTATTTGAGACCTTCCTGATTTACAGGTAATGTAGAAGTGAAAATATCAGGTCAAAACATGGAATCATTTACTTAGTTATAATTCTTGATAATGCACACTCCTGAAAGCAAGTGCTACTACTGCACTTTCTCACTGATTTTCAAAAACAAGCTGCACTGTGTCTGAAATTTTGCCCTGAAGTTCTAAAAGACTAGCTTTTGACAAGATGCATATCTTGTCTTTCTTTGATAGCTCTGAAAATACTTGTTTTGTATCTCTACCTTCTGAATTTATTTTTACATATGCTTAAGAGCAGGGTTGCTTTTTCATTTAATATGGATCCCTTTAAAAAACAGCACATGAGGCATGATTGTGTAAAACTTTTTTTGCATATGCAGGAGAGACAGGACTCTTTTCTCCAACCTTTTAACTCTGGGATGCAGAGATCTGGAGCTGAGCCTGTTGTTTGGCAGGAATGAGGCAACATCAAAAGAGAGCAAATTGTTTTCTTGCTGCTGATTTTCTGGTGAGCTTTTTCCTACAGTTAACAGTAGTTTTTTTTCTGTACAAGTGTCTTCAAAAAAGAGATAGCATTTCAAAAAATACTTGTAAATTATATGTCCCAACCTCTCCTTCCTTGCTAATAGCATCAGCATAGCTCTCTAATGCAGTCTGTTTCTACCATACAAGAGGGAATTTTTCTCTAGTATTGGATGAGATGAAACAGTCACAGGGAGAATGCTAATTATATAGGCTAGCTATGAAAAATTGAGAAGGGCTCTTTCCAGTATTGATACAAGGATGAAAAAGGAAACACTATCAGTGCTCTGTTGTAGCATCCCTTTTCCTGTAAAGGGAAGTATTTCCCTAATACTTTTGCTGGCTTACAATTTCAGTACTCACAACTAGAAGATAAAGCATTTGGGTATAAATTGTGTCTACTGCATGCTAGAGTATGTAGTGCCATCTTCCTTCTGGTTTCTTTCTTGTTAAGTTCTTAAAAAGAAAGTTCAAAAGTTCACAAGTTGCATAAAAATGCTTACAACTTCCCATTATAATATGACATATATAAAATAATTTTAAAATAAACACAGGCCTGCCTGAGAAGGCTTGTGATGGGTAAGTATAAGGTAGTTCATCTGTGATATGCAGATCCATCTATACATGTTATTATCCATATTTGGAAAGAACTTGCCGTTGTGATTCCCTTTGTCTCTGCCAACCCTGTGTGCCTTTCAGCTATTCTAACAAAAGTAATAAATAATTTTCCTGTTTATCCCTTTTTTTATAATGTGTTCAAGTGCCTTGGATACCTTATGTGATGGGTACAGGCAAGGGCTGTCTGCAAAAGTTTATCACAGGCTAAATCACAAGTGCAGTGACTTCACAGATGCTTTGGACAGAAATCTATCACAATCTTACCAATGATGAAAGTTTCATTCATTGATTAAATGCAGGAAGAAGAAAATAAAAGAGGCTTTCACAACATGAATGGTGGCCCTGGTTTTTGTAAGGTATAGTTAACAGCTGCTTATTGCAATGAATAAATTTCTGTTGTGTTTATTCCATATGCCAAATTCCCCTTAGGAGACAGGCTTGTCAATAGCTTTCCACAAACAGGAACTTTTTCAGAATACAATACAAAACCATTAGGCAAAAAGTGTCTCTTCCAGGAAAAGAACGATGCACCCTTTTTAGTTAATAGAAGATTATATATATATATATATGTATAATTTATAGAATATTTTAATACACCTGTAAATAACAAAGAAAAATTGTTTCCTTACATTGTTTCTCTGAACAGTCAGATGACACAACTTACCAAATGACATCCCAGACTCTACAGAAAGAGTATGCCAGTGATCCTTTTGTTGCGAACAAATTCTCTTTTTTCGATAGCTGCCTGATGAAATTGTGAATGATATTATTTAAATTCACAGTATATTGTTCATTTGATCTTTCTATAAAATATCAGAGATCTTGAAAACTTTCTGGGATACACTTTTTTCCATGGCTTTCTGGGAGAGGTGCAAAGGTTTCCTACACTTTCTTTACTACTTCAGGTTTCAGACATTTTGATGCAGCTTGTGAAATAATGTGAATAATGCATCTACCTTCCTGCACTAAAACCATCTAACACATTTATCATCTCACATTTTAGTTTAACTGAGTGTCTAGCTGACATATTTCTGTATGGGTAAGTCACCTTTGCTATAAATAAATAGTACAGTAATTTCACAAATATAAGGTGCACCTTTTTCATTGAAGAATCCAGCCTACCCCAGTAGTGCGGCTTATATTCAGGTACGGCTTATTTATGGACAAATCCCAGCGAAATGCCAACCCGGAAGTGTGAGCCGGCCAAGCGGAGAGCTGCCACTGAGCAGCGGCCGGGCAGGTGGGGAGCGGGCTTTGCTGAGTGGGGCAGGCGTGCTGGCGGTAGAGCCGCCAAGAAGCCAGGCGGGCTGGCGGCGGGGTCGCCTGGGCGTGGGACGGGCTGGCCAGCAGCGGGGTCGCCGCCACTGCCAGGCGGGACGAGCTGAGTGGGCTGGTGGCGGAGTTTCCACTGCTGCCAGGAGGGGCGGGGCGGCGGGGGAGCAGTGCCGGCCGGGGAGCACCGCCCCGCCATGCCGCCGATCGGGGCCCCCGCACTGCCGCTTGGCGGTGGGCTGCTCCATCCTGCTGTGCCGCTGATTGAGGCCCCCACACTGCCACAGGGGCACAGCAAGCGGCGGCCAGCGGGACCATGGCAAGCCGCAGTGAGCCGAGCCGCGGGTGAGCAGCGGCGAGTGGGGCCGTGGGCAAGCGGGGCTATGTTTAAAGGCTCCTCTGGTCTGTGAAAACTGTTTGCAATTTGAGCAACTGACAGGAAACCCCGCAATCCTGTGATTCTGTTACTAACTGGTTACTTTGTTGCACATGGATCCTCGCTTTTAGGAAAAAAAAAAAAAGGGTTGGTGGGGGGAAGTGCGGCTTATATTCGGGTGCGGCTTATATATGGAAAAACCTCGTGGTCTGCCCGACTACCCGGATGTGCGGCTTATATTCAGGTGCGGCTTATAATCATGAAATTACTGTAGTTTAATCACTTCTACGTTGGTTATCTGGTTCATTCCAAATGCAGTTCAGGTATTGAGATATCTAGATATGCTTTAGCTTTTTGTCCATCTCTCGAGATTGTAGTACCTCTACTGGAAGAAGCACAGAGGAGTGACAAAGAATTGGACTGTGGGGAGGAGTGCTTTTTCTAAAAAAGAAGAATAAAAGAGGTAATGATCTATTATAATTTTATATAATGAATATATCTCTGTGGGTCAAGAAATTTTGAGGGACATTAACACAAGGAGGGAGGAGACTTGTCCTAAGCTAGACTGCACTGTTTTCTCCTAGAAAGCCATGTGGGAGTTACTGATGGGAAAACTGTCTGCCCTGTTGGAAACTGCCCACAGTGCGGTAATAGAATAGAAAAGAAAGAGGGTAAATAGTTTCTTGAAATTGAAACTTTTTAGGTTTTTAGTTTGGGAATGATGGTAACAGCATTAATTGACTGAAACTTTACAAAAGACTGGACAATGAGACACTAAAAGCTTATGGTGTATGATTATAGAGCAATAGAGGGGAAATGGTCATGGATGTTCCCCTGCATGGCTTATATGAAGAGGCTACCTCCTACTCATTAGCTTTTGTGAGTTCAAGAACATAGATGACTTCCTTTTGTCCCTTCCTTTCCAAGTCTGACAGGTACTGAGCTGCAGCTCAGCCATGTGTTGTCCATATATTTCTCATCTGTTGCACAGAAGCAGGGTGACTGAGCATAATGCAATATTCTGCAGCCCTGTCTGCTGTTTCTGATCTTGTCCCATAGAAAATCTCAAAATCTCAGTCAGAAATCAAATGAGAGCTTACTGATTCCTTTTGAAGGCAATATTTCAGAAGAGGCTGACAAAGGGGATCTCAGGAAAGGCTTCAATAGTTCTAAATGTGCCAGCACTGGAAAAAGCCACATTATGCATATATATATACATATACATATATATATATACATATAGTGCTGGCTGGTATTTTCCTTTGAAATAAGATTTCCTTGAAGACTGGAAAACTTACCTATGTGTAAATGTGATTAAGTGATGCTGCAGTTCTTTATTATCTGAATAGGAATAGTATTGTAAGAAAGTCAGACATTTTAAGAAAAATGCCTGAATAAATTTGGTAGCACTTCATAATTTGAAAAATAAGATACAAGATTAATGATGGAAAACCTGATGTTAAGTACTGTTAAATTTGCTTTATCTCTGTCAATTTGCTGTTAGAAGACACAGAAACTAGATTTTAGAATTTTATTGTCCCCAGAGATAGAAATATATTTTCTCATATTGAAGATTTTGTTGTGTCTTTTACTCTGTGCGTTCTCTGCAGAAGTTCTGAGATTGAAGAACATATAATGCACTGAGCAGGAGAATTGTCTTTGTGTTAAAACTCTGCTTGCAAAACATGAAGAGAGCTTTCCACCAGTGTGGAATTGGATCTCAGCACTTGTCATGCATTTGTCTTTCAGCCTGACATCCCTGCTGTGAATGGCTTTGTCTGTGAACTTGGCTTTGTACTGTTGGCTGTGGCTGGGAGCTCACAGTCCCTCCCAGGCTCTATCAAAATCAATGCCACTGCTGTTTTATGTCAGAGACAAACCAAAACTCAGTCTAAACAAATGAAGGATTGTGTTGCATGACAGTGGGAGACAGTGGAAAGACTGGAAACAGGCTTCTACCTTTTATTCTAGAAACAGGATACAGACCACAAAATAAACACGGTTCACTTTTTTATGCCAAAATCTTTTGGGACAGTTTCACAAATGAAAAATTCATTCAATGATCCGTGAGATTCAAGAACTCTCTCTGGAACCGTAATATTTCAGTGTGATGAAGAAGGGCTGCTTTTGTAGTTGCTACCATACAAAAATTTAGGTGATGATAATTTGTAACAAAATGGCACTCAATTGACACTGAAATGGCGGATTAAAGCAAGCACAGGGAATGCTTAACCACTGCTGTGACCTGCTTTTTTAATTGAATGCTGCAACAGTTCTCTTTGTAAAAAAAATCAAGTTTTTATTTAAAATTCCTTCTGGTTTTGTGTTGCATAAACCTCTGGTTTTTAGAGCACAAAAATTAATTCATTTGGTGTGTTGAGACACCTATGAAATTCTGTGCATTTCAGCAGCTCAATTTTGATACATTTTTAATGTCACAAAATGACTGTCTACCAATGAAGAAATAGTATATGTGTATGTACAAGATCAGGTTTCAATCTGAGTGCTGGTTTAAAATTATGCAAAACCCCCAGCATAAAGAATCAAGTCAAAAAGAAGCCCAGAGAACCATCATCACAATAAAGAGAAATGGAAGTTGCATATCCATCTGTAGCTTTGAAATTTTGATTCTGTATACTAGATTGGCCTATCCGACCTGCCATTTGCAGAATCCCTCATGGATTCCTGATGGGAGCATTTCTGTAATTCATTGGTGAGTTTTTTTAAGATTTGTTTGACTTTTGCTTAATGTTGTGCTTATTTTCATGACTGAAGTGGTGAGGGGTCATTAAAGACCATGGAAATCCCAGAGACAAATAGTGTTTCTAACACACAAGAAAACTGTAGCTAGCTATAACAGTATGAAAATGTATGTCAAAAGCCCTTCTAAAGAAAAAACTAGTGTCTTGGTTAAGCAGCTGATTAATTCATTATGGAGAACGGAAAAGGAGGGTAGAGGAGAGAAATTATTAATGCTCCTTTAACACAGAATGAGGATTGTTCATTAAGGAAAGGATATATTCTAATTTCTGGCTACTTTTCATTTATTTTATGCCTTTTCAGGCTGTGTAATCTTTATTTTTTTCTTTCTGGTGGTTCTGAACTGGTTCCCACATGTGGAAGTCTTCCACAGGGAGATTACAATGCTCCTTTGGCTGTGGTGCTGCTTGCCACCATGATTAAGGATGCTATTGAAGACTTCAGAAAATACCAGTATGATAAGAAAATAAACTTTACTGAGACCAGGGTATACGATAAGTAAGTAAACTAAATCTATTATTTGTTTCCTTGCTTCTGTTGTGGTAGAAACTGCTCATCTGATTTTACAGTAACTGCTTCACTGACCTTTCAGAATACTGTAAGTTTGGAAAAAGCATTACAAAATATTTTTTCTACCTTTAAAAATACCTTATTTATCTCACTTAAATCATCTTAATATCCTTGAGGCTTTGCTTCACACTACAACCTGATATATGCAGGTTTTCATTCCAAGTTTTCAGAGCAGCTTGCCAACACACAACATCCTCTCTTGATAGCAGAAGGATCTGGAGGACAAATGGAACTTACTCAAGTCTGAAACAGAAAACTGGGGCTGTACAGGAAATTGGAACAATGCCCTTCAGATGTTTCACACGAAAACCAGTAATACAGAAATTAATGATCAACTACATTCAAGGTGAATCATAATCAGGAGATGAAAAAAACTTCTAGGACTTCCAGTAAGCAGAGAGATCAATATAACCCAACTTGGCTTTGGAGCTGGTGCAACACCTGCAGGAAGCTGTTTGCTCGATTCTGACTCAGAAGGAAGAAATATTTTCACTGCAATTCTTATTGCAACATTGTGATTTTGTCAGTTTCTTGCCCAAGTACTAACTTGAGACTGCATAATCTGTCACTACATCATGAAGCAAACAGAAGTTTTAATTTAAAATAATTCATTTAAATCTTTGTGTGCTTTCCTTTTTTCACCTGCCCTTAAGCCCAGGCCACAGAGAAAAGAATTGCTATGGTTTGCATAGATGTCATTAGCTCTTCTGGAAATTAGCTCTCATCTGTGCTGACACACTTACATATCAGAGAAATAAGGATCAAAGGGAAAAGGGTATCTGGGTGGGAGAGGAGGGTTTGGGGGTCTATTGGGGAGCAGGATCAGGCTGAGGGACAATCCAGGCACATTGCACTTCACTTGCTTATGTCTATGTATGATTCCTCTGATTAAAGAATCACAGGTTTACTTAGCTTGAGGAAATGGGGATTGGTTGGTTGTTTAATAATAATCCATGTTATGGTCATGAAAACAAACAATAGATAGAGGAAATAAAAGAGAAATACCGTCTGCACTGAGGCTTGTAGTAATCTTTTGTTGACATCTGGGACGCAGAGCTCTGCCCATTACCTTTGAGCTTCCTGGCAACTCCCAAGGTTATAAAGTGACTCTGAAACTCCTGGAGTGACCTGGGAAAATTGTGTGTATATTCACAGCTTTGCCACTGCTCTATGTTAAAGCAGACACACTTCATGAGAGCAGAGAGTTACTGCCAGGGAGATGGTCTAAACAGGGCCTCCAGGCATCTGCTGACAGGAAGAACAAAACATTCAGGATACTTTTGGCATATATGAGGTGCAGCTGGCCCAGCAGGCTGTAGGACCTGGTACAGCTGAGTCAGTATAATCCCTGTCCCTGCGTAGGTGGAATTTGGAGTGGAAGAGGCAGCTCTGGGCTTCAGACATATCAACTCTTCTCTCCAACATTCGGGAGTTCATTTGGACTATGTAACTCTTCTAACTTCGTTGGTTTTCAACTTGAATCTACTTTTTGAAAGAAAAACAAGATGTCAAGGAAAATTGTTCCAGGCTGCTTCTCTACAAAGATATGGAAAAAACATTTTTTCAAGGAAACCTGCTGCCAATCTGATGGTCCAGACACAGAAATCCAAAATGAGGAGTTGGAGAAGAGAGGAATAGTAAGGAAAAAAAAGAAGAAAACAGAAAATAAACGAGTGATCATCTCCAATTTGCCCTTTGGAAGCAAGAAGTGGAAGGAAAATCCAAACAGATACTATGACTCCAATGAAATTAAGACCACAAAATACACCATCTTAACTTTCCTCCCTAAAAATATCTATGAGCAGTTTCACCGCTTTGCCAATATTTATTTTGTGTTCATTGCACTGCTGAATTTTGTGCCAGTGGTGAATGCATTCCAACCAGAGGTGTCTCTGATCCCAATTTGTGTTATAATGGCCATTACAGCCATTAAAGATGCTTGGGAGGACTTTCGGCGGTATAAATTAGACAAAGAAATCAATCATATGGGATGCTACATTTACAGCAGGTAAGTTTTGTATTGCTTTTATTACCAAAAACACTGGCTCAAGAAAACTTTTATCAATGATGAGGCTTTTTGTTTAAAAACATTAATAAAAAACATTAATAAACATTAATAAAAACAATAAAAAACATTAATAAAAAGTCACTAGGTGAAATAGGAGAAATTCATGGTTACTATATATCACCTGATATTTGTTCTCAAACAGGGAAAGATTCTCTTATAAAATATTTTTAAGCATTTTTGTACTGGGAAGTTAAGTTTGAGTTTCATTACATTGATGTGTCTATCAGCACTTAGATATGCAATGCACAGAAAATAGGTGCTTAAAGAGCTACAAGCAGCTGAATTTCTAAGATATTTTCAAGATGGTTTAATTCTATCAAAATGAGGTAGCACAGAACAAGATCTGTCATGGGATTTGTTTGCATTCTTAGATGCCAAGAAATTCCTTGAAAACATGGGCCTTTGAATTACATTTTATTTTACTCTATATTGTTGACTAGCTTTCAGCTATTTTTTCTTTCTTAGGCAGTATGTAAAATGAACTTGTAAAAACACAGTCTAGAAATGAAAGATAGTAATATATGCTTCTGTTTAGTCACCTCTAAATGAATTAACTGCATGTGTCTGTACTCACTTCTTGATAGTGTTTCACGACTTTTTGATTTTAGGACATTCAGAAGATTGAAAATTATGTTTTATTGTAAGAAATAGTTCTCTCAGCAAAGTACTTCTCCCTGATAAAATATCTCATCTGGGAGTCAGAATTGCAAAACTTTCTATCTCCATGAATGTGTCTGTCATCCCTCTAATTAACACTGCTTTATAAAACATGTGCTTTCACGAGTAAAATCTTACAGAACTCTGGCTTTTATCACATGGGCCTGTCATTTCTGTTTGCTTCTCCTGCATGTGTTTGTCAGTTTTTTATTTTTATGTCCTGCTGGTTAAGCAGGAAAGCAATAGGTTTGCTTGTTTAGGGGCTAAACTTAGGCCCACATAGATAATGATTTTATAAAGCAGTCATTAAAAAACTGCACTCCTCTCCTTGTCAGCCTTAAAATAGAAGATGGCATTTTACAATTTTCTTAATATTGTGAATATAAGATCTCTTCCGTGGTGAAGAAAGTCAATAATTGTAGTTAGCTCTTTGGGTAGGGTGGCAAACTGCCTCTTCTGCCTATCTTTGAAATTTCAATCTGGTTGAATTTTCTAGCTTTTCCAGTGTTGCATTAGCCTTGAAGGCAATGGATTATTTGTTAATACTTGTTAAAGCCAGTATGGGACAGAATATGTGGAGCAGCAGATGCTAATGAATAAATCCGCAGAGGGATCTTATTTCCTTTTTACACACAGAAACCATGTCAGTTTAGATCTGAAAGCCATTTACCATGGGAACATGAGAAGTAGGGAATATAGTAGAAGTTGTTTTGCATAAGGGAAAAACATCTACAATGGAATTACATTTATTCAGATCCAGATTCGAGATTGTTATGCAGAAACATGAGATGGACCTGCATTAAAATTGGTAATTCCATCCCATTAAAAATACCTTGATCTATGAATCAGTCTTTTCTAGGATCTTGTCTTTTACAAGATCTTGTCTTTTACAAGACAAGATGGCCCAAAAGGGTGGTGTAAGGGAAAGGAAAATGAGAAGGACTTCAGACTATAGCATTCTATCTGGAAAAAATGTGGATAATAACAATTGCCATCAGATCAGTCACTATAGCTTATTAAATTATTAATAATTTCAATCAGACTTCTCTAGTGCTTTGAGAAGTTGATATTTCTTGTTCTTCTTGCTAGCTGTAAAGTCATGGAATAACATGATGTCTTCTAATTTTCTTCCATATGAATAATGAAAACAGGTACAGTAATTTCATGCATATAAGGTGCACCAGAGTATAAGGAACATTTCCAGGTGGCTGGCAATTTTACAAACTTTGTCCATGTATAAGGCGCACCAGCGTATAAGGCGCACTTATTTTTTGCAGCGAGGATCCGCTGCCGGCTCCACCCACGCGCCTGCCGGCTGCGGCGCCACGGCCCATGCCGGCCCCTGCTGGCCTCTCCCGGCTGCGGCCCCTGCTGGCCCTGCCTGCACCTCCTGGCTGTGATGCCACAGCCCCTGCCAGCCCCTGCCGGCAGTGGCCCTGCTGGCTTCCCCCATGGCTCTCGTGGCTCGCACTTCCAGGTTTGCAAATTTCCGAACTTTGTCCATATATAAGGCACACCGGCCTATAAGGTGCACTTCCAGATTCGGATCAAAATTTCAGTCAAAATGGTGCGCCTTATACGTATGAAATTACTGTAATTGTTTTAACATTAGCTAAAGCCATTTTGGGATAGTGCAAATTTTGTTAGTCTTGTGGCAGCAAAAATTGTTTCCAATACAACAACTGATCTTCCATCCTAGATGAAATATTATGTTTTAAGAGGTAATGTTGGAGTGTATATTGTCTTATTTCAGATGTTAATAAGGAGTCTAGTGCGTGTTCCAAAAGAAATACAAAGGCAAACCAAACTTTTCCAGATACTGAATGTTCTCCAAAACTTTCTTGAAGACCAGGGGAAATGCAGTAACTTGCCTTCTTTCAACATGGAGCAGGGGAAATTGAAATTACATAGGCTGGCTTGTAAACATATTTATTCTAATTTTCTTTTCACAGAGATCAGCTGAAATGGGAAATCTAGTCTGTTGGTCAAATAAAAGAAAAGACACTTTCAGTAGTGTATTTAAAGAATATTCAATTGAAAAAATGATAAACAAATAATATGCAATAAAGTATCCTGGGGAGATGCAATAACCTAGATGTTTGATCAAGGAGTTTGTACTTTTGCAACTAAAACTTTTGGAATCATACTCTGTAGACAAAATGCTGAGCTGTTGGAAGGAATCATGCAACACCAAAAAGAGAGAACAAAAAATTGAATTGAGAATGGCACAGACCGATGTTTAAATGCCTGCTTTCTCGTGGTGTTCTTTAAAATATAATTTGTCGACTTTAAAATTCTTCAAGTAAGGCAGTTACTACAAATTGCCAAAGCATTTTCTATGATACTATACTTTATTACCCCTCTTTAATTGCTTTTAAATTTCTCAAGTCACCTGATTTCATGGAACCATAATTAGTTAGACTCCATTCATAATAGTTAATTATAATCTTCAAATATGTCGGATTTTTATCATATTCATTTTGTTTCTCCCAGATGTGGCTGAGGGTCTGTATGATGCAGAATGCCCAGGCAAGTGCAAAGGTAAACAGTTTTATTGCAAAACCCAGGCCTTTTTAAGCAGGTAGGCCTTTATCAGTTACATATTTTTAAAGTGTAACAAACATAATTCAACCAACCACCATACACCACAATGTGAACACGTAATAGTTATAGAACTTGTTTTGTACTTCTAATTCAGCTGAGTCACTTTCCCACAGTCCTTTTCTACTTAGCCAAAGTAGCAGGCCTGAGCCGTGATTTTAAAAGGCCCTTATTTTATAAGGCTTGACCTAAGTGCAACACCCAGAGACCTTTTAGTCAAGACTGGCACAGATTGCTCTTTTCATCTTTCTTGTCAGTCAGTCCGTCCAAACCTACCATGATTATTTTTTCTTAAACTCTCTTCAGTTTGTCATTAACTTACTAACGGGGGCCAGCACTGAATCTGGTACACAAACTGAAAGTGAATGTCAATGCAGTAGTTGCTAAAAGCTATTATTCAATTTTCTTGATGTTCTATAATGTTCAAGGTACTAATTGATATGTAATTATTATATAGCTTGGCTGTGATATACCCCAAAGGTTGTAGCAAATTCTGTAAATATTCCATTGCATCCAGACAGGGTTTTGCATCAATTTCACAATTTTGGAAGATTAAACCTATTTTTTCCTCAGTGATTTAGTAGACAATAAGATACAAATGCAAGGGCTATGCACAGTTCAGTATGGCACAGCAACAGCCAGAAAAACATTAACATTATTTAAGCTATTCATATTTCTTAATTTTAAGAACCTAAATTCAGATATCTGAGACAGTGACTCAGAGATACCTTGTTTATATGCCTTGAATCACCCTGTGGACCTTTTGGAGAAGTAGGTAAGCCAACAGGCATCCTAAATGAGGTGGCCTGATTACTCTTTCCGTAGAAAGTTCCTCTGTAATGCCTTCAGGCCTTATGGTTTTCAGATAGTTCTTACAAGTATCCACCTCCTCCTCCTCTGTAAGTTCTCTAATGTCTGTGGTACAAAAAATTTAGGCTGGCCTTCACTCTGACTCCGATTCTTTGTCTGTTTAATATAAGGTTTTAGAATATTTAAAGATTTTTGCATCTACTAACTCTGGGTTAGCCCTAGAGCAGAGGTATAGAAAGAAGGAAGAAACAAGTTCTCATAACTGTTACAGGAAATCAGAACTGCCAACAGCTGAAAAACTGAAAATGGCTTAATCTGGACCCACTGTTTTGAAAGAGAATTAAAATTTTTCAGTCGATTGAAGCATTGTAATTCTGTGCTGCAATTTTCTTCCTGACAGCAATGGAGATTTGCTTGCCTACAGGTGACCATACATAAAGGTACTTTTTATGGGAAGCTGGGCAGCAAAGGCAAAGACTGTCTTTCTGTTTGAAGCTCTTTCATATGCTCTGTTCAGCTGGATTTCTGAATGGAGGAGTGATCCTACTTCCCATGGATGTTCCGCATATCTGGGATAGTGCCTCGAACTGATCAGGGTTGCAATGACCAACAGACATATGGGGCATCTGGAAGAAAGCAGAGAAAAGGATAGGGGGCATGCTTGAAAACAGGAATTGACCTACTATCAAATCTCAAAGTTTAAATAGAAACAGTTTTTCTCTGGACTAGGAAATAGCATATTCAAGTCATTCAGCCCAAGATGAACCTGAAAATTTGTGAAGTAGAAAGCAGGATGAGAGGAAAAATCCCATTCTGCCAAGGGTACAGTGAGCAGAAAGATTTCTTGCTAACACTTTAATTTAAAATGTTGGTCAGCAGCACTGAGTTTTCACTTGTGAAAGAGCCTTTTCTTACTGATTTATTATTTTTGTTTTCTGACAAAGCATAACTTTATAGACTAGGAGCCTGCTGAAGGCTTTTGTGGGTTCATTTTATACACAAAATAAAGGTATAAAGCCTGTGTTCCACTTGAAACCTCACCACAGGCAAAATTGCAATCAGTTTTCTTGGGCATAGCAATATCAAGGCTTCTAGACCTTAATGGTACCTTCCCTGAGCAATGCAGGAATCTCTTCAGTTGGAGGCTGAAGACCTCCTGAATAAGTTCATTCCTGTGATAGCCACAAAGCATGTACTTGGATTGGTTGTAAGTTACTATCCCCCTGCCTAACATAAAACATGAATGTGTTGTTCTCTGGCAATGGGCATCCCCTGCTCTGTCATCCCTATAATTTTTGTCTATACTTCATGAACTATGGAAATTTTGTACCTAGTTAAGCTGTAGATATCTGAATTAGCAGTGAGTTTGACTGAAGGTACAAACAGTGCCTTCTGCTTGAGGCATTCTTCAACCTCCCAGTGACCTGAGAAAATGTCCTTAACCAATAGAACACACAGGCGTGTTAGGTCACTATGACACTGCTTGAAACCGGTGGTACTAATATCATGAAGAAACTAAAACTGGTTGTGTAGGATACGATGATTGCATTGTCAAGAATTATGTGACATGCTGAACTGACTAAAGGCAAACCAACTCCCAGCTGGTCCAGGCAGTACCACTTGAAAGTGGAACAGCCATGAGGTAGTAATTATTGTCAGTCAGGGTGTATTGCTACAGTGAGGATCCTTGATCTCTGAGAAAGAAAATCCACAAAATACATTACTAAAGCTACCACTGGTTGGTGTATTGCTTTAATAGAGCTTTCTTCAAGATCTATTTTACCTGCCAAGGCATTTAAAGCTGCTTCACAGAAAAAGTGCAATGGCTTGGCAGAGAGCAGCAGGAGCTAATGACCAAATAAAGAGACCTGCAGAATCATGGCCTCGTGGCATTAAGATGCATTCAAATGTCTGAACTTTTAAAATACTGTTAAAACCTGGAGAATGGCAGGTTTCTACCATGTGGCCTCAAGAGCTACATTGTCATATAAGGATAGGACTATCAAAAAAGCTGATGTAGGCTGTGCTTTCCAAAAACTTCACAAGTTAATGAGAGTTCCTAGAAACTAATTCTAATGATTAGGAGACATTAACTGAGTGACCTTGAAATTATCTGTTCCTTCCAGCTGGTGCCAGGAAGAATTGTAATAATAGTCTTTTGTTCAAGGCAGTAAAAAAAAAAAAAAAAAAAAAATTAAAAATCCCTAAATACAAGAATCTAAAAATTTAAAAATTAACCTAGTGAAGTCTAAGCAACTTACATTTTATGTCTATTTTATTTTATTTCTTCAAAGGTGAGTTAAAAGAAATCCAAAACCGTTTATATGAACAAATAATGCATTTAGTAAGCTTTTATTAAGTATTTTATTAAGTATTTTATTAAGTATTTTTATTAAGTATTAAAGTTTATGTAAGCTTCAGTTGGTTACAGAAGACGAGCATAGGCTTGTATTGTTGAGAAAATAAGTTACTTGTTATGATGCTACAGGCATTTTAAGCACATAAGAATATCGGATCTGTTATTAGCATTGAGGAATTTGGAATGCCGGTATGATATAAGTGTTGGTACTTTATTAGACTTTAGGAAAATTTCATTCCAGTCATTTTTAAAAGATGCTTTTCGGTCTTAACGTAGTAACTCTGAAATCCCTAACTTTAACTCTCAAATCCTGAGAGTTTAGTGCTGTGGGGAAAGGCTGGGGCTGCGTACAGAACTGGCCACTGCTAAATGACATTGTTGGTGCCGCTGGGCTGATGTGCTTGCACAAAAAACTCCTGCTCTGGGATGGAATTGTGGCAGGAGCCAGTAACAAACTCACAAGCACATTATGGCACCTTCCCGTGCTCAGGCAGTATCTGCAGCTCAAGAACCTTATCAGCCAATTGTGCTATACTCTGACCTATGGGCAGTTTTCATAATCAGTTCCTGTCCAATGTAGTGCCTTCCTTGAGTCCTAAATCCATTTTTTGTTGTCAGTTTTTTTGTTTTGTGGCAGTAGCTCTTAATGGTGAGGTCATGGACATGAAGGGATCTTTAAATATATTTTTATGGGGTTTGCATATAAAAGCTGATATAATCTTTGATAGCATAAAAGTGTGCAAGATTTTTTTTTTTTGTAGAAATAGACTGTGAAGGTAAGCAGCTATGTGATTCAACCTGTTGCCCATTTGAACTGGGATCCCAGAATACTGGTGTTTTTCATAAAATAGGTGGTGCTTAAAGGAGGCCATTTTCAAATATAGCATTCTAGCACATTTACATACAACAAAATATAAATATGTAAGTTTCTCTATTGACGACATTCGTATGTTTTTCTAGGTGCCATGACCTGGTGAAAATTTGGGGGGGGTATAGTGTGGAGCAAACATTATCTTCATTTTGAATTGCAAAGGATTCCCAAGATGGAGCTTGCAATAGTTCTAGGGAACAAGATTCACTGGACTAATTGTCTGCTAAAATGTTTCTGGATGACAAAGATTTCTGAAAACAATCTAGGAGACACACATGCAATGGAGTGCACGTGAAAAATTACTTTTATTTAATCTTTTCTATATAGCAAACCAATAAATTTTATTTCCTTTCATTCACCTGTATTTTGCTCCAGTTTTTGTTTTAAATTTATCTTTATTGAATCCAAGAAAGTGAAATCAAATTGTTGACAAAGTCAATAATTTATTCAAGTTCACCCATGATCTTCAGCTGCATCAGGAATTTTTTATAGCCCTTTAATTTCCCCAGAAATTACAGTAATTTCACGTGTATAAGATGCACCTTTTAGCCAAGGTCCGAACCCAGAAGTGCACCTTATACTCCGGAGTGCCTTATATACGGAGAAAGTTTGGAAATTTGCCAACTAGAAGTGCGAGCTGCAAGCCAAACCGCACGGGGCTGTGAGGTGTGACGGAGGGTGCAGCTTACACAGGGCCGTGGGGCTCGGTAAGGCTCGTGCCGGTCCGTGGGGCTCAGCAGGGTTCAACATGTGTCCTGGTTTAGAGGACAGGTATCGGCTAAGAAAGGCAGGAGCCTCTCTTTGAAATGGAGAATGTAAACCCCCTCCCTCCAAATTATTATAATTTTGAAATTAAGGAGCTCTCAGGCAAAGATATGGAAATTAGGAATAACAGTTCTTTACTAGGAAAATTAAGATAGAAATACAGTACTACAAAGAAACAAACCCCATAGACTGACAAAGTGTCTTGGGTTACAGTAGAGGATGTGATCAAAGTATCTCTTCTATCAATATCTGTTGTGACTAGGTGGGGCAGCGATCTTTATCTCTGTGGGAGATAATGGGCCATCTATTGTAACTAGTAAGGCATTGTTCTTTATCTTTTCACAACCCATCTTTCCTCCAGGGAATTATCTTCTGCTAATGGCTTATTGAGTCTCACTGTATGACTGATAAAATTACTTCATCCCAGAGTTGCTCCGGCCAGGGGGGAGAGCCAAACCTTTCTTAACTAGATAAAAACTGAAATTCTAGGACACCTAGTCGCCCTTTCTCTACTGGACTCTAGAAAAAAACGAGATTTCTCCACATCACTACTAGACCTCTGGAAGGAAACTTCACCTTCTACAAGACCACTGCTTCAACTAAACCACATCTGTCGCTGCAAGACTGCAGCCACTATTTAATCAGACTGCTACCAAAACCCTGCCTGACGGGATGTCAGATTGTACTCTGACTTTGTCAGGGTTTGGAGTTTGTTTCTTTGTAGTACTGGATTTCTATTTTAATTTCCCTAGTAAAGAACTGTTATTCCTAATTCCCATATTTTTGCTTGAGAGCCCCTTGATTTCAAAATTATAATAATTTGGAGAGAGGGGGTTTACATTCTCCATTTCAAAGAGAGGTTCCTGCCTTTCTTAGCCGATACCTGTCTTTCAAACTAAGACACAAAGTCAGAGTACAACCTGACACCCCATCAGGATGACAGCCTATCAGTCAGGGTGCTGGTAGCAGTTCAATTAAATGGTGGCTGCATCCTCCTGCAGTGACAGATGTGGTTCAGTTGAAGCAATGGTCTTGTAGAAAGGTGCAGACTCCCTCCGAAGGTCTATTGACGATATGGAAAAAAAGTCCAGTTTTCCTCTGCAGTCCAGGGAAAGAGGGCGACTTGATGTCCCACAATTTCAGTTTTTATCTAGGTAGGAAAGGCTGGGCTCTCCCCTCTGTCTGGAGCAACTCCCAATGGGATGAAGTAATTTTATCAGTCCCACAGTGGGACTCAATGGGCCATTAGCAGAAGATACCTCCCTGGAGAAAGGATGGGGGTGTGCAAAGATAAAGAACAATGCCCTACTGGTTTCAATGGATGGCCCATTAACAGAGGATCTCCCACGGAGATAAGGATCACTGCCCCACCTGGTCACAACAGATGGTGATAGAATAGATACTTTGATCACATCCTGTATTGTAACCTAAGACAGCACAGCTGGCACAGTTGTTACTAATTGGTTACTTTGTGTGCGCGGATTCTCGCTGCGAAAAAAAGGTGCGCCTTATACTCCAGTGCACCTTATACTCATGAAATTACTGTACTTCATAAAATCTGTTTAGGTCAGGCCTTCTGTTCTGATTTTATGAGTTTAATAACAGTTCTGGCAGACATAATTCAAAGCCTCTTTTCATTTGCAGTATCCTTTGAGAGGCATAATCATGATATCTATTAGCAAGGGAACAGTTTTTTAATGTGCTTTTCATAAATTGCCTGGTAAAAGAGAGAAGGAACTGAGGAACTTTTATCTTACATCTTGCCTCCAGTGTGCCATGGTCCTGATACCATATGCTATAAGAATCAAGTATCCAGATTCCCACCTATTGAAAATCACCACATCTTGTTTATTTTATTGATTCAATACATTTACCCTTTTTGCATTTTTCTTGTCAGACCACCTTGGGAGTATTAAGTTCCTATGTTTATTTAGCAACCAGAGTTTGTGGTATTAACTTTAATCACTGAACAGAAAATGGTCAGTGTTCCCAGTTACAGGGATTGCTGTAAGGAAACTGCTTCACCTGAAAAATCTTGTTAGACAACTTGCTAGACAACTAGAAAACCATGGGGTGCACCAGTTTCATCATAGAACTTATCTTTCATCCACTGGCAATTCCCTAAAAAGTTGTAGAAAAGCTTTGTACTATTTTTAATATTTTAAATTATTAATTGTATAATATATTAAATTTTTTAATCTTACAGGTCCTGATGAAGGGTTTTATTCAGGAGCATATATTGCGTATTCTTTGAATACTCATTGGATAGAGTCACATTTCACCTGAATGCAGATTTGGGATTCTAGCAATCCCTGAACTGTAGTGTTTGTGCTAAGTATAGATTTTCTTCTGATCTGAAAGAGGTCATTTGGCTTTTCTGACTCACTATCTCCTCTGTAATTAGTGAGTGCCTAGAACCTTGAAGCTTTACTTGTAATGTAGGTTTCATTTCTTGTGTTATTGAAAAAAAAATTAAAATCCTTGATTTCTGTGGATTATTTGGGCTAATCTAGTTTCTTTCAGCTGATGTGGAACACAGAAATATGCTCTGTAAACTTCTGAATTGTGCAAGAGTTGACATACAGAGAGGTAGGATTGCCCTGCAGAAGTGACAGTAAACATTATATGCAAACTATAAATGGTATTCAAATGTCTATGATGGCAAGACATCTACTTCCTCTAAACTGATCTTGTACTCTTTCATTCATGTTTTAAACAAACAAATTAAGAAGTCCTATGCAAAAGGTGTTTGGCACATAAAGGATTGGTATTTACATAGTTGATTTGTTATATTAATTTAATATCTGCTTGGTAGAGGATTAAATACTGAGCATACACTTGCTAAAATAGTTTTCAAATAGAAATATAGCTAGATATTTTTACAATACATAGCAATATGTAAGTGCTCAAAAAGCAGCAGTAAAGGGATTCAAGTAATTAGGTAGGGGGGTTCTTTTTTCAATAAAAAGTGAATACCACTGGGAAATGGGCAGAAGTTAATTTCTTGTATAACCTGTAGAGGTAATTGTTAATTGATGTTATTTTGTGGGCATAAGCCAAGTATGAGGGTTTGCCTGGCAGCATTATGGCTGGCTCTGCTTTGCTGAAAGATGGGAAAGTAGGTTATCAGGATGTAGCCCTTGGCCTGGCTGTGAAGCACTGCTTGGATATATGTTTTGAACTGTAGCAAAACACTTTATCTCTTCTATCACTGCTCCCCTTCTCATGATACAAACACTTCAATGAAAGACAGTATTCTCCATGCAATAGATGAGGATGATTAAAAAGCCAAAAATGAGACTCTGAGTCATTACAAAAGGACTTTTATCATGAGCATTTTTCCTCTCAAAGAGCAAGGCATAAGATAATTCATTTATTTATATTGAAAAAATAATTTCCTCTCAAGGAGTTAGAGAAACCAAGCAATTGTTGCAGTTCATTTTTCCCATTAACTAATTTATCATGTTTATGGTCTGCTTAGATGGTTAAGGGCTCTTGAAGGATTAATTACTGAAAATGCAATGTCTAAAAACTGCTGAACTTAGTTTCTTGATGAAATAGTAATTTCATTTCCTTGAACCCCATAGGCTGTTATCCTTTTACTTTTTTTAATATTTGTATTAATTTAGAAGCTCTTTTTTTCTCACTTTAACTTTGTCATTAAACTTGGGCTCTGGTTGTATTTTTTTTGCTTAATACTAAGGAATCATTTGTCAGCTTTTCTACCTTTTGAAGTTTTTTCTGTGCACTACGCTCAAGATTTGTAACTGTGAATCTTGTGAATTACAAACCAGAAAGACCTGAACCAATGTGGCTGAGGTATCAGTTTGCTCCTTTCAGGATCCATATGCTGATGTTGGAAAATATCTAGGAAAGAATCACAGGCAAAAACAATAATCTAAATTTCTTCAATAAGATACTTGAAAATACCTCTGTTAGTCTGAATTGCCTTCTATATTTTGCTGTGTGGATTATAAAACTAGTGCTAGAATGAAACAGAACTGTTGTAAATTTTTTATTCCATGTAAAGATTTAGTTTGAATGTGACATATGGTGAAGTGGTGCTATGGACATATCTGAATCATTAATTTTTAGTTTCTGTGCTCTGTCCTTTAAAACAAGGTCAGTGTGCCCCCATATCCTATCTTCTCTTTTTGAATCCCCAAAACCCAGCAGTCCTGCCTTCCTAATGTCACTCATCATCCATGATATGCTTTTAATGCAACAGGGAGGAGCATGCTTACGTGGAGAAGTGCTGGAAAGATGTCAGAGTGGGAGACTTCGTGCAGTTGCAGTGTAACGAGATCATCCCAGCAGATATTCTGCTGCTCTACTCCTCTGATCAGAATGGGATCTGCCACCTGGAAACTGCCAACCTTGATGGGGAGACGAACCTCAAACAGCGACAGGTTGTGATGGGGTTCAGCAGCCAGGTCAGTCTGTGAAAATGCAGCCCATGTGAACATTGTCTCCAGCTATGGCCATAGTGCCGAAGCAAAGCTACTACACCAAGGGGTTTATTTCAGTGTGGCAATTTGAAGAAAGCTTGTGGTCCCCTCCCAAAGCATCCGTAGGTTTCTGTCTCCGTTGTGACTGACACACCACACTCACTTCATAGACTGGTGGAGGTGTAGTAGTTCAGTTGGAGCTTCTCTAAGGCACACTGGGTTGGAAAAATTTAAAGAATTGAATCCTGTGTAGGAGTACATTGAGTAGTTTAAAACTCTAGGTAAATAACTTTTTTTTTTTTAAAGTTATATATTTGACATCGGTTTCTCATTGATTTTGAATTCTTAAAATCACCATTTCTTTTTCATAGACAGTATTGATTTCTTTTTACACTTTAGTGCTATATTCACGTGGCTCATGTTGGATAAACCTGAAGTAAACTAGAAAATATGACTTAGAGAGAGTTGTTACATTTTCAAGTATCTTTTAAAACACAGCAGGACAGTTTTTCAAATAACTCAGAGCAAGTTTAAGGAGTGGTAGCATGTGATGAGGTGAACTTTGTTCCATTGGAATCACTCCAGCA
Source organism: Sialia sialis (assembly GCA_009812075.1). Taxonomy (NCBI): domain Eukaryota; kingdom Metazoa; phylum Chordata; class Aves; order Passeriformes; family Turdidae; genus Sialia; species Sialia sialis. Next base: position 339,707 of record VRYO01000617.1, on the reverse strand, counting down.
AACAAGAAATAAAACCTCACAGATAATTCTAGGAGTTATATTAATTTATTTAGCAATTAGTACCAGTGCCACTAGGAAGATCTTTTGGGGTTACTGATGTGTGGGACACAGCTGCCAGGGAGCAACCAGATATTAAATAAAAGCACACAATTTCCATGGCCAATTGAGATCAGGTGTAATACTATAGTGTTATTTGCTTGTTGTTTAAATGGAAATCACTTTGCAAAGACAATTAAAGGCTTTAACATATTGTGGAGGCCATAGCACATAGCACAGGCCTTTTCTAGTGCCTTCCAGTGACAATTAGGAAGAGGTTTTGTTTCTGAGAAACACTTGAAATTTTAATATGTAATTAGCAGAAAAAGAGTGAACTGGTGTCTTGGGGTGACTTTATGATGCTTGTATCCCCAATGGTCTGTTCTGTTGGTGTTGAACATTGAGTTCTGCAGCTTTCAGACTGGTTCCAGGAGTGAAGGGGGAGAGAAGAGGTGCAGAGTTTGTGATCAGAGACTGAACCTGCTCCCCCGCATCCTTCACACAGACTGTGTTGTGTGCAGTGGACAGTGGGAGAGAACTTCTCTTTGCTTTTAGTTAGTTTTTCTGGCTAGCTGAGGCAAAAAGGGGTCCCCTGGACTGTGTTTTTTTCTCTTTTTCTTGAATTTGTTTAAACTAGCTCTGGACAGAAAACCCAGGGGAGCACCAGGAGCTCACACCTGTGGCCCACCAGCCTGGCCTGGGCTGTGGCATTTCCCAGTGCCAGAGGGACTGAGAACAGAGTGAGCTGAGCTGTGACCCACGGAAGGGACTCTTCTGAGTTTGTTATCTACTTCAGAGCGGCGAGAGGTTTTGCTGTTTGTATTGGTCAATTTTGTGTTGGGAAGTGCTTTGTCAGTTAAATAAACAGGGGGTTTTTTTCCACTTCTCTCTGAGATAATATTTCTCCCCAAACCAGCTGAGGTGCTCCATTCTGAGATTTCCTCCCAGATTTGCCCTAAACCAGGACAACTGGCTACTTAACATATTTTAAATGTTGCATTTTTGTCAAGTAGTTCTAATTTACATGTTAGGTTTTCTATCTGTTTTTCCATTAGAGGAGAACAGAGTGCTCTACCCTTACACCAAAAGCAAACTTTTGCTGCAGTTGTTTGTAATGTGAGGAGGTCTTCCATTATATCAGAAAATATCCATGTGCTAAATTATGCTCCTGACTGCCTATTAATGGTGATTTTCTTTAGAAATTGACTTGATATTGAGATAAACTGAATGCCTAGGAATGTCTATACTTAAGAACTCCTGTTACATTAACAGAGTGGAATCCAGTTGTGGTCATGGTGACAGCCAGTGCTCAGGAAGGTCAGAGCTTATAAAACCGCCTGTATCACCCTGCTATTGTGTGTTTGCATAAACAGCGCATTGGGTAAAAAAACCCCATTATATGTAGTATCACACATGCAGGTTTTAGTGTGCCAACTTCTTCCTTATTCTTTGAGTTTTGCTTAGTCCTGTGACTTATGAACTGCATAAAACCCCCTCATGTGTTAATTCTGTCTAAAAAGTGACTCTGTATAGGAGGAAATACATATGAACTGGGAGAAGTTCTTCAGTTTAGGATGCAAGAAAGGTGGAGAGGGACTATTTACAAGAGCATGGAGGGACAAGGCAAGGAGAATGGCTTCAAACTGAGAGAGAGTAGGTTTAGATGAGATATTAGGAAGATATTCTTCCCTGTGAGGAGGATGATGCCCTGGTACAGGTTGTCCAGAGAAGTTTTGGGGTGTCCTATCTCAGGAAGTGTCCAAGGCCAGGTTAAACTGGGCTCTGAATCAACGTGGTCTAGTGGAAGGCGTCCCTGCCCATGGGAGGGGTTTTAACAAGATGATCTTTAAGGTCCTTTCCAACCCAAACCATTCTGTGATTCTGTGATATGCTTAGGAATACTGAATACAACTCTCTGTAAAAGACTGAGTGAAACTTTTTTTTTCCTTTTATGACATGGATTTTCAAACATACAATTCTTGTCATCAAATGAGAAAAAAAATCTGAGACACGAAACATTCTTCTGTACTCCTTTCCATTTAGAAGCCTAATAGTTTTCTTTTTTAGCAATTAACATTCCAGATGACTTTTTTAGCTTCCCTTTCTCCTGTTGTACAATACTTCTAGAAAAACCAAATATGAACTGATTTTCCTATTGAGTTCATGGAGTTGAACAAGATTCAGCAGAGGCGAAAATTCTCTCTTAATAGACATTCTAAAATGCCCTTTTATTCCTGAAGCTTTTATATTTTCTCCACCAATTTGTTATCATATTCTCTACTTTTTTGTACTTATACATATGTATATATTAGAAAAATGAATATATGTATAATTTATGAAAAAAAGAACAAGAGACAAAAAATAATGTAAAAATTAAAGCACACTGCTTGCTTTAGAAAAAGGGAGGGAGGCCCAGTAGCAGATTTGATTTCCAGATTTACTAACAGAAGATTTTGTATTAAGTGAGCTTCAGTTCTTTTAAAAATTCTGTGACACAGCAATAAATATTATCTTTCACATGTCTCACAGCTCATTTTTATTAGATTTTCTTAATCAAAAATCAAAGTTCTCAGAGTTTTTCAGTTAAGACTAAATCAACACTTGAGAGGTCATGTACCTCTCATTCTATCTGCTTTCTGGATTGCTTCATGCAGTCCAAAGCCCAAGCTGTTACCCTGAACGCTGGGGAACTCAAGTAAAATTGTATGACTCATCAGTTCAACTCCAAACTCTTAGTGAGCCCTTAGCCTGAAAATCTTTGTCTCATTTTGTCTCTCCTGGCAGTGTGGGCTTATTCTATTGCCTTCCCTCTTCTGGATTTGTTCTTCCATTTTAGGGTTGGGTGGTGTAGGTTTTATGCTGTTAGTCTTGCTTTTTGTTTTCTTTGATTACAATACATTCGTTCAAATGTGTGGTCTCTTTATGATTATACCATCCTAGACAGGAACATAAGTCTTCTAGCATAATCAAAATTCTTGTTAAATCCTGAACTTATTTTCATTTGACCTTGCTCTTGGTTGATTACTGTTTTTCTTTTAAAAGTACAGTGATTTCACGCATATAAGGTGTACCCTTTTGACTGAAATTTTGATTGAAACCCAGAAGCGCGCCTTACAGGCCAGAATTCGGAAATTTGCCAACCCAGAAGGGCAAGCCCGTGCGATTCTGTTACTAATTAGTTACTTAGTCGTGCGCGGATCCTCACTGCAAAAAAAAAAAAGTGCGCCTTATAGTCTGGTGTGCCTTATATATGAACAGAGTATGGAAGATTGCCGACAACCCAGAGGTACACCTTATACTCCAGTGCACCTTATAGGCAGGAAATTACTGTAATCTGAATATTTAATAGTGCCATAGAATCCCAGAATGGTTTAGGCTAGAAGGAACCTTAAAGTTCATTTTGTTCTAACCCCCTGCCATGAGCAGGGACACCTTCTACTATCCCAGGTTCCTCAGAGCCTTGTCCAACCTGGCCTTGAACACTTCCAGAGATAAGCCAGCCACAAGTCTGGGCAGCCTGTGCCTGGTCTTCACCACCTTCACAGGAAAGAATATCTTCCTAATATTTAATTAAAATCCACTGTCTTTGTTATATTCACTTTAAATGAAGACGGATGTTTTCACTAATTGGCATTTTATGATGTCTTGTCCAATACACAGCATCTTTTTCATTTAATTTAACCAGTTGTTATTCCAAGAGGAGGAAATATTCAACCCTTCTGAAGCTTTGCTTCAGGCTGAATGAGCTAAAATGTCTTTGTCTCTCCTTCTAGGGCAAGTGCTCCAGTCCTGGTGGTCTAAATTAAGCTTTTATTAGTGTTTAGCATTTCAAATACTCATTGGATTTGACAGTCATGTGTTCTCTCTTGTAGGATACTATGTATGAACCAGAATTTTTCCAAAACACCATCATCTGTGAAATGCCAAACAATGATCTTAATAAATTCAAAGGTTATATGTAAGTACTTGTTATTCATAAATACATTTTGGATCTGTACTTTGATATTACTCTTGGAGGAATTGTATGGAAGTAACATATTTTGAGGAAATTGATGGTTGTCACTATTATATATTACTAGATTCAGAAGTCAATATAAAATGTAGACCTGGACTCTGTTTTGTGGCAAGGTAGAACCAAGGCTTGGCATTACATTTTCAGTTGTTTCATACAAACTATTTTCACAAAGCTTCAGCTCTCTTCAAAACTTAAACATAAGCTCATTTTCATTGGATCTGATGATTGTAGGTGTAGAAGAAGGGATTACAGGCAACCTCACCCCTGATAAGTCACAGTTGTACTAATCTCCAAAGAAGAGGAACAGTCTTGCCCTTAATGGGTCCCAGCGGTGACTAATAAAGATAAGCATGATAAAAGGGGTGGGTTGGCTGGTCAGGGGGATCTTGGAGGAAGAGCATCTGGAGGAAGTAGAGGAGCCCTTAGGAAGGAGGAATGAGGCATGATCCAGAGAGACACAAAGAAGAATGAAACAAGGGAGGGAGTTGCTGAAGTAAAAGATCTGCTATGAGGTTGGACTGTGTATGATGGAGTTGGAATCTGGAGTCTGCAGTCAGAGTATGCAAACCAGTACTTGCAGTCATTGTCCAGGAGGAAATAGCCAGCAGTCAGACTTTGCAGTTGGGCCCTACAGTAGTAGCTTGCTGTAGTTAAAGTCAGGATGGCTAATCAGTAATGAAGAATAAGCCAGTACCCTCTTCATGTACTTGAATGTGAGTCTGTGTCTTGGCTCACTTCTACTCCTGAGGAAAGGTCTGCTGAAACAGATGACTAGTCTAAGCTAGATTTTATAGAAATCCTTCCAATTGTTTAAAGGTATCCAGCTGCATGGCTCTAATTTCTTCACATTTACAGCCACAGGGCAAAGGTGTCCAAGATCTATTAAACAATCCAGAATTTTGTCTTATTAGCAAGGTACAAAAATTAAGCATGCATGCAAAATGCTATTGAACCAGTTCACTAGACTACAAAAAGAAAGTAGGGTGTTTTGGTTGGTTGTTTTTGTCTTTCTCCATTGAATAATTCTGGCACGGCCATAACAGCAAATTCAGTGGATTTAACCCCATTTATGAATTATGAGGCAAATTTCTATGTCGTGGCTCCTGTCTTAAAATTCTCTTGCCCTCCAACACAAAGTAGCCTTTCCCAAGGACCTCTTCCTTTTTTTCCCACGGCAGAGAACTGTCCAAAATACCTACTGCCCCATACCAAATGCCTGCCTCCTTATTATGGAAATAATTTAACCACATGAATATGCTGGTATCTTTATCCATGCCCTAGCTTTGTTAAGTTTACCAGTAGCTAAACTAAGAGTTAATGGCTCTGCAAGAAGCAGTGAGAATGTTGTAACTGGAGGAGCTGCAAATGACTGACTGACAGAATAAACCAGACAGTTCTCTCCCATTAGCTCAGACTGTATCTAATCTGCTTTTGAGGCTGCGCTCTGTAAGAATGGTGCATCTAATAGCAATACTGTTTCTCCTCTGCTGTAATATCTTACAAGGGAAAAAGAGGTCAAGCTTGTATTGATTGCTGACTGTGGTTGTTGGCTTCAGGGACCACTGGGTATAATCTAAACTGAAGAAATCCCTCCAATTAGCAAAGAGCACTGAGATTATAGAAATATAGGAGATATGTCACGAGAAACACACACACAAGTACACACCCTTAGGACTCAGGACAGGCTTCAAAATATTCAACTCTCAACTGAAAGTTGGCAACAGAAAACTCTGGTGAATGCCTACTATCTGACTTGCTTGATGGAACATAGAATTAGCTGTCTTTCTCTCAACTCTTCAGGGATAGAAGAAAAAATTTGGGGGGGCAAATTGCTTGCTGAGAGGTAGTAGAGTTTCTGTCTTTGGTCTACTGAGATTCGAGTTATTTTGTAAATACAAATTACTTGGAGCAGGCTACCTTTTTCTCCAAGAACTCTTAATAAATTGAGGCTCTATTGCTTTGCTATAAAATAGCAGGAGTACTCTTAAAAATGATAAGAAATAACATAGTGACATCTATCTGACATGTTAGAAAATTCTGTTCAAGGGGCTGCAAGAAGGCTTCTATTAAATGAGTTCCCCAAGGCTCAATTTAGAGTCCATGAAAAACAGATTTCTAGCATTGTTTTTACAATTCCACCAGCTGAAAGTTGCTGGCACCTACACCTTTTCCCTTGTCTAGTTTATGTAATTGTGTGCAGCTGCACTTAGAGCTAAGTACAGTCCTATGTCTGATATAACACCTAGCCTTGCCCTTCATCTGAGAGATGAGACTATTTACTAGTAAATGAAATACAAAATGCCAAATAGAAAGTAGCAAGAGATGATTATTCTAGGAAAAACAAGTGGTTTTTCCCACCTTGATCTTTACATAACAAAACAAGACAAAGTATCTGAAATACAATCAGCTTTGGTAAAGCTCTCAGGGGGAACCTATCAGTGTAAAATAAAAGCTGGAGGTTGGAGTAGATATGTGTCATTAATTTTCAGAGGCAAGTAACAAATTGCTTGCTCGATAGAGCACTGACTTACAGTTTTCACCAGTTCTGCAAGCTGAAGGATCTGGTATGTGATGGGGCATCTGTTGTCAGGATGAAAAGTCTTCTACCCAGGATGAGAATAAGGAAGTGCTGGTTTTGCATTAGTTGGCATTTAGAAAGGGGATCTGACACACCTTTGCCCCATCTCCAACCTGTCCTGGCTAGCTCTAAGTCAGAGATGGGGTAGGGTGTCAGGGAGAAAGGAGGCTCAGACCCCCTGTCTGTGTTCCAGGGTTTATTTGATAAAAGGGATGATCACATGGTCACAGGGCTATTTCTAGGGTCCAGGAAAGGGGGACGAGATAGAAATTGGATCTCTGCCAACTCTGTATGGTCAGAGGGATAGGGTCAAGCAACGTGCTATCTAAATACATATTGGGTAGTGGAACGCAACAGGCATCCACGTAAGTTTTCTCCTTGAGAACTCCTCTGTGAGTTGATGGGACCAATTGGAGGCTGGTTTGGTTGTTGGCAGCCTGGGAATCCAATTGGAGAATTTGGTCCACCTCTATGAATTCATATTTTAAGGTGAGCAAACCAGGAAAGGGTCTCTTTTCTCTTCTGGCAGGAGTGCAGGGAACAGAGCCGGGCCTGGGGGGCAGGGCTGGGCCCCCTGTTTGGGAAGCTGGTGTATCCCAGCAGGAAGGAGGGATGGCCATGGGTAGTAGGTGCTGCAGCTGAGCCCTAGGGAGGCTGATTGAGATCCTAGCTGTTCCCTCCTCTCACCACCACCCTTTCCAGCACGGGCCAGCCCCTCCCAGTATGGTTTGAGCGTCCTGAGATCCTGGCACAGATCCAGCAAGGCCTGGCCACAGCTGTTGCATCCTCCTTGTGAGATTTTAACCACTCCAATGCTCAGATAAGACTTGCAGACCTTCAATCCTCCCTTGAGTGAAAGGAAAAAAAACAGAGAGGATACACCAAAATCAGTGAAGTAAGAGTCAAGTTCCAGATGGAAGGAGAATGAGGAGGTGCCATGAATTTTGGCTGAAAAATCTTTTCTAAACTATTGAGATGGACTTTGCTATACTAAAAATTCCTATAAACCATTAAGAAAGACATGGGGGATTAGAGTTGATGGATTATTGAGCAAAAGCACCTGCGTTGTGGATCCTTTGCCCTGAGGGAAGAAGGGGATCTCTGTTCCTGGGGATGAAGAATGAACAGAGAGTAGGAGAGATGAAGAAAACTTTTGAAGAGTTCATTCTTAAAAGTAAATACCCCACGAGTTTAACATGGCCCATAAGCACAGCTTTGGGAAAACTGAAGATGGGAGGAGTTTGTGGAAAGTGAAGCCACAAGAGAGCTGTTTTTCCTTCTTGTGGAGAAGTCCCTATGGCCTGCCAAGGGGAGACTCATTTCCCTAGAGTGAACTGAAAAAGATTATTTAAGTTAGAACTGACTGAAGTGCTTCTGTATGTTATTAAGGAGAAGGTGGTGTGGGAGAGGGGAGGAGGGGTGGTCTGAAGGTTTTATCCGGAATGTATTAATTCTTTACGTTGTTAATGTATTATTTCTTTACACCTCTTAAGTTTTTAGACCTGCCTTTCTTTTGCTCCTAATCCTATCTCCCAGCAGAAAATGAGTATATTGATATTTGCAAATCTAAACTACTACACTAATTGATATTTCTGCCTGGTTTTGAACTGAAACCAAGACAGCTCCTCTGCCTGAAGAGTGCTTGAGTGAACTGAGATTCACAAAGACCTTTGATGGCTGACAGAGTGACAGAGGCTCTTGCAGGGTTTAGATGTATTCGACCGAACCTCTGCTCGTCTTTCTAAAATAAATTTGCTTGTGAGAAGTTGCAATATGACTCTTATTTTCTTTCATAAGGCCAGATAAGGTTCCAAGTGAAAGCCAAACTTGCTCTGTATTGGAATCATGATGCACACTGTGCAAGTGGTCTTTATAAGACTCAGACTTCTCTGAAAATTTTTGCTGGAGTCTTCCTTGAAACTGAGGGAAATAAAAGCAAAATAGGGCATACAAAGTTGCTTGATTTCAACTCGAAACAGATGTATGCACAAAAATTTTCTTTAATGCTCCATTAAAACAGAAAAAGTAATTGCTCTATTTGATTATACTTCTAGGGTGCAGCCAAACAATGAACAGGTAGGTTTCAACATTGAAAACCTCTTGCTTCGTGGATGTACAATCAGAAATACTGAGGCCGCAGCAGGAATTGTTATATATGCAGGTAAGACATACTTTTTATTTAAGTAAACTGAGTTTCCCTATAAATATACAGTAGTTTCACGAATATAAGCCGCACCTTTTTTAC
>VRYO01000617.1:319563-329833 GCA_009812075.1 Sialia sialis | reverse complement strand
AGGTGCGGCTTATATTCAGGTGCGGCTTATAATCGTGAAATTACTGTATTTTTTAAAAAACTATAGTCTAATATTGCAACATAATTTGACATATTGTTTAAAAAACTAGTAATGCACAGAAAAAGTATATAACTTTTTTTTAAGTGGAGGTATTACTTATCCATCTCCAAAGCCAGCAAGTCTTGCACTTGGTCTCTGGTAAGTGACAGTATCCTTGCGCATGTCAAATATCTTGTAAAAATATTGACAAGTGAGTTGCTCAGGTGTATTTAACCCTCAGCTGTGGCTATACTTCTAATTCCATCTGTCATAAAATCTACTCAGCTGCCCTGAGGGAGGTCTCATTGGCTTCTCAGGGTAGAAACTGGAGCAGTGGCAGATCTAATTAGAAAAAAAAAGGTCATCTCTGAATCTCATTCATCTCTTCAGTCTGTGCCAGTGCCAGCATGCAAGAGGCAGTCAGGCAGCAGCTGGAGTGACAGAAAAAGAAGCAGCAGTATAGGTTTATGCTGCCATAAGCATAGTGTGTCTATGCAACCATGAACTTCATGCAGGAGACACATGGACAAAGAAAGATAGTGTTGGTGCCCAGATCAAATGCAGCAGTGTCAGGTTCAGCAGTGGGTCAATTCATCTGTTTCTCAGCATCTTTGGAGTGTTACCAGTGCTTTTACTCAGTAATTGTGATTTATTATTGGATTTGCTAGCTTTGGCAACAGATATTGTATTCAGCTACCCTCTTCTTTGTAGATTAAATAAAAGGCAGTTCAAACACAACAATTAATCCCATTAGCTATTATTATCTTTCCAGTAGGGCTATATTAATTGTTTTAAGTCTAATCAGCAGCAAGGAGTTCAGGGTCAAATCACCTAAGAGAAAAGAGAAGCCACACCTTTACAAGAGTTATTTATCTTAGATTTATCTCCACAGCCCAGAACAATTTACCTGTTCAACAGACTATTTCACTGCTACACAACTGGACTCTGAATGTCTGTACCTCCCATATGTTTCCAAGGTAGCTTTGCAGGTCTTTCATTGCATGTTTCTGTGAATGCCACATGCAAGGGTGGTGCCCACTAGGCAGAGGATGAGAGCCAGAGCCAAATTCAGCAACCTTTTTTTTTTTTTTCAAAGAAGCTACTATATAAAAATGCTGGTAGGGATCATTCCTGATATAACTGAAGTAATTTATCTTCCTCTCTGCTGCTGCAGTTCCTAATTTTCTTCTGTTTTGCTCACATTTCCCAGCATGTTCCCTTGACCACTAGCACCGATCCTAATGTGGATCTCCATTTATGTTGCCTAAGCTGCCAGTAGCAAAGATTGGAGGTTTAAAGTTATTCCCAAGCCATATGGTGGTTTTCATATGAGTAGGTCTTCAAATCAGTTTCCTACAGAGTTCTTATTGTTAATGTCAGCATAAAAGTGGGTTGCTTTTTTTTTTTAATCCTAAAATTAAACTCGCTTCAATCTGTATCAGCTTCATTTCTAGGATTCTTTGACATTGATTATACTCTAGCTTTTAGTCATTGTCTGTGACCTTTTCCGATCAAGATCAGTCACATAATAAGATAGAACACTTTCCATTTTTATGACTCTATTACTCCTCAAACTTTCTTCTAATGGAAGTCTTTGTGAGGAGTTCAGTATCTCTCATGAGACTGCTTCAGTTCTCATCTGACCTGTGGCTACCCAAATTGTTCTACACAAAGCAATAGCACTAAAACACTAAAACCTCATTACAGAGTGACAGACAATATAGTTTTCTCTTTGTGATTGGTACATCAGTAAGAGTTATATGCTTTTCATATACTAAAGTACCAGAAAAAAGTTTTAGATGAGCCTAGCAGCATCTAGAAATAGTCAAGGTACCATTGGGGTGGTAGGTGAGGTGCAGTTTCACAGCATAGGAAAATGTGAGGATTATAGGAGAAAAAAGCAGTATATTCCTCATATTTCTGACTTGCTGTCCTTACAAGGTGATAACTGTGTTACAAAAGTGTCCTTTTCCTGATGATCACCTGAAGTGGAAAGGAATGGTAGAACTGATATTTAGAAAGAACCTCATCACGATTTCTTCCTGAAATAAATCCAACACTTCCTTGAGGGCTTTCTGATGGTATTAGAGGGCTTTGGCTTGTTTTTATTTCAATACAAAGCATTCCATTATGCCTGACATAAAAGAAAAATGAGGAATAAGATTCTCTCAGCTGCTGGACGAACAGAAATGCAAGCAGCACTGCCCTTCCCTTCAGTGTAGGTTGGTGGTTAAGCAATTTTGTTCACCAAAGGGAAGCCTCAGGGTTTGTTCCCAGTTCTGCCTGTATGGGAGTGAACACACGTTTCCTGCTTAACAAGCTGTATACTGCATACCTATCTAAGTGGAACAAGAGGGTTTTTACTTGAAAAGGCAGGAGCACTGGTAGTATGAACTGGTCCCACTGACACAGCTCTAGGTTGTGTAAAAAATTATATACTTGTTGGGATAATACACCAGGAGCCCAGCTCCTGTGAATGTCCTGAACATAAGGCTGGAGAGTAATTTTCTCTCTAGCTCTCTTCTTAATTAATAACTGCTGATGTAAACCTGGAATTAATCCAGCAGATGTGATTGATCTGCACCTAACTTCCAGTTTTTGGGTTAAATCATTTCTCAAGAGAAAGCTAAAAGGTAGCTTGAAAAATAGTCCTTGTCACCCACACCATGCACATACAAATGAAAATTAAAAGCAAGTTTTCAGGGCCTGTATTTTCAGGGGACAGGACTGTAGAAATAAACATAAAATATACCATTCAATATAACAACAGATGGTGTCCAGATATCCCAGTTGTGGAGCCAGAGTTTAGGTAACATTAATAGAATTGAAAAAGTAATTTCTGCTTTTTGACTTCTTGCAGCACTCCTCTTTTTTCATTATTAGTATAACAGCTCAATTCTAACTCACTAAGTTTAAGATTGGGTGAGGTTTTTTTATTTCTCATCCTACTGTTTTGTCAGCACTTTACAACCAAATAGTGAAAAGCTAAATATTATTGGTTTTCACTGACTGTTGGACTTTACTTAACATACAAAATTTATCTGGTGGCTTTTGAATTGCTGATGAAAAATATTCAAATGTAGGTTTCAGGAATCTGTATAGCACCTAAACAATTTGTTCATAAAATGCAAAAATATAATACTATTGTTCTTTTTCTTCTCATGGATATTTGGCTTTTGATAATTCATGTAAACCTGCTGTGATTGGGACAGGAAAGTGTGTGTGACAGCTGAAACCTGTGATATAATTGAGATTTTTGGTAAACCTCAATATTTAGATTCTGATTTGGTCAAATAGGAAGATGGACAAGAAAAGTTCTGAATGTCAGCATTAGTCATCCTGCTCTCATTTGGGGAGAGATACTTTTTAGAAAACCAAAATACACAGTATTACATAAACATGATAATATTAATTTGTTTTGAAGGTCATGAAACAAAGGCCATGCTAAATAACAGCGGTTCTCGTTACAAGCGCAGCAGGATAGAGCAGCGAATGAATATGGATATTTTCATATGCGTGGGACTCCTGTTTGTGATGTGCCTTGTTGGAGCTGTAGGTATGAAGCACTAGCAAAAATCTTTTTCCTAAATGGTGACTAAAATTGATGTTACAGATATGAGTGAGAGCTGAATGCTCCTGGGGTCTTTAGGCTCCTTGGTCTTTCCAATAGGTGAATTAAAATAGCAAATCTGAGCCATTTAGGTGAAGACAACAAAAATGGCTATAAATGTTTCAGGTAAGATTCATCCCCACCATGGTACAGTACATCTAAAGCAAGAGAAAGCCATCTTGTGACTGCATTGTAGGAATCAATATTTGTCAGCTGAGATCTTCTTTCCTTCCCAAGTGCTTCCTGAGAGGGTGTTTGTTCCTTGTGCATAAGAGCGAAAGTAAAATGATTTTGCTTTACTTTCATTTTAGTCACATATTCCTCTAATAAGTTTGGGAGTGATATTAAACAGATACATAATTTAGAATCTATGAGCTGCTCATAAATAATTCATTCAGTTTGCATCCTCCATGGCTTCATTCCTTCTCAAAAGCCCCTTTAAATCAGGCTGTGAAATGGAATAATTGCTTACATTGGAATAGCCTGCATTTTTCTGAGGTCCTTGCAGGTGAGCATATGTGACTTAGTAATTTAGTAACTGGTTTTTTTTAACTGACTGGAGTTTACTGGATTGGTAACCTCAAAGAGATTATCTTCACTGCATGTAAGCACCTGCTTGCCTTCCAGCTCTGATTGCAATCTGTGCCAGGCAGACCAGAATTCATAGGATCTCATAATTTGGAGCAAAGGACCAGATTTTGAGTCCACTGACTTTTGAATGGGGTAATGCTTTAAAGAGATAACAGGGGCTTCTGTGAGCCCCTTTTTCTTTTAATGGTTTTTGTTTCAGTGGCAATTTGCTTAGTGCTACTGCTTTGATTGACAGTCAAATCAAGATTTCCTGTGCCTGCCCTGGAGGTATGTGATGTGGCACACCAGTCATCAAGTGTAATACCATGGGAAGTAAGGACTATCCAAAACAGATGAATAATTGAACTGGCTGACTTCTTTAGTATTACTGCTTCATGTTGCAGTGGGCCTTTTTGGCCTAAAAATGGGATTTCAGTTTCACAGTTGAACTCTGTGTGAGGAAGAGATTTTATTTTCCTTGTTCCCTGGCTGCTGTCATGTGGATTTAGAGACTTGCCTTTTCTGATATATAGGGGCTCTTGAGTAATGAAGTTCTTCAATTCAAGGTTAAAAGAAGTCTCAGAGAAAAATATTTGCATTTAAAAATAATTTATCTGCTCAGGTTAAAAAAAAAAATCATAATCTAAGTGAAACATGTGGAAGACTAAAAAGTCCAATTTCTTTCATCCATTCAAAATGTCCAGACGCTCTACCATGCTCCTGCAGCCTTGTCATGCTCATTCAGCCTTGTCCGAATGTAGGGTTCTAGGAAAAAGTATCACTGCTGGATCAGTTATCAGGGTTGTTCTTACACACAGTGATAAGTTGGGGTAAGAAGTGGCTTGTAGTGCAGAGTTGTCCAGGTTCAGATGCGACTGGTCTGAAACAGCCAAAGAGCATTGCTCAAATAATTTTAATATTGTTGGCAGCATTTTACTAGGCAGATGCTGCAAAAATTGCTTGGTTAACTGGTGCTAATGGAAGTTTTGAGCTGGATATGTGGACTGATAGATGTTTTTGGCATCTGGACAAATGATGCAGTGAGGAGAACCAAGTTCTTTGCCCCTATGGGAGGCTTTTACTCATTGACAAAAGTTTATTTGAATAAAGACAATACAGAATTTGGTAAAACAATTTTTACAGGATGTTGTCAAGTCCTGGAACAGAGGCTTTGTTGTAACAGTGCAATGATATATTTAAAACACTGAGGAAAAAGCTGTTTGAGATATCATTTAATGGAAGGAATGTAAAGATGAGCTGCCCAGACTGAATTTAGGGGGTTTGTCAACTCTTAACAACAGATTGAAATCAAGAAAGGTCAGGGAGAATAAGAAGTATTTTAGTTTGTCTGCATGCAAAGGTTCTAAGGTTTATTTCTGTGAGAGGAAAGAGAGTCTTCAGCTCTGGGGATTTTTATGGATAGGGGATAGTCTTCCAGTGCAGTATGAAAAAGATCTGTGCAAAGCTAAGAGGCATGGGAAACACCTGATTAAGCAGAGGTAAATGAAAATATCCTTGAATATTTATTTCTCACTAGCATATCAATTATGTGCATGTACTACAGAGCTTTGCAGGTATTTCTCCAAGAGATTTGCAGCATTCCTTGGGGAGCATTGTTTTGTAAATGCTCTCTCTGTTTTATTAGCAGAACATTCCATACTTGCACATCTCAGAAGCTTTGTCACTCACTTCACTGCTCAGCCAATTTCAATCTTGTATCTCATTCCTACAGGGCATGGCATTTGGACAGGAAATTTTCGGGAGCACCCACCTTATGATGTCCCAGATAGCAATGGCAATTTTGTGTCTCCCGTTCTTGCTGGTTTCTACATGTTCCTGACAATGATAATCCTGTTGCAGGTAAAAGAAAAAAACCTCTCTGTTACCTCCAAAGAAGAAGCTACTCAAACTTGAGCATAATCACTAATGAACAATTAATATAAACTAATGGCTGTGCAGTGCCTTCTTAATCCTATTGGAAAAAATTGCTAGAAGCGTTTCAAATCATCTGGGAAATAATGGGGTTTTTTTCTTTCTAAGTACAGATTTTTTTTCTTTCTATTGAAACCCCACAAGGATATACATAGGAAACAGATGTATAATAACTTAGAATAATAGCAGATGCAATAAAGAAGATATTTGCATCCAAATTTCAGCTTTTTTTGTTCTGCCTGAATCCAAAATTTTGAAATAAGAAAGCCACTTAACATCTCAGAAAAATAGTGAAACAAAAATTGCCAAATTTCCAGTGGGGAATAATAACTAGATATGGTTCATCTGGTATAGGAAAGAGGCTAAAACAGAGGTAGGATACTTGTATATGTGAATGTAATGTGATTAAGACTAATTGGGGAAGAATATTTCATTGGGTGAGGAAAAAAATTACAGTAATTTCAAGGTTATAAGGCGCACTTCCGGGTGGCCGGGAACTCCACGGAATTTGTCCATATATAAGGCGCACCGGCCTATAAAGTGCACTTTTTTTTTTTTTATGGAAGTGAGGATCCACTGCCGGCTTTCCCTGCCCAGCCACCAGAGCTGCACCCCCTGGCTTCTCCCATGCCACCTTGGCTTCGCACGTGCCGCCGCTGCCCCGGCTCCTTGCTTGCCACTGCTGCCCTGGCTTTGTGCATGCCACTGGGGCCGCGCCCCCCAACTTTCCCTGCCCAGCTGCTGGAGCCATGCCCCCCGGCTTCTCCTGCACCGCCTCGGCTTCGCGTGTGCTGCTGCTGCCCTGGCTCCGCACGTTCCACCACCACCCCGGCTCCACGCGTGCCGCTGGGGCCGCACCCCCAGGCTCTCCTGCCCAGCCACCGGCCCCGCGCCCCTGGCTCTCGCCACGGCTTACACTTCCGGGTTGGCAATTCTCCGGAATTTGTCCATATATAAGGCGCACTGGGTGGTAAGGCGCACTTCCGGGGTAGGCTCGAAACTTTGGCAAAAAGGTGCACCTTATGTGTGTGAAATTACTGTATATTTAATTTTCCGATTTCTTGATGTCAGTGCTGAGATTTAAATCAACATAATTTCTTTAATATGAACAAAAGCTGAATATAACTTTCAGAGATTCCTTGGGGGATTATTCTTCCTTACTGAAACAGAATATTTGTGCATCTTAAAATGGGAAATTCGTCCTTGCCCTTTCTTATTTCAGGGCAAGGAAATTTGTGGATGGGAAGTGTTGTCTGCAAAGTAATGGCTTGTGAAGCTTTGTGATGAGTTAGTCTGAGCTAGTCATTCCTTTCAGAGTTTTAGGGGAGGGCAAGGGCAAGCATGATCCTATGTCCAGAAAATGTGCTTTGTAACGGTACCCTTGGAAAGACACACCTTTAAATTTAATACTCAAGGAATTTAGTCTTAAGTTTGCCACTTATTATCCCTGTTTCTTCATTGCTGTACTGCGCAGGATTTTTTTAATCCCTGAGTTATTATTCATCAGTCCTACAACATGTCTCTAGGAAGAACTGTTTCTTTGGAAATCATTGTATACCTGTGCCAGGATATTTCTGGTAGAAAGCAGAGAAATTTCTCTCACCCCTCAAGAGAATTTAAATTCTCTTTCAGATTTTAATCCCCATATCTCTTTATGTGTCAATTGAGTTGGTCAAGCTGGCCCAAGTCTTCTTAATTCACAATGACATTGACTTGTATGATGAAGCAGCAGATTTGCCCATCCAGTGCCGTACCCTCACTATTACTGAAGACCTTGGACAAATCCAATATATCTTCTCAGACAAAACTGGGACGCTAACAGAAAACAAAATGGTATTCCGACGCTGTACTGTTGATGGAATTGAGTTTTCCCATCAGGAAAATGGTGAGAGACAATTTTTTATACTTGCTTTTTTTATCTGAACAATTAAATGCTATTAATTTAAATATTAATACCTAAACATACTGAGTGCTCTGATTGAATGTAGAGTTTTGTGGAATAATCACTATTTTGTGTGGTACTGCTGTTACAGAGATTCACAAAAGTAAAGACATTTTCTTATATTATTCAGAAGTCAGATGTGAAAAGTTTTCCAGATCCCTCTGCAGGCACTTCCAGGATTTGCCCTGCATTCAAAGAGCATGCAGAGAGAAGGCTTTCTCTTTAATTTCTAAATAAACACCAGAAAACCTTTTGTAAGCTCACAAACTGATATTAGTTAATGTTTAAACTCAGTGGGTCCAAAAGTAGGTATTTCTGTGAATATGTTAATGTACACTTCTGTGTGATGTGAAAAATACAGGTTCTCTTTTCCTGGAGTGGATCCTGACTGCAGTCCAAATCTGAAGGATCTTGGCACTCAGTGGTCTGATTTCATGGTGTTGACTCAGGCCCCATCTTCATCATTATTTTTGTGCTCTGTGTAGTGGAAAGGACCCTGTTAAGCTGGAACACAGCTGCCAAGAAGATGTTTGTGTTCTGTGACTGAAAACCTTAAATTTGTGAATTACCGCCATTCACTCTCCTGTTCCAACTGCAAAAGCAGCTGAAGAGACAAAACATTAAGAGAAGCCCATGAAAATGAATGATCACTTTGAAAACACATTTTTATTTTCTTTCAATAATAACAGTGGCAATTCCCAGAAACTGCTGTGGACAGTGAAATTTTTCTGGTGATGGCTTTTGAAATACTTTGGCTTTGTTTTAATTTGTTTCAGATTTTTTCAGCTGGTCAAGAAATTCCTCCCAAGCAGTTTTTAAAAAAGCCAGAATCAGAGATAAGGTTTCTCTTTTGCTTTACAGACAGGCGACTGAAAACACAGAAAGAGTTGGATTTAGACAATAAGGATTTTGCAAAACTTCAGCATTTCACTCTTCCTCCCATGAATCTTGAGAGATCAGCCAATTACAAGCACAATACCATGAGACCTTTGAGGAGGTGCCAGAGTGACCGGGCACATTTTCAGGGGCACAGAAGGAACAGGTCAGTCGGTCGACGTGACAGCAACCAGTCTCAAGTGGCATTCAGCAGCCCCATTGTGAGTACCAGCAGACCAAGCTAACACCTAAGTTATCCCTTCTATTGCATTTTGTGATGGAAAGCCAGTAAGAGAAGAGGAGAAATCCAAACCTTGTTGAAGTTAAGAGAGGGGAGGGGGAGACGAAGAATCAGAGTCCTCAATTGGAGCATGAAGGCTGCAGTCAGGGAGGAGCAGAATCTGTTGCAATTTAGATCTGAAACTTCCCAAAGTCACACATAGCCTAATTAAATCACTGTTCTGCTCTTCTTGAAATTTTTTTAACCAACATTTCAGCAAGGCTTTTGTGAACACTAAAAGAAAGTCATACACTTGCAAAATTAGAATTCCAATTAAAATTAAAGGCCCGGGAAACCCATCCAAATCTTGATTTAAAGAAAAGACTAATAAATGCAGAATTCTCAGAACTCTTTTTGCTGCAGCTGTTATAAGATCCTACTTACATTACTCAATCCTGCTGTCATGTAGTAAGTACCACGCAGAACTCCTACTGTTATCGGAATATGGGAGTTCTGTAACTTGTTATGCTAGTATTTTCCAGCCCAAACCTCATGAGTTGCTGAGAACATCTCTGTGGATTCTTGAGAACTCATGAGTCATGACTTCTGAGAACATATGGGTCATTCTATTGAAGGATGATAAAGAAATTTCTTGCCAGTATATTTTCCAATTACATTCTTTTACTGCCTTTTCTTTTTCTTCTATAAATAAACTTTTTTAATTCACTGTAAAGCAATACCTGAGGAACTAGTATCAAATGCCTCCTTGGCAGAAAAAGATTAGGCTGCTGTTATGGAAATAAACAGCCTTAGCTGCTCATAGATGTCACTCTATCTAGATAAGTTGTTTTAACACCCTATGACATTTGTGAAATTGGTGCCAAAATAGAGACATTTAGATATTGCATAGAGCCTGTCCTGTATGACCTTTAAATGAGACATAGTAGTATTCTTCTTTGCCACCAGAGCCAATTCCCTAGTAATAAAATGGGAATAATAAATTTTTTGCCCTCTCTGTCGCTCCTGTGCTTTGGAACTTACATCATCTCATCTGATGCATTTTTACTCTGATACAAATCTG
>VRYO01000617.1:275644-318563 GCA_009812075.1 Sialia sialis | reverse complement strand
TGAGCTGGAGCCACGAGTGGGCCGCGGGCCGCCGCTGGATTGGCGAGGCCAGCCTGGCTTCACCACCTTCGCGAGCGAACAAGCCACCTTTGCCACATTCCCGCGGGCGAGCGGGCCGCCATCACTGCGGCCAGCATGCTGCCGCCAGCGCCGCCTCCCTTGGAACGGGCGAGTGAGGGCCGCTCCCCAGTGCTCGCACTCCCCGTTGCTTCCTGCCGCTCCCAGCATTGCTGCCTCTCGCTGCTGGCCGGCCCCTCCTGGCGCGGCCCCGGCACTGCCTGGCCCCTCAGCAGCACTCCCACCCTGCCATGCAAAAAAAAAGAAGAAAAAAACCCAGAAAAACAAAATAATGCGGCTTATATTCGGGTGCAGGCTATATATGGACAAATTCCATCCTCTACCCAGATGTGTGGCTTATATTCATGTGCTGCTTATAATTGTGAAATTACTGTAACATTCAATCTCTCTACCTTTTAGGTGTTCTTATGAATTAACTGTGACAGTGTTTCCTTCTAGATTTAATAGTTCCAATAAGTAGTGCTATTTGTCCCATGGTCAGCAGGTTTTCATGCCATCAAGCAGAAGAAATGCTATCAACTTAATGAGGAAAACTTAAAACTGAATGGCACTAGCCATTTTATATCAATATTTTCACTAAGAAAATTGTTAACATTGAAAAGGTGGCAAATTTAAGTGATCATCATCATTAGTGCTATTTTATTCTGTTTTCTTTTTTGCTTGGTTAGGTATGTTCAGGCTGAAAATTCAGGTCAGTGCTGTTTTCACTTAACCTGGAAAAAAAAAAAAGAAATATTTTTATGATAAATATTGATTTTTTTGTTGTCGTGTTTTTTTGTTTTGTTTTCTTTGGTGGGGGTGGGGGGAGTGTTTTTAAAACTTGTCTCTGAGGCCACAATTAGCCTGACACTTTTCAATTTTTCCAGAGGAAGCTTTTGAGTTCAGAAAGTTGCTGCTGAAGTGAAATGCCCAGTAGTGCGTTGTTCTTTTTGACAAGAACTTGCAGCAGACATTGAGGATATAGATGAAGAAGAAATTGAGTGGGATGATGACAGATAGGAGAGGCTGAGATACACATGAAATAATTTGGTATTTGTGATGTGCAAGGTGTTGGTGAGATTCTAATCTTTCATGTTTCAAATTTAACAGAATTCCCAATATAACTATTTGACATTTGGACATTTTTATCTGCACATGTTCTTCATTGGAATTGTTCTGTTAAGCTTTCTGGGGTTGTTCTATGTACAAAGTATAGTATTGATATAGTCCTATCACCCACAGAGCTACTGCAGTGCAATATTGTGAAATGGTTTCTTAAAAGCAGCAGCTTTAACTTTTCAGCTTCTGATTCATTTTAGGAGCCCTGAGACAATAACTAAGAAAATCAGACTTTTCCTTAGCATGTTTTTGTTTGCTAAAGGACTCCATCAATACTGCAAACATGTCCCTGTATGTTAAGTAAAAACACACTAAAATACGGAGCCAGAAGAACCAGAGGTTTCTGCAGCAGGGAAAGTGCAATGCCTTGCTCCAGCTTTGAATTTCAGTTGAACTGCAAAATGAGCAGTAGATTTATTTGCAATTGTTAGGATTATTTAAGAACTGCTTGTCACTTTAGCATGCAGGAGATAGAATGTAGCATTCAGCACAGCATAGCCGAAAAGGTGCTTGGGTGAGTTCTTTTGCGTGTTTACAGAACTTGGGAAAAACGTGCCAGATTGAATGAGATGAGGGTAATAGCTGAGATGAACTAGAAAGCCACTAAACAACTTTGTCAGTTCCTTAAAGAAGGCATGCAAAGCTGTTGGCTCATGGGAAGACATCTTTTAAATTTGGAATTCCTTGTTAAATATGGCCTTGAATTTAACCCAAAGCAGGTTCTGCTAACATGACTTTTCTATTAAAAGTAATACTCTCATAGCTCTATATCCACTTAAATTGTAGGAAGTGGCATTGTTATGTAGCTTTGCTTGCAAATTTAAATTAGATTACAAAGAGAGTGGTAGTAAAATTACTGAAACATTTCAGGAACAAGTAACCACACATATATCTATTTATTCATTGCAAAAACTGACAAAGAAAAGTTTGAAACCACTTTTCTTTCTGGGTGCAAAAAGAAACTGCTCTGGATACAAAAAAATGGTACTAACTGTAACTAAACCATAAGCACAAAACTTGCTCTCTTGAAATATCAGCTTCCACACTGAACTGGGAAATCCCAAGTATAAATTCTTCTGGAATGCCCTTTAATTCTGGAGTCAGCAGTTTCAAAGTTAAGGGATACAGATTTTTCTGATTTTTAGTAGATCTCGAAGTAAAATTCTGAGATCTTCTTTTTGGAGATGCATTTTCTTCTAATTATGTAGTTGCTGCTTTTTGAAAGATACTTTTTCCCCTAGATTTTAAGTTCCAAAGGGATTTTCTAGGTATAAATTCAAGAAGTCCATGAAGTTGCCAATTCTTCCTTGAGGACAATGGTAAATGAAAATAATCCTCACTAAGTAATTTCTCTTCCAGGAAAAGGACGTGACTCCTGATAGCAGGCTGCTGAGGCGAGTGCGAGAAGCTGCCCTCCAGACTGAAAGTTTTTCTCCTTTTATACATATGAAGACTTCCACATCCTTTACTGATTTTTTTCTTGCTCTTGCCATTTGCAATACAGTTCTGGTTTCCACAGCTACTGAGCCAAGACAAAGGGTAATCTAACTTCTATGCTCCCATTTAACAATGTAGAGTAGTGTCCAGTGAAAACTGAATGGTGAAAAATGGTTTATTTGAGAGTTTTCCTCTAGCTCCTTTACATTTTCTGTAATATCTACTGTTTCCCTGCCTTTTTATCCCTTCCTAGCTTGTCTTTTTATGTTTATGAATAGCTAAGGCTACCACAGGATCTTTACATTTTCATTTAGATTTTGTATTATATAGGCTATAAGAAGGTTGTTGAACACACTGGGTTTTCTCTATCTTCCAGACAATTGACAGAGCTACAAGGGCTTCATTACATCTTTGCTTCAGAGGCAGAGATACAAATAACCATCAAATTTGGAGCCATTTCACTTATGACTTCTCTATTGAATCCTTTCATCACAGTTAAATGACAGAAGAGGGGAAAAGGGGAATTTACAGTTATTATTGCTGTCATTTAGATGCAGAAAAGTAGAGAGATTTTGAGAAGGCTATTGAAGTTCACATTCATTAATTTTTAACCTTCCTTTTTTTTCATATTTCTAGGTCACAATCCCACCACCAATAAAACCTTCAGGAATCACTCTGGAGAGAATTCATCAGATATTTCAAAGGCTAAAAGTAGCAAGCCTTAGTCAATCTTTTTCATCATCTCAGTCTAGTTCACACCTTGGTGCCAGTTTCAGTGCAAAGAACACTGAGGAGCCTCTTGCTGTGCTGGAGAGTTGTGACAATGAAACCAGCTCTTCTGCCAGGAGTAGGGGCCAGGAACTCCAGGACAAGGGCAGCACAGATATTGATGCTGCTTCCTTGGATGAAGTTTTTGGGTCTGCGACTAACAGGTCTCTGCCAACAGACTTTTGTTACGAGGCTGAGAGCCCGGATGAGGCAGCTCTTGTCTATGCTGCCCGGGCCTATGGCTTTATTCTTGTGTCCCGGACACCTGAACAGGTCACGGTGCAGCTGCCACAGGGCACACTCCTGACCTTTGATATCCTCTACACTTTGGGATTTGATTCAGTCCGGAAAAGGATGTCTGTAGTGGTGAGACACCCTCTAACTAAGGAGATTGTTGTCTACACAAAAGGTGCTGACTCTGTAATAATGGACCTGTTGGACAACTCTGACAAAGGTAATTAGCCAGGGAGCTGTTGTCTGTTGTCTCTTAACAAAGAAGTTTGCAGTACTCTTTTCTGCATTAAATATTATATTTGGGTATGAGAAATATTAAAAAAATAAGCTTTGTGTAGTATTATCCTTGCAGATAAAAATGGAGGTATTTGTTTAATCTCAGAAGCACTTAGAATATGGAATATGGAATAATTAAAAATCACTGATACTACTAACCCATGTGGATTGCGTACTCTTCAATAATACTGTCATAAGGGCCTAACCATTGTTTTTCAGGTTGTCAGCAAGAGTGCTCTAATATTAAAACTTAAATTACTTGAACTTAAAAATTTAAGGTATAAAACAAAAACAAAAGTAATGTTATCTTAAAGGAAACAAAATTTTTAGCAAGATTTCAACTTCTGCACAGGCAACATTTTTGAGCTTTTAAAGAACTTGGTATTATAATGGAATCCACTTTTCTCTAATACCCACTATTTTTTTATCTTAGGCCATTAGATTGAGAATTATCTGTGCTTATTAAAATATGGAATCTTTTCCTTGTTTCACAGATGACATAAGCACAGAGATGAGACTGAAAAGAATAAAAGAGAGAACACAGAAGCATCTGGACTACTATGCCCGTGATGGACTGCGAACTCTGTGCATAGCTAAGAAGGTGGAACAGCACCAAGTTCTGTAGATGTCAACTGAATTACTAGAAAAAAATTGGTTTTAAACCTGCTTCAGACAACCAACCAGATATATAGCCCATCTTTTTGGTTCCTGTGCTTGCCTTGTCTGGAGTCTTTTTTCCTCTTTTTCCTCAGTGTGACCAAATTATGAATTTTTAGTCAGTCTCAAAACACTTATTTCTGTTTCTTATATAGTAGCTCTAGCTGACCTACTCTATAGTGCTTCCAAGCAAGAAACAAAGCCTGCAGAGGACGCCAACCATTTTCTCTTTTGCATGGCATTCAGCTTTCAAAAATCTTGTTCTCAGCCTGAGTTAGTGTCATGCTTTCATACAGAAATTGTCTGTATACAAGAAATAGATCATATTCAAGCTTTGGAGAAATGTAGATCAGCCCTTAGAATTGTGTGCTCTCAGCTGAGCAAAAGTTTCTCCACATCATATTTGAGTCTCAGCTGTAGGGCATTTGTACAAACTACCATATTTTCACGACCATAAGGCACGCCAGATTATAAGGCACAGTATCTGTTAATGGTAAGTTTTCAAACTATTTTCATATATAAGGCGCACTTCCGGTTTTTGATCAAATTTTAGGATTTTCAGTGTGCCTTATAGTCTGGAAAAATACGGTACCTGTTCTTGCAGTTTTCTCTTGGAAAAGTCTGCATTATTTTTAAAGATGACAGTTCTTTACCAGTTTGGATAGCAGTTAAGTCTCTGTGATCCATAGTTTTGGCATTCCTCTCTCATTTAAATTTCAAATAAGCACTGTTTAAATTGTGTTATGCAGGTCTTGAATGAAGATGACTTTCAAAGATGGGCCAATTTTCGTCAGGAGGCAGAAGCTGCGATTGACAACAGAGAGGAGCTGTTAATAGAGACAGCACAGCATCTGGAGACCAAATTCACCCTTCTGGGTAGCTAAAAATAAGAATTGTCATTGCGTGAAATATCACTTGCTCTCCTGTGATAGTCTTGGCAATAAGACAAACAACAGCTTATAGTAGTTTATATCCGAAGGACTTCCTCTGTGGTTTGGAAATCTCCAAGCTAGGGAGATAAAACCCAGTGACAGTGTTTATATAAGTTCTCACGCATTTTGGGCATCAGTAACCTTGAAAAAGTGCACTGAAACTATTGTGTGCCCTGAGCAAAGAACATGCTGTTACTGTGGCTCAGCTGACATGGTAGACAATGAACTTCCCGCAATTCAGTTGTGCATCCATATCCACAAATAAAGGCATAAAATACTATAAATTAACTTCAGTTTTGAGTGTGAATTCTGATGGAATTTTGGTCATTGAACTGTATTATAAAATCCAGTAACTTAAACATATAGGTGCTTTGCTGCTGAGTTCCTCCTGTTGTTGCATTGTTGTGCATGCTTTGTGCACTTTGTTAAAATATTTTTAGTATTAAAACTTACATTGACATTTCTGCATCATTCATCACCATCATATCTAGCAACATCATTCTGTTAAATTATGGAGCACTTCAGTGCTTTCTGTTCTATTTTGTTTCAAACATTTTGTTCTTTATGACTTTGATTTTTGGAGTTGTTGCAGTCTCATTTTTCTCTGACTACCATTTGTGCCCATACTTTGTTGAATTTCTGCTATTGCAAGCAATAGCTTGCATAATGGCTTCTCATAATCTCTGCAGTGATTTAAAAAAATTAGAGTAAATAATGGTAAATTTCATAAGCAGACCACATAAGAGGTAATGTAGATCTTGTCAGAATCTGTTACCTTTGCTAATTACTAAGGCTCTATGTGCTTTCACACTTCTAATTATTTTAGAAAGTTTTTAGAAAGTGTTCCCTTAGCCTAAATTAATATCTATCTTTAATGTACCACAATTACAGCATCTTCAAACTGACCTCTAGTGGAAGGGATAAGGAGAATTGTAACATTCAGATGGTGATCTCCCAACACCATCAGGATAAGTGTTAGCATCTGCTTCTAAGTTTGTTCAAAAGGAAAATGCACTGTAGTGTTTCTTCTGCCTTTGATGGCTGAAACATCTGACTTGGTGATAGGGACAGCATTAATTTAAACAATCAAAGTTAATTTTTTCTGGTTTCTTTGAAGGGACTTAATGCAGTATTTTTAAAATTCATATGATGTGATTCCTCTGCTAGCACATTGTCATTTTGGAGTATTAGGAAGAAATGAAATGGATTGTTCTTGCAATGAGCAAAATGAAGAGACAGAACATGACTGTTGACACATTCAGACCTTAATCCAAATGCAAATCATGTGCTTGCATGTTTATTTGTTGGACAAAACCTTGGTTCAATTCTCAATACATTCAGCACCGTGATTGGAAAGCAAAGAGCTTTTTTTAAACAAGAAAATAGCAATTTGATTTCCAAAAAAAAGAAAATTTTCTCTTCTTTTCCTATTTTGCCCAGGAGCAACAGGGATTGAAGATCGCCTGCAAGATGGAGTACCTGACACTATTGCGTCTCTCCAAGAAGCTGGGATGAAAATTTGGGTGTTGACAGGAGACAAACAGGAAACAGCAGTTAACATTGCATACTCCTGTAAACTTCTGAACCAAAGGGACACTGTCTTCACCATTAACACTGAAAGTAAGGTGAGTAAAGGAAGACAAAATGCACAGAATTTGCTATCTTACCCTTTCTTTGTGTCTTGCAATTTGGCATTC
Organism: Sialia sialis; assembly: GCA_009812075.1. Taxonomy (NCBI): domain Eukaryota; kingdom Metazoa; phylum Chordata; class Aves; order Passeriformes; family Turdidae; genus Sialia; species Sialia sialis. Next base: position 311,386 of record VRYO01000617.1, on the reverse strand, counting down.
CTTTGCTTTAGAACTCACTCAACAAAGAATGGTCAAAAATCCCCAAACAGTATTGGGCCAGAAACTGTAAACAACACATAGTGAGATGAATTGAAATATAAGACACTAGAGTTTCATTCAATTAGAATATGCTGATTTTTCCAAATGAGAATATTGTTTTTAAAAAATAACTGCATTGCTAGGTATTACCTGAATTAGTATCTTTAGGAAGAAATTAATATGCAATTTAAGTCCCTAATTCCTTAATAACAAGGATATCTGGATTTCCACCTTACAATGGAAATTTCAGTTTAATCCTAAGTGATATCTGTTAGAAAATATTTGGGAAGTTCTGTATGTGTCAGAAAGAAAAAGTATGCAGGTGTAGATTTAAGTAAATTCAGAACTTTCTAATTGCATGTTCCCTAGTAGAATTCGCCTTAATCAGAAATTTATTAGCAAAAAATTTAATCCAGTATCTTTGTTTAAGCAGGGGCCAGTTAAAAACATATTCACTTTCTTGACATTCCATGGTGGCAAACACAGTGGTTGATGTGTTCAAAAATTCCCTCATGGGCAGCAAGAAGGGCCACCTGTAGGCAAAGTGAACATAGTCCAAAATAAGAATAATCACTTCTAGGGCAGGTCTTGTCAGTTCTTGTGAGTCACTAAAATACAGTGAGCAATCTGTAGTGCAGTCTATGGCTCTTCCTGACATCTGAACAGAAGACAGAAAAGAGAGTCCAGCTTCCAAAGAGGGAAATGCCATTATGGATGGTGAAAGTAAAAGACTTAACACAAGCCAACTTGGCTTATGCTGGATGTGGAGCAATATAAGCAACCTACCAGGAAAATCATGCCTTAATGTCAGAAAGTTAATTGACCGTCACTATGCACAGCCTCACACCTCATCCTCCTGCAGGCATCTGGGTGGGACAGGTTGCCTAGTGGATGGATTATGGTGATACCATGTCCAGGCATTATGGTTAAACCAGATCCATTTGTCAAGGAAGGACTTGACCATTTCTAAACACAAAAAGATCCCAAAATGCCATTTTGATGCCCTTTATGCATTTTCTGCCTGGTGAACTCTTACTTTCCATGGAGACCTGGAAGCCCCTGAGGTGCCTTCAGAGCAGTTGCTGCCTTTTCCCTGCAAATTTTTTTTCAGCATCACTGATGACCTTCACTCAGTAGGAACAAGAGGCACAGTGAGTTCAGCTCTTCAGGGGCAGGCAGGGTTTCCTTGTGTTACCAGACGCGTCACTCATCTGGGTTGTCTCAACCTTTCTCCCCAGGGAACCAGGGTTACCAATACAAACTTGCTTTTCTCGATAAAGCTATTGTGAGGGTTAAGTAAATATTAAAAATACTGTTTTCCTTATGGTAGGCAATCGCATGGAATAGTGAGATGGCTTACTTTGTAACAGTTTTTGTCTGCAGGTAGTAGCTCTCCAAATGAGAAAAAAGTCCTATGCAAATTTTAATGGATTTTAATGTTGTGGAAATAGAGAAACACACAAAGATTATATGGAATCTGGCATGAAAAACATTCCAATGCGTAATTTCATTTGAAATGCGTATCTGCTTTAACAGAAAGCAGAATGAATACATTTAGGATGGAAATTAGAAGGTGATTCCTGCCGGAGCAGAGATGCTACAGGTGGGACCACCCTGGCTCCCAGAAATGCTGGCCTGGGCATTTACCACAGCAGCCTCTGTGGCCCTGGATCCAGGCTCAGAAGCAACCTGCATAGACATGGGGACTTGTGAGAATCCCCATGGTTCAGGGATGCGAAAGTTTCTCCACAATAAGATTTAGTTCCCTCACTTTCAAAATTAGACCAAAGACAAACTTCTGAAAGAGGCTCCCAATAGCAGCAATGAGGAGCACAAGTAATATATACAAAGCATTTAACCTGTTAACTTTGCCAAACTTATATCTTGAAGTGGCATCAGTGTGAAGGGCCTCTCCTTACCCTTGAGCCCAGCAGATTATTCAAACACAGAAAGTGAAATATCTTTCAAGATGATGCAACATGATTATGTAGCTTGGTAGATTTGATTTAAAAGGGAAGTCAAGGCAAACCAGGAATTCCACTACTCTTTTTGGTTTGTTCACAGAAAGATGATGCTCTTCAATATTTTTTAGAGGTTTTATTTGTGCATGCTAGGTACAGGTTTTTATTAGATGTCAGAGGTATATTTGATTCCGGAACCTCCCACTTAAATGTAATTTAAATCTTGCAAGCATCCTACACATGTACCTTATGCTACATAAAGTGAAAAAAAAACATTCTAGAACTGAATCATCACTAAAGCTGGCAGAAAAATGAGTGATTAGCTCCTCTGATATTCCAGGGCTATGCCACGGAAGGAGGACTTTGAGTACTAGGAGGGAGCAAAATAACTTTGGTATCATTTTAGATTTTCTGATAGTGATGGCCTTTTTAGGAGATCTGGGTGGGAGAGGTAAGAGTTTTCCCCTTCAATCTGTTTTTGTCTAGTACCAAGTCAATTCAAATTGTTGGCATCTAAAAGGGAGGACTTGAGCTAACATGAAGCAGATTTGCTAAGGCAGAAGGACTTAGTGTTTGAGGCACAGTGCTGGAGAATATGAAGTTTTATTTCTGTTCCTAATTGTGAAACGTGTCTGATATGTGACTTAAAAAAGGCCAAACTCTGAAAGTTACTGGATAATTTTGAAAATCTGGGCCTCTTGTTTCTCTTACCACAGTTTAATTTTGTGGACGCCAATGCTGCAATATCTCACATCATTCATAACTATATTTTTCAATCTCCTTAAAAGAAAATATTGCCTTTTTAATTTCTGAACTCTCAGCATAAATGCACCTATGCTTTTCTGACATAAAGATTTTTATATTTTCTTTTAAAATAATTTCTTTCTTCAGTTAACTGGCTGATTAAATGTGCAGTGTTTTCACTGAGGGATTGGATGATGTCATATTAAAATAATCTCCAATCAGATGAATCAGTGCACTTTTCAGTAAATCTCCCCTAATGTTTATCTGACAGGCTTAAACCCACTGGCATGATTATATAAACATACATTTGGCAAGGTGCTGTGCTGTAAAGGGAGATGGAGATAACTATTTCTAGAACCATGTCTGTTTTCTCACAGGAGACTTGTGAATCTCTCTTGAATTTAACCCTGGAAGAGGTGAAGAAGAATTATGAGTACAACAAACCACAGAGGAAATTTTTTGGCCTTATCCCAACATCTTTCTCAGTCTCTAAGGCCCCCAGCCCCGAGTTTGGTTTGGTGATTGATGGACGGACGCTGAACATCATCTTCCAGGGAGGGCTGGAGGAGAAGTTCTTGGAGCTGACGCAGTATTGTCGCGCTGTGCTCTGCTGCCGCTCCACTCCTCTGCAGAAGAGCATGGTGGTCAAGCTCATCCGGAGGCAGCTGAAAGTGATGACCCTGTCTATAGGTACATCCACTCTGGATCTCACAGGAGATAGGTTCTTTCTTTAAGAGAAATGTGTGGAATATATTGTACAGAGCAGATTTTTGTGCCTCAGATAGATGCAGTAAGCAAACAGCACTGATTTATTTTTCCTGTCCAAAACCTATGTAAAAGTCCACCTTTAGCTTTCACTAAGCAAATATGCTTAAGATGAAGGCACTCCAAATTCAGGATCTCCCCGCAGTCTCTTTCATGCACACCAGTACAAACACATATACATATTACCTCGAAAACGTCCTTGTTTTGGGCCTGGAAATCACTCAAGATTAGTCACTATCATTTCATAAAGCCCTTTCTTGTCAGATTTTCCCAGCTGGTGAAAACAGAATTATCTCCAGAATTGTATTAAGCACTGACTCATTTGCCTTTTATCTCCAAATAATGTGAAATGCTTTGAGTTTTCTACCACACTTTTGGTAAGTGATGCCACTAAAACCCTTGATGAATTGATTTAGATGACTCCAAACTAAAAGAAATGCAGCTCTGTGGACAAAACAGGAACAGAACAGTCTATTGTATTTTTGAAATATTGGTTTGCCTTACAGTTCAAACTATAAGCTTTCAGCCTTCTGCTTCATTTACTTTGCAATCTCCACATTGCAAGTGGTAAGCATGGCTGCTCTTTCCCTGAAAATTTGGTTATCTATTTAACATATTGCTACAAGTTGAAATGAGGAAAAATAGTTCTTGAAAGTGGCTTGTTTACATTGTCATCTGCAATCAACTTTGTCGTAGATTCAGAGTATTCAGTGAAATAGGGTGTTGCAAAGCATGTTCCTGAGCATATGGATTTGCCCAAGCAGAAACACAAAATGATGCTGATGTAAATGGTGTTGGGGTTGCTGTGTCACCACCCATCCAGTCCCAGTGCTGGATTTTGCCATGGTTGAGCCAGGTCTTCTGGGAAGGAGAGAGACGAAGACCAGAGCCTTGTTGTCATGCATAAGTTCTCCTGATCAAGACACATGGTAGTACAGAATATTTGAAATAATCATCATAGCTGAGATTATTTCCTTCTTCTGATTGAGGCAGTGTTGCCTGCACTGTTATTATTACATCCTGTCTTCCCACTCTAGGGGATGGTGCAAACGATGTAAGTATGATTCAAGCAGCTGATGTTGGAATTGGAATATCTGGACAAGAAGGCATGCAGGTATCCTCTGTTTCTTTCCTCTTTTGTCAGGTAGTCCCTTGAGGCTTAATAAGCTTCACAGTAGCCCTACGCTCTCAAGTGTCATCATAAAAATGCAAGTTGACATCATAAATTAATATCCAGCTTGTAATTATGGATCCAGCCCAAAAAAAAAAAAGGCATTTTGAGCCAAAAATTATCAAGTGAAGGCAAACCTGTGTTTACTCATAAGAATGGAAAATTAGCTGATGTCTACCCAATGTTAGGTGAGCATCTGGTTTCTGAATCTCAGCTGCCACATTTCCAGATTTCCAGGTTTTGTGGATTCTCTTCCACTGTCTTCTGCCCTGAATCCTTTCCCACACATCCCCCTTCCTTATTCTCCTTAAATGGAGAGTTCTGCAGAGATAGAAAGTTCCAACTATATTCCTGAGGGTTAGTTTGTTGGTTTGTTTCTTCTACAATATTCAATAGTAGGAAATTATTTCAATGTCTGTTCAAATTTCATTGCATAGCACGTGGAAAGGATGCATTATAAATGACCTTCTATTCCTTTTCCCAAAGGCTGTGATGGCCAGTGACTTTGCAATATCCCGATTTAAGCATCTCAAAAAGCTCCTTCTTGTCCACGGACATTGGTGCTATGCTCGCCTGGCAAAAATGGTGATTTACTTTTTCTACAAAAATGTGGTAAGATGATTAATATTATGAAATTTTCATCCTAGTAAAGGTTAATTCCAGGTCTGAGAGTTTTCTTTGTTGTTTGTTTTTGGTTTTTGCAGGTTATACTCTCACTTTTTATGAACCTACAGTTCATGTTTCTTCACTTTGCAAATGTATAGTATGCCCCTTCCTTCTTAGCAAGGTGCTGCATGGAGCATTGAGGAAAATACAGGTTCTAAATATATTTTGAAATAGCATTATTCCAGAGTGATAAAGGATTCTAGGCTTAGTAACTTTATATGGTAGCAGAAGAAAATTTATTAATAATATCCATGAGCCTCAAAATAAAATTTGCATAAGGGAGATCAGATTATTAGCACTCAAATGTGAATGAGTGTGTGCTAAGAAAACCTCTGAATTTTTATAGGAACCACTTGCAAGTAATGATGCAGTCATAACTGTCATTTTAATTAAAAAATGCAAATGAGCTATGCATTGAAGTATGATACAAAGTGCAAAAAAAATGAAGTAATTCAGTTTCTACAAGACTGGGCAAACAAGTCTATTTGACATGAAATAGACTGAGCATAAAAGGCTTTTTATTTAGAATTCAAAGTATCTGTTTTTTGTGGAATTTTTAATAATTTTCAATAAGGATTACTTTTTATCACTGATAAAATTTATAGTGGAAATGAACTCTTTCCTTTATTTGATTGGACATCCCTTTAGAGTTCAAAGGCTATTTATTTGCAATGTGAAACAGTTCTCCAGACAGGATGCTGTGGTTCTTTAATGTCCCCTGTAGCATTAGGGAGAGCATGCCTTTGATTCCACATGGACAGCTAGATTCTGAAAGGATTCTAAAATCTGGTTCTCACAGCTGTGAACAGTTTACTTAATTATTCCCTGGTATGTTATTAAAGAACTATAATGGCTTTTAAAAAGCTGTATCGCAGTGGATTGCCTTATAAAATGAAGTGCAGTGGCTTTAACCAAAATCCTATCCTCTTAGGAGACTCTTAATAACCAGTGTCTCACATAAACACAGGTGGAACTATGTGTTTGTATTTGCTTCTCCCTAGTGCTATGTCAACCTGCTCTTCTGGTACCAGTTCTTCTGTGGGTTCTCAGGCAGCACCATGATAGATTACTGGCAGATGATTTTTTTCAACCTCTTCTTCACCTCAGTGCCCCCTCTTCTCTTTGGAGCCCTTGATAAAGATGTTTCTGCAGAAACACTCCTACGTCTGCCTGAGCTGTACAAGAATGGACAAAATTCAGAGGTATGATGTGATGTAATCCAAAGGACTACAGGTTTTTCCATTAGAAATGAGGCAAGGAAGAAAAGAGTTTAGACTGACTTGGAACATTGAAGCAACAGGAGTCAAATCTTCTGTCTCTCCAATATTGCATTCTGCTCCATGGGAGCTGTGATACCATAGGTCACTAGATAAGTACAAATATGACAAATTAAAATGGCAAAAAATAAGTGTTTCATTAGAAGAAAGGATTTTTGAGCAATTTTATAACTCTAGAATAAGATCCTTTGTGAATGGATGCAATGTTGCCAAAATGGTTGACTTGGTAATATGCTTAAGGTCTGTCTATACTTAACACAGATAAAACACCTGTTTAGAGATAAGCCTTTGGTTTAATCAGCTGCTCAGGAGGCATTTACTCATGGAAGGAGACCAGTTAGCAATAATTATTAGTCTGAATGGAAGAAAAAACAGACAGCAATTGTGTTTGCAGGACAGGCTAGAGACGTATATTCCATCATAATGACTGTTATCTGTAAACCCCTGCAGATATACAACTTGTCAACTTTTATTATTACAATGTTGGATGCCTTCTATCAAAGCCTCATTTGCTTCTTTGTCCCCTATTTGGTAAGTAACAGGCTTATTAATATTCTCTCTCTCCTGTCCTCCTTAGAAATAGTAAATTCAGTTCTGAATTGTCAGGGTTCACCACAGCATCTCTGCCTGTTTTGTAGATGTACAAAGACTCTGACATAGACGTGTTTTCCTTTGGAAACCCCATCAACACCATCTCCCTCCTGACCATTCTCTTCCACCTGGCTCTAGAAATGAAAACATGGGTACGTGTTTGACTGGTCTTGTTCACAGCACTGCTTTTTTTGTGAACGTTGCATCTTGTGTAGGCATAGAATTCTCTTTTCGAGTAATTTACCTGAATTCTGGGTCACAAAAAGTAACAGGTACACTAAGATTTCACAGAGTGCCAGAATTTATTAACCCCAGATTAATACCTTCATGTCACAGTGATACAATTTGTTTCTACCATGCCTTTGGACAGGACAGTACAAAATATTTGCATACCTCAATATATGAGGAAGTGTTACTTGGAGAACAGTATTCACTACTGTTTTCTAAATTCATTTCTGGCTATTTCTCCTACTGCAGATTTCAGCAAAATGCTCTGTTAGATGCATTCTTTCCAACTGTCTTTGTCTCCTCCTGTCTTACACCCAATCAGGGTCTCATAGGCATTACTTGTGCTTGCAGACCATGCTGCATCTTGTGATGATGATCTGCAGTGTGGCTTTATACGTCGTCTTCTCAGTAATCTACAGCGCTGCCTGCCTGCTCTGCAACCCTCCCACAAACCCTTACTGGATTATGGAGAGACAGCTCAAAGACCCCATCTTCTATCTACTGTGCCTTATTACCCCTGTCATCGCTCTCTTACCAAGGTTTGATTGTTTTCCTCTCAGTTTTCCTTTTGTGGGTTTGTAGACATGTGAGTGAAGAAACAATGATGTGTATAGATATGTAAAGTGTCAGACACATACTGCATAGGGATAGCTGATCAGCATGGAAGTCAGATGCCGGAGTTCAACCTTCCAGTTCATTAACTCTTAATTTATTCTGTTATATAACCCTAGATCAGTCACTATGTATCTTTTACTTTTCCCATCAGGAAAACTCACAGTTAAGATCCTTGCTGCCTCAGCAGGTTACTGAGGTTAAGAGTTATATATTCATACCTTCAAATCTGGAAAACTGCTGTTCTTTCATTTAGGTACCCCAGATAATTTTCTGCACAGTCCTTCATCTGCAGAATATCCAGGACCCCGTTTCTACTACAACTGAGCTTGCCAGCAGATCACAGCTGTGGTGAAAACACCCTTTGCTAAAATGCACTAAATTGAACTAAAAGTTCAGTTCTGTGGTCCACTGTGCTGCCCACTCCCTATCTCCTCACTTGGTGTCTTGAGGTTCTGGTTTCCTTCTAACGTTTTTTTTTAAATAATTGCTCTCCTGGGTTCTACCCCTCAGTGCTGCCTTTTGTTTGAGCGGCAGCACTCAGGGGGAGGCTTGGCCTGTGGCCTCCTGCTCCGGGCTTTCCCTGGAGCACCATCTGGCAGTGCTTTGCACATCTGCACCTCAAAACTGCCTCTGCACATGGACACAAACTACACAGCATTAAGTACAAAAGCCCTGAACTCTGAGAAGAAGAAAGGGGTCTGAATTTCATATTTATTCGTTGGCAAGAGAAGAGGCACTGTGTTTCTTGCAGTTTACCCGCATATGAACCTGATTATTTCCTCAGAGTGTGCTCTGCCAGGACACCTGCAGAGACCCAAGAGGTAACTGAGACTCGCACCCTGCAGAGACCCAACAGGAAATTGAGCCTGACACCCTGCACGGCAGTGGGAAGGGCAGGAGCAAGCGAGAGCAGTTTATAGGACAGGAGGCACAGTTTCCCATCCCTTCTCTCTCCTCCTGTCTGTTTTACCTGAAACTTGCACAAAAGATACAGAAAACGACCTGAAGGGAAAGACACAGGACATTGTGATACACAGCAGAAAGTCTTGGGCTTTCCCATGCTCTTAACTTCCTGACCAGACCTGAGATTCTGTTGGGATTGACCAGCCTAAGCACAGGCACAGCAGATAAGCTTCATCCACTCATGCTCGTGCAAGCCCAAGAAATCCATTGCCTTAAAAGCCCTTTCTGTACTGAGTGTACCTTATTAGTAATTCTTGTTTATACATGCATTAGCAGAAGGATGTAAGGATAGCACCTTTCTAAATGCAGTTTCACAGAGTACCCATGTTGGTTTTAAAATACATGTTGAAGCCACCTATGTAAATGTCAAATCCTAATAAAAAGATGCTTTGAAAGAGACTGATTTTCACACAAAGCTGGCAGAACATGGGGAGAGGATGTACAAAATATTTAGTTATGTGTGTTCTCTATCCTGCAAAGGGCAGGTAGGACACTTGTGTTGCTGCTTTCTGAAAAAATCTGAAAGCTGAGGTTTTTTAACGTCTGATTTTCTCTTATCTAACAAACTACGATCTCTTCTTTAGCCTGTTTTAGCAGTATAAATACAACTTCCATATGTTCAAATATTGTATCTCTTGAGAATTTTTTCTATTCACTGTTCAACAAACAAGTAGTTATAAATACTACAAAAAAAAAAAGATTCTATATACATACATACTCTATACAGGTCAAGCTAAATATACAGTAACATGCTTTGTTAAGATCCGGAGCCAACTTTCATCTGCCAAGTGTAAGGTGTCTACCAGATGTTTGTAGAGCAACGGAAAATTAGTATCTGTATTTGGGATATGTGATGTTGATTATGGAATAAGCCAACTGGTTAAAAAATTCATTCCCTTTCTCCTTCATCAGGTTCTTAATTTCTTCTCTACAAGGAACCTTCGGAGCATCTCTTATTCTGAAAGCACAGCAAGTAGATAAACTTCCTAAGGGGCAACAGGATCTTGAAATCCAGAAACTAAGATCAAGAAAAGAAGCTACTTCTGGTGCACCTGTGGCATCACCTAATGATGACCTTGACCAAAGCATCAGCCACTTATGTGTGTCGCCATTTCTACATCCAACAGCAGCTCTGTCTCACAGGGACACAGAAAATCAGGGAGTTTCTGCCTCTGATCCTCTCGGGAGAAAGATAAATGAGGAAGGCTATTTCTTCTTTAATAGATGGGCAGAGGAAGATTCTGCTGCTACTGATTCTTCAGCAGGGCCTTTCTTTGGCCATCATCCCCTTGTACCCAGCAGGGAAACAGCTCCTGGGCAGGAAGTTGGCAAACTGACTAGAGATTATCCCAACAAATTTAATTTCGGAAGTCACCGGCGGTCAGTGAGCTCAGTGACACTCTGAAGAAACATTCAGAAATGGAACCCACAGCCCATGTGGAGAAGGACTAAACAGGGAAAATACAAATGTTTATGCTTAGCCATTTTGCTCACTAGAAATGGAGAGAGGTGGCTGGAGTAATGCAATAGCAACTCCAATGTGCAACATTAGCTGAATGCATCAGTCTCTGGGTTTACCATTACATGAGTTTTTGATCTTCCTGGTTTGGTCATGTTACAGGAACATTACATGAGCATCATGCAGTTGCTGAGAATTGCACAATTACTTTCTTTCAACAAATATTTTCATATATTAATAGGGACTACTTGAAGTTTCAATGTTGTTGTTATTATGCTATTGAGTTAATAGAGAATCCATTGTTTATTAAACCAAATCTTAAAGCAATGCATGACACTCTAGATTTTTACTATCAAAAACTTAAAAAGAGCTTAGTAACTTAATTATAATTATGCATGAAAAATTATATCCTGCAAATACTAAAAGTTCTTGCAGAACAACAGCAATGGAGAGACATTTGATAATGTTCCAAGTTTTCATATATGTACTTTACACATACAGCATTATCAGCTCTACAGCCTGTTTTCCCTTCCTAAGAGTAAACTTAGGATTATTATTCAGATAGTAGTTTGACCTGATATTGCTAAGAAGAGGACAAAAGATCTTATAAAGCTGAAGAATACAAATAGTGAACTTTGTGAACTGCCAAGACAACTATGTGGTTAGTGGAGTCTACTTCTTCATACCTTCAAAAGTAAACAGATATAACAAATTGCATTCAAGGACTTATGTCCTAGAATTCTAAAGCTGTCCCTGTTTTTTCCTCTAGAAATTCAGTTTCTTATTTCAATTCCCTATATTGTGTGGTGCTGTTGCACTCAATCAACTATGAATCATGCTCCTCCACACTGTTGGTCACATTCATTAGTTGATGGATCAAAATGATGGAGATTTTGACAAGCCAAATATGAAGGTCACTAATCACATTGTAGTAAGTATATGGTGTAAAATGACCAATATGTATGTTAAACCTTTTTGCTATCTTATGCAAAATAATGCAGGAGAAAACAGTAAGATGTCACCATCATAACTACTTATTGCAATGCAATGAAAGGTCACTTTGGTATTTCTTATAGAAATGTTGACTAGGAAGACCATTTCCCAAGCTTTTCTTCACAATATGGGATGAAATCCTACCTTGTTTAAAATTCAACCTGTCTGTACTTTTGTAAATCTACCACTGGTTCTGATTTAATAGATTTTTAGCCTTTTTTTATACAGGCTGTGTTTAGCTATTTACCACCTATGACAACATGTGATCTTTCTAATAACTTATTTAGTAAATGCTAATTTAACTTGTGTATGTTATAATAATTACAGTAATTTCACAATTATAAGCCGCACCAGATTATAAGCTGCATGTCCCGGTAGCCGGGCAGACCACGGGATTGGTCCATATATAAGCCAGCCTGAATATAAACCACATCTTCTTTTTTTTTTTTTAAGGGAGGATCCATGTGTAACAAAGTAACAAATTAGTAACAGAATCGCTGCCAGCGGGGTTTGGCGTCAGGCGCTCAAGTTGCAAACAGTTTTCATAGACCAGTGAAGCCTTTAAAGGCAGCCCCAGGCGTCCTCCCCGTCCGGCTCTCACTTCCGGGTTGGCTTTTCACTGGGATTTGCCAATAGATAAACCGCACTTGATGATTAGCTGCACTACTGGGGTAGGTTGGATTCTTCAATGAAAAAGGTGCAGCTTATAATCGTGAAATTGCTGTACTGTAGCTAGAGTCTTCAACCTCTTGCTTTGAAACAACTCAGGCAAAATTGTGTAGCATATCTCCCACTGGGATTTCTGGTAGCCAGAGCAAGATCATATGTAAGAACTCCTTCTGTTAGAGTATTAGTTGTCAGCAGTTAAGCAGTTAAACGCAGTAAGAGATTTTTTTCCTTCATGAACAAAATGAAGAAAATTAGGTATAGATTAGATTATTGTTATTGGAGGGTGAGATTGCTCAAATGTTTGCTCACTAGCTGGGAATGAACCTGGGGCAACAAGACTAAAGATCAATTCTTTACCAATCACAGCTTCCCCCCCCCGCATTAAATGGTCCTTTTTCTTTGAACTTAAAGAAGGTGTCAATTTGTTGCACATTGTACTACAGAATGTGAAGTGTTTGGTAGAAATAATTGTGATAAGGTCATGCTTTGCTCTGTTGTTGAGAGTACAAAAACAGAGGTGAAGGAGTTCTTTTCCTACTGTCACCCACAAGCAGCAAATTCATGTTTCTAGAGACTGTTCCTCTGCATAGTAGGAACACATATCAGAAGAACTAGATCTTAAATGTATCTGAATGTGCAGGGGGCTAGACAGGTTATGTTTAACCAAATCTGGAAGACTTCCTGAATTGAATATCAATTGTATGCCTTTCCTGAATTGAAAGCCAGGAACTAATCACATGTTTTCTCATCAATCTCTGCAAAACAGTTCTACCATGCATTTTGTCCTGGGTTAAGGTCAGAAATAGCATAGATGGGAGGGTCCCTTTTAGAAAGGGAGAGAAAACAAGATTAATTAGGAACTCCAACAAAATAACCCCTAAAAGCTATTTAGTGATGTATTTCCTGCTATATCTGGGAATACAAGAAGTGGAAGAGTCCTTTTCTAAGTAATTTCTAGGCTGCAATGAAAAACACTTATGTCTGTTAAAAGAAAGAAATAATCCCATTTTGCATGGATGCCTTAAATAATTCTGTAGCTAAACATAAAAACTGACAATTCTATTGTGTTGCAGATTACCACAAATGCTCAGATGGATGACTTTATCTGGAGAGTTTGCAACATAGAGGAAAACTACCTCTTCATTTTCCTTGATCTTGAGGAGAGAGAAGGCTGAAATAAACAAACAAATCTGCCCTTTCTATATCTCCCCTCCTGGGTGACAGAGCTGCTAGCCATTCTCTGAAGCAGATGCTGCCTCAGTTCTAGCCCCATATTAACTACGGAACAACATGATCTTCCTTCTGCTCCTGGCTATGCACTTAACATGAACTATCTCACGTTAAAAAAATGTCAAACAGGCACTTATTTCCCTTTGATCGGGAGGTAAATTAGCTGATACTATCCATCCTTTGGGAATTTTAGATCAAGAGAAAACCTTTCTTTTTCAGAGACAACAAACCTACAGCAAGACAGTCTCCTAAGGAATTTCTTTGGAAGAAAGGAAGTATATTTACTAAATGGGCTATTTAGACCTAGCTGGATTTCCAAGGATTTCTTTGAAGACATAATACTGTCAAGGTCCATGTTCCATTAATTCTAATGTGAATGCTTCATAACACAATAGGAGTCTCATTTTTAATATCTCTTCTGGCGATATTAAGTATTTCATACACTTGGACAATAAAACATTCAAATTAATAGAGGGATGTGTGGAAATACTTTATTCTTTTTATTCTTGTCTATTATGTTATTTTAATGATAATGGGCAATGCTTTGAGCTATACAGAGCTTTACCTGTGTGAAAAAGCAGAGGTGATATCTCACACAGAAGTGAGCAAGAATGACCTGCCAGGTCTATTGGCTAATAGATGCAGTCTCCTGCTTCTTGCAACGGTCAATGAACAGCCATTCCTCATGTCCTCAAAACAGGCATATTCTAGGCTCTTTTAACACAAGATCCAGGAAGTGCAAACATGTATACACTTTGTTCGTGTCTGTCTCAATATGGCTAGTTGGAAATGTCTCTGACAGTTATAGCTGATTATCTGCTGCAAGTCGGAAATAACTGTGCAGTGTAAAATGCAGAACTATTCAGGTGTGAGAGAGGAAGGATTCCAGTTCATTCTCTTCCCTTACGTGTCTCACTTTTAATAAGCTGTGGAGATGGGTTCTCTGCTGAAGCACAGTGAACTTTTCCCAAAGATGAATTGCATATACCATATTTTCACTACTATAAGGCGCACTGAAAATCCTAAAATTTGATCAAAAACCAGAAGTGCACCTTATAATCTGGTGCACCTTATATATGAACCTTGAGTATTGAAGGGATCTCAACACAGTTTCTGCTTCACATTGCGCAGCAATAAACATGAAGCTCACAATCGAATGACCGCGAGCAGGCACGTGCTCCAAAATCTGTCTTGGTTTAGGGCAGGGTATTCTCAGCAAAAGGCAGGAGCTTTTCTTAAAATGGAGAATGAAAATCTCCGCCCTTTCAGTTTACTATAATTTGGAAAGTAATGGCCTCTCAGGCAAAAAAAGTATGGGTTTAGGAATAACAGTTTTTTACTGATACATTTACAAGACAAACAAGAACAACATCAGCTTTGAAAAATCAGTGACAGAACAAAACTTAAGTAACAGGTACCTACAGTTCTTGAAAGTTTTGTTCCCAATCTTACAGCATCAACGTGGTTTTTCTCCTAAAAGAACACTTTCTCCCAAGCACTCCAAGGAATTCAAATATCTGGCTTGTTTTGTTGGTGGTGGTTAGTTTTTTTGTTGTTTGTTTGTGGGTTTTTTTGCTGTTATCTGGCTAGTTTTTTACATAAATATGGAAGTCTTAAAAGACATTTTTTCTCTCTGACATACTGTATGCTTTCACACGTCTTCTAACCATTTTACAAAAAATAGTCCGATGTCTACATATCCTGTCTTGTGTAGTTTGCTGGAATTTTTGTAACTATCTCTGCTTTCTTTGCTGTATCTGTATTTTTATCTGTCCTTAAGATTGCTTATTGACTAGAGTGCAATAACTCATTTTATCCAAGGCCCTGTGGAGAAACTGACTAGATTTACTATATCCATGTTTGTTATTCTCAACAAGAAGAATGTGCAATGATCTGGGATCTCAGCTATGGGTAAAAAAACAGAAAAGGATAAAGTCCTGTCTATTGGCTAATCGGGACACAAGTGGACTTACCAGTGAAATGTCAAAAATTACCCATTCACTTGAAGAGATGAGAAAGATTAATGCTGTCTTGAAGTCACTGTTAGACTTCTGTGTCTTCATCTGTTCTGATCATTCTTATTCAGAGAAAAATGAATTCACAACGGGAGCAGAAAAGGCTATGAAGATCATCAGTGAACCAAAATCTCCGTTTCAGAGGAGACTGGCAGACTGTGACTTGTCTAGCGCAATAAAGACCGGAAATCACAGTCTTCCATAAATTTGAGTAGAGGCTTGGAAAAGTGTCCCTGCCCGTGGCGGGTGGCTGGATCTACCTGATCTTTAAAGTCCCTTCCAAGCCAAGCCCTTCTGTGATTCTATGAAAGGAGGCGAACGCCTAGAAGGAAGGACTATTTGCCCTAAGAGACAGAGTTAGTGCAGAGTTAGAAACAGTCAAAGCACAGCTTTTTGGCTTTAAGCCCAGTCTCTTCTGAAACAGGTTTATTTCCTGTTGATGAGAGGCAGTTGCCACTCACCCCAATTCCTTTGGGAAAGCAATCTATTTATGCTTCCCAAAGCCATCAGGCTAGCATTTATGTGGTTGAATCCTTTTGCAATTTCACCCGTTGCTGAAGCAGTTTTAGCCATGGATGGAAAAGTGTATGCTGGCCTGCACAAACTCAGAGCACAGAGGACTTTCCAGACTTTTAACTATCAAGTTCACAAATATTCAGAACAATCACCTTTTCTTTTAACTCAATATGCATTTCTTCTGCTGGCTGAGCCCTGCTTAAATGTATCAAGACCTTTACTTACACAAGCATGCTGGAACCACCCGGGGGAGCAGCTTCATGTGAGGGCCCACTTTGGATTTAACACCAAATGCCTGACCCTAGAAAAAGGTCTGTGACTTGGTTGAAGCCACAATAGCTCCCTACACAAATGCTCTGTCAAAGGGTTTTGCAAAAAGGTTTCCCTAGACGTCAGCATGCCAAAGATTAAACCAGAGACAGAATCCACACTGCTTCTGCTGCAAGAAATCTCTCATCCTCCAAATGCCCTCACATCTGCTTCCCTTGGGCCAGCTGTTAACTCTAAAAGTGAACCAAAATCATTCATGCCACTGGCTACTAAAACCTTGGGATGAAAGCTAAGGTTTCTATCAACTTGATACTGCTTGGGAAGATGATATGATAACCCAAGACCTAAAGTAGAGAATTCTGCCTGAGAAATTATGGGCGTTAACTTTTGAGAAGTGTCAAAAATTCAGAGCAGACAGCCTGTAAGAAGTACAACAGACTGCCACACTGCTTTACCCTTGCTTTTCCAGTAAGTGCATGAAACAATGAAATTTTTCATACGAGCATGACCCAATAAAAAACAAAAAACAAAACAAGATCCTCCCCTTCCCCTTCCCCTTCCCCTTCCCCTTCCCCTTCTCCTTCCCCTTCCCTCCCAAGTTGCCACACACAGTGGAAGTGATGGGAGAGAGAAAAGACAGCAGGATGAGGGGTAGAAAGCAGCCTGTTGAGACTGGTCAAAGAAACAACAATTTATTTCCTACTTCTACAATTAATTTCCTACTCCTACAATTTATTTCCTACTCCTACTCCTACTTCTACAGTCAAGGGTTTGTTTTTGGCTAGTGTTGCCAGCGGCGGGACGGCCTCTTTGGGGACTGGGGAGATTCCTGAGGGCCCGAGCTCTTCCGTTTTCCTGGGCGCCTCGGCTCCTCGGGCAAGCACTCCGTGTCCTGGCCAGGAGAGACAGGGCTGTGGCTGCAGCTCTGGGCACAGAGGCTGCCTCCTGCTGCTGCTGCTGCTGCTGCTGCTGCTGCTGTCGCACTGGGCTCCTCCTGGGGCTGCTCCAGCTCTGCAGAGATGGGTGTGCTCAGAGAGCGGCTGGGCCACTCACAGGGGGTGACTTCCAGTATTTGAGAGTCAGCTTCCACATTGGCAATGGTAGGGCTGTGGGAGGAGGAAAGTATGAGGGTAGTTGTCCCCTGGCGAGAGCTGGGCATGGCTGTAGGACCCTCCTCTTCCTCATCTGCCACCTGTTGCTCCGCCTGCTCCTGTTCATCTGGTTCGTACTCCTGCTCCTCCTCCTCCTCCTCAGCATGAGAATTCAGCAGGTTCATCTGCCGCAGGATCTCATTGCTGCACCTCTCAGCGGCAGTGTCGATGAGCCGGTGCACAAATGGCACCGTCTGCTCCTGCAATACAGATTGCAGCTGCCGGACCAAGTCCTCCTCACTCAGCCCGTAATAGCGCAAATTGGCTATGATGACATTCTGGGCCAGAGCCACCTCCCACCAGTGGGTCCTGAGCAGATCCGATAGCTCCTGGTTCAGCCAGGGCAGCAGGGGCTCCAGGATTTCAGAGTGCTCCTGGAAAATGCCTGCCCAGAGCTCAGCTGGGAAGCCAGCCACATAGGTGCTGGGCATCAGCTGAGCAGCCCCCTGCTCATCCTGGTGTCCAGCAGCCGATGAGTCAGAGGAGCTTGGGAGAGCTATCTCCAGAAAGTCGTCCTCAGACCGAACGGAGTAAATGATTCTGTTGATCGGCTGCCTGCACAGGGGGCACGATGGTTTCCTCTTGACCCAGCGCACAATGCAGCCCAGGCAGAACTGGTGGTCGCACGGTGAAACAGAGGCCTTTTCACCGGCACTGTCACGGCAGATGGGACAGTTCCAATCTGTCTCCATGGCCGTGCTGGCGGGTTGCAGCAGAGCTGGACACAGCAACTGGTCCCTCTTGCTTGTGAGACACACTGCAAAACAGGTCCCTTGATGTCCCAGGGAGATAGGCTGGTTAAAGGAATGCCCAGGCCCCTCAAGAAGGACACACTCCCAGCTCCCCAGACACCATTGCCCACCCCACGGCCACCGCACAGTCACGTTTCCTGCACCACAGCTCACCTGTGCTGCTGCAGCACCCACAGTACTTGGCTTCCTTAACCAGGTGGGGCTAAGGAAACAGGCAAAGGCGTGTGAATCCCAACAGAGAGGTACCAACAGCAGCTCCCAGAGACCTCGCGGGCTTCCAGTCCTCCCAGGCACGCCTGCCAGGAGCCCAGACGCGAGCGGGTCTGAGCCAGGCTTTGCAGGTGCCCAAACTTCAGCAGTGAGGACTATGAGGTCACAATGCACTGCTCACTGAGGTCGCCATCCATGGAGTCTGTGGGCCGCTGATGTCACGCTCATCTGTTCCGCACGGGCAGCCTTGAGTGCCTTCCAAATCTGCCATAGCAGGCCTTTCTCTTCTGTAGGTACGCGGCCTCAGGAAAAGAAACAATGGGGCATGTGGGCCATGCCATCATTCCTTTGTGCCTCTGACTTTTATAATGATTTTGGGTCATTAGTTCAAACACTTCTCCTTTAGAAGCACATAACCTGCTAGTTTTAGGTTTTTTTGTGACTGGAGGCTGCTATTTGCATCAGGCACATGTGTTGGCCTATTTCTGTGTGGTGAGGAGTCCATATGTTCGACTCTCAATGCTGCTCACCTGCAGCACTTGGAGAGGCAGTCGCCTCCTGAGATTTCATGCCATTCTCTGTACAAACTTCTCTAGCCCGGGTCTGGAGATCTATCACCCGAATGCAGTAATGGGTTTCTTTCTGGCCCTCCTCTTCAGGGCCCTTCAGACAGGAGACTGGGATAAACCCTTCCCCACTTTTCAGTTCTAAATCCTCCTGGTCCATTGAACAAGATTCATACTGTAATAACTGAGAACTGGTCACCCACTTAGAGGCTCTTTCAGTTGCCAAAGCTTTAACCTGATGTGAAAATTTAACAATCAGATATTTTTCTGCTGTTAGTTTTCAGGCTTTGGTTGCCATCAAAGCAATGGCTACACAGTTTTGCAGGCAGTGAGGCCAGCCTCTGGCCACTGGGTCTAACAGCTTAGAAAAATAAGCAACAGGCCTCTGTGTTCTCCCATGCTCTTTTATCAAATTCCTTTAAGTATGGCCCTGTTTAACATCCACATTTCTCCAATTCGTTTTCTGAGTCTGGAGAAGGTAAGACTGGGGCATTAACCAATTTGTCACTTAATTTTCTAAAGCTTTGCTTTCCTTCTTGTGTCCATAACATAACACTGGGACTGTCTTGGGTTAAAAAGTCATATAAAGGTCTGGCGAAAAACTAAAAATCCTCAATCCATGCTCTGCAGTACTGCAGTACCCCATCAACCCTAAAAACTGCCATAGCTACTTTTTGTTTTGTTTTGGTTTTTTTTTTTGTTCTTGTTTTGCCTGAGGTAATGGTACTTGCAAAGCTCATTGTATTGTCTCTGGATCAATATACCATAGCCCTTCAGTCAAAATATGTCCCAAATATTTACAGTAATTTCACACTTATATGCTGCACCTGGTTATAAGCCACACTTCCAGGTTGTTGGAAAGTCCATGGAATTTGTCCATAAATAAGCCACACCGGGTGATAAGCCGCCATTTTTTTTTATTTTTTTTCGTGCAACAGAGGGGGTGCTCCCCTTCCCGGGTCGGCACGGCCCTGCGCAGCCCCCCTTCCCGGTGGCCCCCCAGTTCTCGACGGCTCCTGGCAGTCCCCCGCCCCACCAGCTCCCAGCAGCTCACAGCAGCCCCTGGCCCCACCCGGGACTGCCGCAGGGGGCGGCCCCGACCCCGGCTGGGCTCAGGGCTGCTGTGGGCAATTCCGGGTTGGCATTTCGCTGGAATTTGTCCATATATAAGCCGCATCGGGTGAAAAGCTGCACTTCCGGGGTCGGCTGAAAACTTCAGTCAAAAAGGTGTGGCTTATAAGCGTGAAATTACTGTAACCTTTTTCTTTTTTGGTAACTAATTGTTCCTCATCCAAAATTTTTGCATCAAGTCGACCCTAGGGGTAGAGAGATTACTGACAAATGAATCAAGGAAGAATAACAAAATATTTTCCCCTTAAGATTTCCTATAGCCCCTACAGAGGATAAATACCTAGGTCTGCATAGGGACACCACCATCCCCACAAGGCAGCAGCTGCAGAATTGGCCTCAGGGTTACAATCTGCCACTTCTAGCTCTCCACAACAAACCATAGACTGGTGGGGGGTTCCCCACAAGATAGGAGTTGCAGAATTGACTTCAGGACTGAAACCTGCCAACTCTGGCTTTTCACAACAAAACACACAAAAAGAAGAGGGGCGTGGGTCCCTTTCAATTCCACACAAAAAGGAATTAAATTCCTAAATGAATTTATCACAATTTCCACAATTCTTATCAGAGAAAGATGCGTTCAAACTTCTAAAGCTACAGAAGAAATCAAAATTTCCACAACCCCTTGAATAATCCAAGATATTTTTGAAGATTTTCCCTCCTTAGGGATAAAATTGAACGTGGCTTGAGAGGCCAGAAAACACACCTCCTTTCAATCCAGACCCACCTTAAGAGTTAATAAGGCCTCGCTCCAGTGCGGTGGTATAATGGGACCCCCTGAAACCCCTAACAATCCATCTCCATTATCCTTTGTACTTCCTCCTCCTCCTTGTTCTCATTCTCTTTATCACACACCATATACCAGAGCCAGTCTCTGCCCACCGCAATGTCCAAATGCTGGTCCGCCCCCACCGGCACTACAGGTAGGCATGGCTGGTGGCAGCACCACAGGTAGCCGAGTGTACCTCAGCCTCACGGGGGCCTGCAGCCACTGCTGCCCCTACCCAGGGATGGTGGGATCCGGCACTGCCCAGCACTGAGCCCCAGCTGCCCCACAGGCTCCACAGGTCCCAAGCCCATGCTCATGGTCCCACATCTGCTGCTCCTTGACTCATCCATATCTCTCCACACTCCCCTTCAACCAATTCTGTTCCATCACTCCAACACTATCCAACCATTCCCTGTTGTCAGGACTCCTTCTCGACTCCCCATATTGACTCCTCTGGGCAAGGATTGTCGAGACCCCTTCTTGACTTTCCCTTAATTGCTTCTAGAAGAATGTATAAACCAACTCCACATTCTTCCAAGGGAATCTTCAGAGATATTATGAGATTGTCATCCCTTTTGCCAGAGCCGCTTCCTGCCTTTACCTTTGCAACCCTCCAGGTGTGCCTTGTTTTACCTGCACTACCCTCCATGGGTGGCCTCTCAGGTTTACCTGTGCTACCCCCTGTGGATACCCTCGCTGGTCTACTCCCCAAAGATCCCACTGTACTCACTGGGGAGATTTTTCAGTGGTTCTTCCCTGTGGACTCTTCACGGACCCCACTGGTCCACCACTTGTCTGTCTCCCGGACAGTCTCAGGAACCCAAACAATCACCTGATACCAGCTGGCACTAAGGGGGACTGGCACTGGGTGAGGCACACTTTCACTTCTGCTCACTGCCCTAGATATCAGAAATATCCCAGACAAGATCCCCAAAAATTGTCAGGAAAATTAATCCACAAACACCAGAAGTTTATGTTCAAAAAGGAGACAGAGGAGTCCTGTACCTTTATTCAAAAAAAGGGAGAGGCCCAAGGGAATTTCCCCTTGGGCCTCTCAAAATTTTCAGAGCATGCAGGCTCCTTTTTATTCTAATTTCCTGGCCGCATATCCCTCTCTCTTTCCCCATTGGCTGAGGTACTTGAGAGGTACAGACTTCCCAAAATGCATAATGCCCCTTCTAATGTATAACCCCCATTTTTCTTTTTCCTTGTGTCTCTGTTCCTTTTCTCTAAATTCAGAGATGTAGCACAATCTTAAATGAGTGTCCTGGTTTAGGGCAAATTTGAGAGGAAACCCCTGAATGGGGTCCCTCTAGGAAACAGATTCAAGCAGTCCCTCCCCCAGCTGGTTCGGGGAAATATTTCCTTGGAGAGAAGTGGAAAAAAAAAACCTGTTTATTTAACAAGCACTTCCCAGCACAAAATGATAAGTAAAACCTCTCACTGCTCTGAAGAGGTCACAAATTCGGAAGAGACCCTTTCATGGGTTGCAAGTCGGTTCACTCTGTTCTCAGTCCCTCTGGCACTGGGAAATGCCATGGCACAGGCCAGGCCCAACTGAGCCATGGGTGTGAATTCCCGGTGCTTTTCTGGGTTTCAATCCAGAGCAGGTTCAAATAATTCCAAGAAAAAGGGGGAAAAACACAGTCCAGGGAGCTTCTTTGCCTCAGTTAACCAGAAAAATTAATAAAAAGCAAAGGAGAGCTCTCTCCTGCTGTCCACTGCACACAACACAGTCTGTGTGAAGGATGCGGGGGAGCAGGTTCAGTCTCTGATCACAAACTCTGCACCTCTTCTCTCCCCCTTCACTCCTGGAACCAGTACTAAGGTTGCAGAACTCAAAATTCAACACCAACAGAACAGATGACTGGGGATAAAAGCATCAAGTCACCTCAAGACAGTGAGTAACAGTCTGTGCCAATTAGAGGGATTCCTATGGAATTTATGGTTCCTCCCATTGCTTCTTTCACCTCTCTGCTTCAGGCTTATCTACCATCAGACCCACAGTTTGTTTGCAAAGACACCTTCTTCTCATTCCTTTCATAAAAAAATTAGAACCTAAGACAGTTTTGTCCTTTACAGCATATTTAGTCTGCTAGATGTTTCTTTTCCTGCTACCTTGGCTAAGATGCAAGGCAGATGATGGACAAGGAAAAATACACTTGCTTTTCTGCTGCTGGCAGTCAGGCAACCACTAAGCTCTATGCAGGAGCTTTTCACTTCCCACATTTCTGGAGAAATGACCACGACATGGAGCTTTCCTGCTCCCTGGGGCTGCGGAGACATGGCCCCTTTGCAGGTAGGCAGCAGATGCCTGAAAGAGAATCACAGACATCATCACTCTTCCAGAGTGTTGGGGTTGAGTAAGACGGAGGCTTTAACTAAAGATATGGGAAAAATCCCTTGAGTTATTGTGAGTAAAAACTCACCCACATTGCCAGCAGAAGATTGTATGTTAATATACACTCTGTATCCACCCTGGCTCTTGCCTTTTTTAGCTCACCCTGTACTGTGTTCGGCTTCTGTATGTTTGATGTTTCTTACTATTAAAATCCCTTTTGTTTTTGGGTCACTAAATCATGCCCATCTCTCTTTTATTCGCTGCTCTCGGACTTTTGCTGGTTACTCCCAGTAAGGTAATGCCCAGCCTTACAATCTGGGTCTGGAGTGCTACAGGTGGCTTATGAACAGGGACCCTTGATATTCAGGGGACCTGTTGGAGTTGGCAAAAGTCCCTTAAGCTGACTAGGCCAATTTCCCTTCTCAATTTTTGGATCAGGTGAGGATCTAAGCCAGGCCTGGTGAACAGCCAAAGACCACAACAACTTCAGTGGCTTAGGTGTTCGCCAGGGAGCTGCCCAAGCAACTGGGATGGTGCTGGGCCCCAGTGATATTCCCTGTGGTGATGGCAGGAAGACGAAGTACGGGAGGAAGACCTGCAGAGCAGGTAGGAGAAGGGAAACCTTTCATTTGTCCCGTCATATAGTTTTTGGTATAGTTTCATGATTCGATTTTGTAGTTTATGAAAGGATAGGCTTGGAGATGTCATTAGAGCAGAGAGACATATATATGGATGCTTAATATTTAAGTTGGCAACCCAGGGAAAGGAATTCTCTAAACAAAAAGTAAAAAACAAAATTAAATGGGCACTACTGCACTTGATTTTACAACTATGGCATTTTGGGACCTGGTAGGTATTAAATTGTATAATTTGGCCACTAAAAGAAACTTTGGCTAATATTTTCTGTATCTGGCCTTATCTACCATGAGGCCCATTCTTTGTTTGTAAAGACACCTTCTTCTCATTCCTTTCATAATAAAATTAAAACCTAAGATGGTTTTGTCCTTTACAGCATATTTAAACTGGTAGAACCTCAGTGTTCTTCTGAGACTGAAGTCAGAAGAAAAGGAAAAATTAAATTATTCAGAAAAACCTGGTATTGCTACCCCTTTTTCCTATCCTCCTCACCCCTTGGACCATCCCAGAAGTAGATATGGGGCCAAGATTGCTGGTAAAGCACATGCCCATAGTGGGCTCGGATGGAATAATAACAGTTTGGCCAATGACTCCACCACCCTGAGTTTACCTCCAACTCCTCCACTTGAGACCTGAGATGGCAGTGCACAGGCCATCTTGGATCTCTCCCACTCCTTCTTACCCAAACCCTTGCATTCTCCTCATCTCTCTTACCCTGCCAACAACAAGCAGTCCACCAATATAAATCCTGATTGCTGTCTTAATGAGGACCACCATTTTAACATCAATGGCCATTTTGAGGACACTGCTAACTGTCTGTCCTCCAGTCGATGCATTGGTTCATCAGGAGATCCCTCCTCCAATTCCACCTTCAACTCCATCTCATGGCACGCACCTACTGCCTCAGGCCACTCCTCTCCTGACATCACTATAACTAACTTAAAAGGCCACAGCCCTTCTGATGAGGCCAGAACTTCCTCCCCAGCCTGGGGTCTGGAAGGGCCTGCCTCTAAGATGGCAGTGCCCAGGTCACTGGCACCAAGGCCTACCCCAAGACACACTCACAAATACCAGTGTGACAAAAGAGTATTTGTGGTGTTGGATGATTCCTCCTCCTCTTCTTTCTTGTCATCAGCAGAGTACCTCCACTTAGAGGAGCCCAAAAAAGACCCCTGGGAAAAGATAAGGAAGGCTGCAGTGAAGGAGGGAGAGTGGGAATTGGTCTCAAAACTCCATATAATGGCAATTTGGTATGTAAGCAGGGGTGCTAACACTCTTTGGAGAAATCAAAGGGCTATGTAAAGCTGCTCACAAATACAGGAGGGACTCACCACATTTTGGCAACTAAGTGTTAGCCACCTTCTCTGCACACGTGCTGGCCCTGCATGATATGTGCTGTCTTATGACATCCTTACTATCCCCCATGGAGTATTCCCTATGAGAAATGGGGTAGAAACACTTATTAAATCAATTATCAAGAGAATATGAAGCAGATCAAAAAGGGCAGCACTCAAAATAGAACATCTAACAGGAGAAGGTGGTCATATGGGCCTGGGCCAAGAAGCAGGGAATCTTTCTAGGCTTGTCCTTAACATCAAGGACACAGTTAGGAAAGCATTATTACAAGTCCCCAGATTTAAATAAATCAAATTTAGACTTTGCAGACATTAGACAAGTCCAGATGAACTATACATGAAATTTTTAGACCAATCAAAAATGGCCTTAAACAAATTGTCATAGACGAAGCAAGGAAAGAACTGTTAAAACAGCTAGCAGTAGCAAATGCTAATCCTGAGTGTAAGAAAGCATTGCATGCACTCCCACCTTGGCCTGAGCCAATCATCACTTAGATGACTGACCCATGCAACCACTTAGCCATTCCCAAACACCTTGCTGTTCTGTATGCACAAGTCCTGGCTGAAGCATTGACAACTTTTTAGCAGAATTCCAAAAAACAGCAAGACCAAAAACCAAGACTTTGCCACAACTGTGATAAAGACATTTTGCTAGGGAATGTAAAAAACCAAAATGAAGGATATTCCAAAAGCACTGTGGGTGTAAAGCACATTGTCATGAAACTAACACATTTCACCAAATGCAGGGATATGACTGTCACCAGTTAGGAAACTGACAGCGGACCACAAGGCAGCAGCATGTGAGGACACAAGCATCCCTGTCACCTGTGCCAGAGATCATCAGCAACCAGCAGGTCCACAGCTTTAGCGCCTCCTCTCCAACATGCCTGCCACAATGCCCCCAGGTACCTGTCAGGAGCTGTCAACCACCCAGACAGTGATCTTTACAGACTTTGTACACCATGCAATCTCAACAGGACAATTAGGCCCAGAACAATGGCCATGTGAGTTTTTGGTTGGAGTAAGTACAGCCAATGCTGAGGGATTCTATGTTACACCATCTGTATTATCAGTGACATCATCACAAGAAATCACAGTACCCACTAGGAGCCCAGATCCCCCATGCTTCATACCCAAGGGACTAATCTTTGCACAAGCATTTCTTTAACCAGTATCAGACTGCAACAACTCCATCATTGCATGGACCAGGAAGATCAGCCATGGAAAACCAGAATTCACCTGCATCCTAAGACATCTTGACAAGACCATCACCCTCACTGCACTCACTGAATCTGGAGCAGATGTGACCGTAATTTCTAAGTTCTATTGGCCACGAGAATGGACTCTAGTGCCATCTCTGGGCATCTTATCAGGTGGTCACAGTGACTCCTTCTGCAGTTTACATCCCATCAGTTTTGAGGGACCCGAAAGTCGTGTTGCTACAACAAAACCATTTGTAGTGAATAAGAGACTAGTCCTATGGGAGAGGGACATCTTATCCCAGTGGGGCTGGAGACTGGAAAGACATTTTTAGCGTGGGTCACTGATGGGTGCAACACCCTGAAATTAACTTGGACATCAAACAAACCTGTGTGGGTAGATCATAGCCCTTACCATCATAAAAAATGGTCACACTAGAAAGATTGGTAAAAGAACAGTTGGACAATTGTCACCTTGTTCCAACTACCAGCCCTTGGAACACCCCAGTATTTGCTATTGAAAAACCCTATAGTGATAAATGGCATCTCCTACAAGACCTTAGGAGAATAAACTATTGAGAAATGGGATCCTTACAGCCTGGCCTACCTTCTCCTTGCGTGATTCCTAAGGACTGGAAATTAAGGATTATTGATTTCAAAGACTGTTTTTCAACATTTTCAACATTTTTCAACATTGGGAAAAACAGTAACATCGTATCATGAAATCATATCTCAATTAATCATGAAAGCTAGATCCCAAATTCATTCCCTCTGAGGGAGAGATTTTTCAGTTGTATTTTTATCTGTTACTTCTAATAATTTAGAATGGTTAATTCAAAAACCTGAATACTTTCAATTTGCTGTAGTAAATTTTACAGGGCAAATTTCAGTTCATTATCCCAAACATAAGTTATTACATTCCTCTTTCAAGTTAATTTTAAGACTTTTAAGATGTCATACCCCTCTTAACACTATTACTTTTTTCACAGATGACTCAGGGAAGTCTCAAAAATCAGTAATTACCTGGCAGAATCTGGACACACAAGAATGGGAGTTGGACATCGAAAAAGTAGAAGGCTCACCACAGACTGTGGAACTAGCAGCCGTTGTCCGTGTCTTTTCCAAATTTAAGTTTCCTTTTTAATTTGGTTACCAATTCTTTTTATGTTGCAGGTGTAGTGGAAAGAGCAGAAAGATCCCTGCTTGAGACACTCTCTAATAAGTTACATGATTTACTTTAAAAATAAATTTTCCTTCTTTTAGAAAGCAACTTTATTTTATTACACACATTCAGTCTCATACCTCTCTCCCAGAATTCATAGCACAAGTTAACGCACATGCAGACCGCTTAACAATGATAATACAAACAACACTGCCAAATT
Source organism: Sialia sialis (assembly GCA_009812075.1). Taxonomy (NCBI): domain Eukaryota; kingdom Metazoa; phylum Chordata; class Aves; order Passeriformes; family Turdidae; genus Sialia; species Sialia sialis. The sequence goes on along the minus strand of VRYO01000617.1, from coordinate 283,725 downwards.
TCTTCGAACGAGCCCGATTGTTCCTTCTTTCCTTATTCCTTCTTTCACCAAAATGCCTCTGCACTTATAAGGATGTTTAATATCACTAAAGATCAGCCAAAGATGATTGTCCATTCCTGCCTTGATTGCCAAAAACACTCAATACCATCAACTGGAGACAGGGTTAAACCCTGAGGTCCAAATAGCTTGCAAATCTGGAGATCTGACTTGACTCACTATCAATCATTTGGACAATTTAACTATTTACATGTATTGATTTACACCTTTTCAGGAGCCATCTTTTTATCAGCCCATAATGGGAAAAAGTCAGAGATGTAATAAAAACACTTCCTCCAAGCCTTTTCATCTTTAGGCACTCCTCAAGAAAATGAAACTGACAGTGGGCCAGGATATATATTCCAAAAAGTGCAAGAATTTTTTAACCTATGGGGCATTAAACACACAACACTCCTCTACAGTACAGTGTATTATTGAAAGGACCCACAGATCATTAAAAGACACCTTAGAAAAACAAAAAGGGGGAGTAGGAGGTTCTATCTACAGTGGAGAGATGGTGCAAAGCCATTTTTGGTTTTAATTTTTTAAATAATTCATTTATGAAGACTTTTCCACCAATTTTTAGACACTTCTCAAATACCACTCAGGTGAAGTTGAAAGAAGGACTACCAGTATTAATAAAGGACCCTGAAACTGGAGAAGTTTCAGGGCCTTTGCCTCTTATCACCTGGGGAAGCAGACTGGTTTGTGTGTCCTCAGGTGCAGGACCCAAGTAGATTCCCGCCAAGAACATCAACCCCACCTACAGCCGCTGTGGGAGCTCATGACACCACAGGAAGCCCCAGCAGAAGACAAACGGGAAGACAGATCCAAGACCATGACCAGACATACTCCAAAAGGACTTCTGCTCACTGCTGCCATCTTGGGCAATGCCATGCTCCTCATGAAGACCTGGAAAGTCCCACAGCCAAAACAAAACATGTGGGTAACACAAGCTAGTACCACACAACAGGAAGCCTTGTGTCTGTCTGTAATGACTCCAGATAACCGTTTTCCCCCTGTCTAGTGGGGTTGCTGGCAGAGTGGCCATTAACTGACGATGCCATTCACAAATTGTGTCCCCATGATAAATGGATTCATAGTTCTATAGATAACTGGGATCACTGAGCCTGGGAATTGCTGTATGCACCATTACAATCCCAAGAATTGGAAATGTTGGGGTCTGTCAAAATGGATCTCTCTGTTAACTTACATTATGTAGATAAATCAGAGGCGATACAAGGAACACAGAATGGCACTGATATTCAACAAATCAGAGATAGGCAAAAAATATGGTGGGATTTTCCCCCCAATCACCCCATTTATAAAAAGAAAAGCATGGGGTGTAATTACACCTCACCCATCCTTTTTGAGGTTGAATGAATCCCCATTACAACTACCATCAGGAACATTTCTCACCTGCAGGGATAGAGCATGGCCTGCCATTCCGTCTCATATCAAGAGCAGGCCATTTAGCCTGGGGAGGTTTATCATGCTGACACTCAACATCACGATGATCCAAAGCAAAAAGGTTAGGCAGAAAAGATTAATTCACTGATTTGATGAGGATTGTGATGACAAAATTCACTTTTAGAGTTTTGATCAAAGAGCAGCAGTGTCCACGTTGGTTCCTTGGGGTGCTGTGGCAAGAGTGTTGAAAATGTTAGATAATTTTGGGTGTTGGCTGAGTAGGCAAACCAATGCTATATCTAAGGCTTACTGATAGCTGTAGACAGCATTAGGCATGCCACCCTACAGAGCTGCTATAGATTTCCTGCTGCTAGCCCAAGGGCACAACTGTGAGGACTTTGAAGACATGTGCCATGTGAACCTTTCCAATCACAGCGAGTCTATCAACCATAGTATTCAAACTCTTAAGGAAGGAGTCCAGAAGCTTCAAAAGGAAGATGGAAGACTGGTTTCATGTACTGTTCAGGGGTTTAAGTTGATCAAAGTGGCTATTGTCCGTAGTTCAGATGGGACTGTTATTTCTTGTTGTAATTGTGATAATGTAATTGCCCTGTTTGTTGACTTGTGTGTTGCAAGTTCTTGGGAGTGCAGACTAAAGGCTTTTGCCTAAAGCCGTAGGAAACATCCCCGGAGTTATTGTGAGTAAAAACTCACCCACACTGCCCCCTGGGAGCTCATAATGTTTCTAGCAAGTTCTCTGTTTCCCCTGTTGTTATTGGTTCGTGTTTACTGCATTAATTTTAATATTCCTAATCATTGATCCCCATTGGACCCTCACTCTCAGACTCCGCCCTCAACCTACTTTACATATACTCTGTATCCACCCTGGCCCTCACCTTTTTAACTCGCCCCATATTGTGTTTGTCTTCTCTATGTTTGTTGTTTTGACTATTAAAGTTCCTTTTGCTTTCTGGTCACTAAATTCTGCCTGTCTCTCTTTTATTCACCACCCTTGGACTTTTCGCTGGTTACTCTGAGGTAACACCCAGCCGTACAATCCAGGTCTGGAGGGTTACACCAGAGAATCCAAGGAGAGCAGCACCCATTCAGGCTCCAGGGGTGCTGCACCCCTGCCCATACCTCAGGGACGCCCATTTTGCTGCCCATGTGCTTGCAACACTTGTCACCCACCCCTACAGCTCAGCATCCTTCACTCCAATACTTCTTTGCACTATCTACCAGCTCTGACAACTAAAAGGAACCAGAGATTTATATCAGGAGACTTCCAATATAGAAATAATTTTGTGTAAACACTTGCCTGTATTGAAGGAAGGAGAAGTGAGAGAAAAGCTTTCTTTTCTGACTTGGCAGGGAACAAGAGGTTAAATAAGTGAATAATAAAAAATGAAAAGCATGAAGTGATTACAAATATGAAAGATATGAACATGAAACTGAAACAGCCATTTAACCAATATAAAGTACAGAAATCCAGAAATTGGCCTCTTTTCTTGGTCCTGTAGGGATGCACAGAGGAGGCAACTCGATGCAGTGTCACCAGTCCCAGTTTGGCAGCTGAGTGCCCAAACCCCAGTCTCCCACCCTCTGAAGCTTTTCACATACAAAATGCTCTGCTTTTTGGATCACCTTTGAAGTGGAGTGGCTTTAATTGTTCAATAAATGAAGTAAAAATGAAAAAGTAATTGGATTTTAATTGCTCTAATAATGGTAGGAAGCTTTACTGTGACTTAAATACTTAAAGGTGAAGACTGTTCATTAAAATGCCTCTCATACAGCTTCTTTATATTTTATGTCTCTCTTCCCTTACTCCATAAAGAGTCACACTAGGGTATGCCAGGTTTACTCCTAAATGCCTGAGATTGTTTGGACTGTTAGACAGTGATATCTGCAAATTAGAGTGTTTTACCATAAACAGTTTGATACCAATAGCAGAGTCCTCAGCTTGCTTACACCAAGCATCCACAGACTGAGCAATAACAGCCCTTTGGAGACAGGCAACAGCAGTGAGAGGCTGCAAGAGCAATGTTGTTGCAGGGTGGGGAAATCACATTGTCCAGCAGGCAGCTCCCACTGCCTGACAGGCAGCAAGGTTCTGATGGTTACTGCCATGGAGAAGCTGGCATTTTCTTTATGATGTTTCTTTATGCATGTTTCTTTATGATGTACAATTGGCACAATAAATCCCCAGGGTCTCAGAATGGTAGGGCAAGACATTAAGATTCGTTTTCTCCTTGCTGTTTTTTACGTGCTCAGTATACTAAAGTGCAGATGGGGACAAATCCCATCAGCCAGACACATCCATGGGAAGCAACATTGCCAGGAAGCTTTGGTGAAGAAGCTTCCAGTTCTGATCTAGGCTGACATTCACTGCAATTTGGAAATTTGTGTGAAAGTCACTGCTTGATACCTATGTGTCACCTTTGAAAATCTCAGTTTATTGTTTCTTCTTCTGCATGAGGAAGTTTTCTGCTTTTGTTCCCATCCCTTTGACAACAGCAGTTTTAATTCCTCACACCATCTTCCTACCACAAACCTGAGCACCCTCCCCTGCACATTGTTCCTTTTCGAACTGCACCACCTGGCAGGATCAAGTCAGACAGAATGAGTTCAGGAAAGGAAAAGATGCAAGTGGGCTATAGAGTGAGGCTATTAACTTGGTATGCCAGCCACGAGCTGGAGCTGACCCTAGGTGTGAATTGAGCAATAAAGAAACCCTTACACTTTATCACCTTTTAAAGTATATGGAGAAATACAAAAAAAACCCAATTGCTTTCAGTGACTGATTGCAGGCAGTCATTAGCCACATACAGAGAGAATAACACACATAAATACAAAGGCAAGACTACAGTGAGCAGGAGAAAAGATATTAAAAGAATTTTTAAGAAACTATGTAATGTATGGGTGAAAGTGAACATCATTCTCTCCCTCTTTCTAGTTTTCTCTTCAATGGCTATGCTGTTCAATATGAACCCAGTTGTAAAGCATTTTATGCAGCATTTTCATAACTGGTCCAAAGAGACGTCCTGATATTATAAAAATATTATTTTGGGAGTTTATTTATGATGGAACAATTAACAATCCAAATTACAAGTCAGAGTCGAAGCAAATTTTCCCACTTTCTGGACTTAGATACAAGACAGAAGAAATTCAGTTTGGGTGATAAGGAACCAAAAAGGAATGGTTTGTCTTCTGCCAGCAATCACTGCAGCCCCATGGGGGAACTTTCCTCTTCCCACATCTCTGGAGAAATGCACACAACATGAAGATTCCCAGGATTGCAGGCATCTTCAATAGCATGGTCCCTTCAGAGGTAAGCAGCACAAAACTAACTAGTAATTTAAACCAAAGCGAAAATAACATGGCTATTGGTTATGTGTCAGCAGACCCCTGCTCTGCTACAGGCTGGACAGACCCAGTTGCCCTGGGAACAAAATAAGTCAGGAACTGTAAATTGCAAAGTGGACCCCTCAAGTGTCTGGGAGACTTTCAGCCCTGGTGGTGCTGTTTCATCTTGGTGCAAATCTGAAAGTGGTTCATATGAAGCTTATTGAGAAAAGCTTTTACAAAGTTAAAAGCAAGCGTAAACAGTATAATCACTCTTCAGCCTCATGTAATGCGAATATTGCCATAGTTAGGGCTGAATTGCAACTGGCATGCAAAAGTAGGAAGATGTTTCTGTAGTTCACATTTCCATGAATGAAAATCATCTAATGAATTAGCATATATTGCTGTGAGACAATTTCCCATTATGGAGGAAGCCACATTTTTTGCACAAGGCTTTAAAAAGAAAAAAAATTTTAAATCTTTTGCAGAAATACTCTCCAATATTTGATCCTTAAAAGGTTCCCTATCTTCCCTGTATGCTACAGGTGAGTGTATGAAGCAAAGTGACTCAGAGTCCCCAGGCAGGTACAAAGGAGAGCCCCTTATTGCAAAAATCAGGCCTTTTTAGGTAGTCAGCCAGTTATCAGCTTACATAGTTTTAAGGCACAACAAGCCCAAGCCAGCCAACGACAATACACAACGATGTGGACATGCAGCAGTCATGCAGCATCTCTTACATCTCTCTACCCCTATTCCAGCTGAGTCACACTGCCATTGCTCCCTTCTACTTAGCCTAAGTAGCAAGCATGAGCCATGATTTTGCAAGGGTAACAAGGCCCTTATTTTATAAGGCTTTACCTATGAGCAGCAGGAGAGTCCTGGGGAACCCCTTTGATTCCTGTTTGTCTCAGGCTGCAAAACAGGATGTCACCAAAAGTATGGATTCTGTCACCATCTGTTGAGACCAGGTGGGGCAGTGATCCTTATCTCTGGGGGAGATATGCTCTGCTAATGGGCCATTGGTTAAAACCAGGTGGGGCAGTGTTCTTTACCTTTTCCATAACCCATCCTTCCTCCAGGGAGGTATATTCTGGTAATGGGTCATTGAATCCTATTGTATGACTGATAAAATTACATCACTGGAAGATGCTCCAGCCAGGGGGAGGAGCCAAGCCTTTCCTACCTAGATAAAAAATGAGATTTGGAACATCAGAGTAGCCTTTTCCCACTGGATTCCAGAGGAAAACCAGACGTTTCCACATCATCACTGGACCTTCAAAGGAAAACTTCACCCTTCTACAGAACCACTGCTTCAACTGAACCACACCTGTCACTCCAGGTAGACTGTAGCCACCATTTAACTGGACTGCTACCAACACCCTGACTGATGGGGTGTCAGGTTGTATTCTGACTATCAGTGGTTTTGGTTTATTCTTTGTAAAACTGTATTTCTATTTAAATTTTCCTAGTAAAGAACTGTTATTCCTATTCCCACATCTTTGCCTGAGAGCTCCTTAATTTCAAAATTATAATAATTTGGAGGGAGGGGGTTTACATTATCCATTTCAAAGAGAGGCTCCTGCCTTTCTTAGCAGAGACCTGTCTTTCAAACCAAGACACTGTTTCAATGTGAAAATTTTCTTCCAGCCTCCTAACTTTTTTCTCTGTTTTCACTGAGGAAGACAATTGTGAGTGTGTGAACAGAAACATGTAGCTACCATGAGGAAAGTGGCTGGTATGGGACCAGGCTAGGAGGCAAAAGGGCAGCAGCCATGCAGGGAGCCATTGCATGAGCAAAGGGGCAGACAGACCCCCACATCCACAATTCTACCACACTTCTCAGGAAGGTTGGTGCCCTATAACACAGTGATGCTTTATGCATAAAGCATCCCATAACTGATTTAGCATTGGCTGTAACTCCAAACTCTTCAGCAAGGAGCCAGCCTGCACAACCCCTTGACAGCCTGGGATTCTGCAGGGACTCACAGCTAGTCCCCTCCCTCCTGCCTGCTGCGGCTTTGTGCTCTGCTCTTTGCAGGTTAATTCTGGGACAGTAGGGTATCGGCCCAGATAACACATCAACACTCAATAGATCAGGCAGAATTCAAAGTTGATTAGAAGGATGGAGCACCTATGCTATGAGGAAAGGCTGGGAGGCATGGATTTTTCAGCCTGGAAATGAGATGTCTTAGGGATGGCCCAATTGTGTCTTACCTGAAGAAAAACAGAAATGGACTATTTACAAGACTCAGGAGTGACACGACAAGGGAGAATGGCTTCAAACTGACAGAAGGTTAACATTAAATAGTAGGAAGAATTTCTTTATTGTGAGAGTCATGAGCCCCTGGCACAGGTTGCCGAAAGCTGTGGATACCCCATCCGTTGAAGTGTTAAAGACCAGGTTGGATATGGCTATGAAAAGCCTGGTCTTGTGGAAAGTGCCCCTGCCAATGGCAGGGGATTGGAATGGGCTGATCTTTACTCAGAGGTCACCCTCTCAGTCCCTTCCAACCCTAAACATTCTGTGATTTTATGGTTCTCTGAAATGGGGCAGATGTTGCCAATGGCCTCATGGCCTTGAAACCGCAACCCATGTCTGTCCTCCTGCATCACACTTATCACCCCCACAAGAAATATCTCTGCCACTGATTTAAAGATGCTTTGAGCACAGGCAAGATTTTATCCTTCTGCCTGTGGCTTAGACCCTATGGCTGGCCAGATAAAGATAATACTCAATTATGTGCTCTGACACTATTTTTATCTCTGAGATATTTTTCATAATACCCTTAAATGAAAAATTACCTACAGTAATTGCAACATTTTCCCAGTTACCTCAAGAAAGGATGATGGTATAATCCAGCACAGATGCAAAACTGGACCTAGTTGAACAAAAAAAGAAGCTTTTTCACAAGGTATTTGTGCTTCCTGCTCCTTCTTCAAATGCAAGTAAAATAAATACCTTATTGTAACCATTAAAATTCAGCTTGTATATTTTTTCAGCCATCTTTTATGAACAAAGAGCTAATATATTTTAAAGTAATGACACAAGCACAGTATTTAACAGTGAGGCCATTGCACTGTCCTTGCCGGCTGTAGTAGAAGGATTACAGTAATTTCACGAATATAAGCCGCACCTTTTTCACTGAAGAATCCAGCCTACCCCAGTGGTGCGGCTTATATTCAGGTGCGGCTTATCTATGGACAAATCCCAGCAAAACGCCAACCCGGAAGTGAGAGCCGGCCAAGCAGAGTGGCAAGTGGGAGCCGCCGGGAGCATGAGACTGCCCGGAACG
>VRYO01000617.1:247176-274874 GCA_009812075.1 Sialia sialis | reverse complement strand
AAAAAAAAAAAAAAAAAAAAAAAAAGTGCGGCTTATATTCGGGTGAGGCTTATATATGGACAAATCCCGTGGTCTTCCCAGCTACCCGGAAGTGCGGCTTATATTCAGGTGCGGTTTATAATCGTGAAACTACTGTATGTTTGTGACAAGAGCACCATGCAATTTGAATATCAGCCTTATTAAACAGGAAATAGTGAATATATCAGCTCTAAACCTCAGATAAGTAAGCTGAGAAAACTCTTTTGTAGGGTCAGTGGTATAAAAAACAGGAGTAGAAACTCATTGTTGTCTTCATGGAAAGATCCAGAAGTAATATGCATTTACAAAGAAATTGAACTGAGACTATGGAATTTTCCTTTCTTCCATGGTAGTTGTTTGGGTTTTCCTTTTGGTTTCAGATAATGAAAATGATTATTCAGAGGGAAAAATAGGATTGCATAGATGCCACTGTGCAAACAGCAATTTTTGGAGGAGTAAAACATTACCAGCAGAGAACATGGCAATTTGATTTACAGACATGGAAATGTGACAGCAAGAGAACAGAGACAAGCTCTGAGGAAATGAACCCACTCATGGCTCTGCCGAGCTTCTTACTGGGCTGAGCACTCCTCCACAGCAGAGGACATCATGGTCTCTAGCAAGTTTACCCTTACAGACTTGAAATTAGCCCCCATTTCCCCTTGGTTAAAGAAAGCTTCCTTAAGGGTACATAGCCTTTGCTAAAGTGTAGTTCAAAGAGCTCTATGTTACACCAATACTCCCTAAGTTCAGCTCAGCTATCTTAAGAGACATTTAAATCTCCTTCTAGAACTGTTGCCACCCCATCAGTTTCCATTTCTAAGGCAGAGACCCTTCCAAACCCAATTCCAATTTCAGCCTCGGCTGGTGATCCTGCTCTGAAGCTCACACACCAGCCTGAGGCCACATTTCAGTCCAGGGGATTTCAATGCAGGAACAGACAGAGGAGTATTGCCACAGAAAGCAGAATCAAACTGTAAGTGGCCTCATTAAGTGGAGGGCATCTTGGTCCCCTGACCAGGAGAGTAGCATATGGGCCTTTAACAGAACCAGGGTTGCCCAGGACACTGCAGGGCTCTGGAAGGATGAGCCCTACTGCACTGCAAAGGAACCAGCAGAAAGCAAGAATGTTAATTAGTTGATATTTTGCCATTCCTAATGGTTGTTACAGTTACAGTCCTGGAGTCTTGCTTATCTGACAGGGTAAATTTATTTTTTGTCAAATGGGAAACATATATTTTCCCAGCTAGCTGTGCCCAGGTGTGAATAGACAGTTCCTGTGAGCTGTGTCAAACTGGGAGAGGGCATTTAGAGCTCCAAGGCTCATCATCTCCTATTCAGACTGTCTATTAATCCAGACAGACAGGCATTTCTACATGGGACTGGAATGTGCTCTGTGTGTGTGATTGTTGCCTGTGTGCACACAGCTGTGGTTCCATGTTATTGTTAGAAATAGTCATGTTTGTGTCTCCCACTTGTCTTCCATTCTTCTTTTGCAGCAAAGTGAAGTTGCTCACCAGTTGCAGTGAAACCTAACCTCGGGCAGGTCTGCTGATTCTGAGTTCCATCCCTTCCCACACTGCCAGCACCAATGCTGCATCTGCCAGTCAGACCACAGCTCCACTGTCTCTGGTCTGAGTACCATCTGCCCAAAACACAGCCACTTGCTTCGTTTAAAGCATGAGAGGCATCTCACTGAACCTAAAGAGATGCACATGGGTTTGAAATTAATCCTTTGGACAAATGCCGGCAAGAGCAGGCCTTTGCCCCATAGTCAGCACAGCCTAAGGAGGCAGACTGACACCATCTAAGATGTCACATTTACCAACAGAGCTGTGGTCCAAAAGAGACGAGTTTAGCCCCAGAAATTAACAGCTCACTGCACTGAAACAAATTTGTAATGCTTCTCAATCACTGAGGAATTGTGGTTCCTTTTAAGGTGCCCTGATCACTATTTCAGTATAAGGTAGGTGTCCCCTTGCCTTCACAGAGAGATTTGAAATCAAATGTCTTGTGGAGAATTGAAGAAGTAAAAGAATCAGACCTGAATGCTTCCAACAAAAGTTAATTGCAAACCTGGGCAACACACACAGAGGGCTTTGTGGCATCCATGCAGAGGAGCTTGTTTGAGCCAGAAAGCTGAAATTCAAGGCTGTTGAACCAGCTAGGAATATTGATGTGATTAACAAAGATTTGATTAGGAAATCGGTGTGAAGGAGGTTGTTTGCTTGCTTTGTCCAATTTAGTCCCTGAAATACTGGCTTCAATACAGGCAGAAATGCAGCCGAAGCAGGAAGGGGATCTTGAAGAGGGGTGGAGTGATGTGTGTTTGTTACTTTATCAGACATCTATCTGTATTCTAGCTGGGGAAAACTTAAGCATTCAATCAAATATTTTATGTGTGTCTATAATAATCCAAACAAAGGAACAGCTGACAGCCCATGATCATTTAAAGACAGAGCAATTTCTGTTTAGCAGTCTCATGACTGCATTTTCTCTATCTACATGCAAGACTTCCTAATAGTTATGTGGAGATTGTTCCAGTTTAGCTGCTAATGAAATACTATGAAATTAGAGGAAAGCCTACACAAACAATAAGTTTTTAAGAGAAATACCAAGAAGTCATTCCCCTGGGTCACAGAGCAAACAGGCTGCATACACACAGATATTAAATATTGCCAGGTAAGGTGTTGGGCTTATATTCTAATCCTAGGAGGAGTGATAATTCATCACATATAGATTGAATTAGAAAGGAGAGACACATTTTTAAAACTTAAGTCACATTAAATCATCTTCTCCACTTTGGCTCCAGGGAGCTGCTTCTGCCAATAACTCCTGGGAATAGTGAAAGAACCCCTGGATAAAAGTTTTGTGGTGTGGTCTGAGAAGCAAACTAGTAAGCAATAGATAAATTATCTCTCCTGACATTATTATGTTGTTTTTTTTTAACACAGGAAAAGCTCAGTGATGATGTCCCAGACCTCATTTAAAGTTATCATAGTACTTTTGCTAAGTAGCCACTTACTCCTTAGAAACCACTATAAAATACCACACAGGGAAGAGCAGGGAGTGTCATACCATAGGGAAAGCTTGTCATCTTAGTATTGCCCTTGGGAAACAGAACCTCCTTAAAATCAGCAGCTTTGTCCATTATGATGTAATTATTTCACTATGCACTGTGGGGAAATGAGGTTTTTCCAACCCCCTGCCATCCAACAGGTTACTCAGACTCCCATGAAATGCTTGGTCTTGACATTTTAGTTATTTTAGAGCTGTAAGACTCTCCCTGGCTTGAACAAATTTAGATGCCTAATGCTCAGGCTTCTGTAAGTGAGGGAATACGGCAGCCCTGCTTTTGTGCAGATCTTTCCCACAGCCACAATCGCCACTAGCTGATAGGGCTGCAAGACAGGCATGAAGAGCTCTGTCCACTGCAGACACCAAAGATGCGCCGCAGCCTTGGCTTGCTCTGAAGGGCTTTCCAAATGAATTGCTTGTCTGGCAGCAGTGGCCTAAAAATGCCCTAAGAGCCACAGATTTTTGTACCCAGGAAAAGCTCTTCCTTGCCTGAGCTTGTACAGAAAAACACAAAAAGGAGGAAATGTGAAAAACAAATGAAGCTGTAAAACACTGGCAGGAGGCTTTTGCGGAGAGGGTGTGATTTAGGTGGTTTTACCTCCAATGGTGTTCAGTGCTTGCTGGGTATCAGGAGGCTGTTTCTTCTTCTGTAGGATCTCTCCCTGGCTTGAATAGGCAGAGCAGTGTTCTGTGCAATAGTATGAGCAGAAAATAGACATTTCTGCACTGTGGGCACCTCTTTGAGGGAGGCATAATCTAAGGACACCAAGAACCTCCATTCAATCTGTAGTATTAGCTGTGGCAAAAGTCCTGCAAAACTTCAAATAAAATTATTTTGTGCTCTCAAGCAAGTATGTCCCTGTGCCCCAGTCCATAAAACAAAAATAAATAAAGAATAAAATTTCCCAGAGGAATACCAAGAGATTTAATTCCACCAAAATTGTAATTGAATTGCTATCTATGGAAGGTGGAAATGCTTGGCTGGGTTTGGGTGTTTTTTAAAATGACAAATTAATGATTATTATAAATGACACTATTACGAATCTGAAAAAAAAATCTCAGTGATTACTGGTTTTAGGCACATTGCTTCGTTTATCCATGCCCTGATTTTAAGAGTTACCCAGTGGAAGAGCTTCCTTGTGCTAGGGTGGCAATGCTTGAAGGCTCATGTTGCTCTGCGATCACTTGCACAGGAGAGAAGCTTACAGGCAAGCAACAAATATTAATCCATATAGACAAATCTTCTGGACAAGGTAATTTAATTTCAAACGTAATTTAAAATTCCCTTCACATCTTGGAATGAAATAGATTCCTTTCCCAAAGACTGGAGTTGTTTGCTCAAAAATTCTTCTGGGATAAAAGAAAAACAAAGAGGAACAAAGTCAGGGAAAAAAATTAAATAGAAGTTAGAAAAATGAAAGTTAAAAAGCTATCATGGCAGATTCTTCTGACAAATTGCATTTTTTATTAATTGCAAGTACTCAAGGAAGTGTTCAAGGCCAGGTTGGATGAGGCTTGGAGCATCCTGGTCTAATGGAAGGTGGCCCTGCCCATGGCATGTGGCTGGAAATAGATGATTTTTCAGATTCCTTCCAAACCAAGCCATTCTACTATTCTAAAATTCATAGGTGCTGAGGAAGTTTAAGTACTATCTTTAGCACCGAATATAATTTTTTTTTAAAGGTGCAAAAGTCACTCATTTTAGAAATTAGATATTTCATCTCAGTCCCTCAGTGAGATCCTGGCGCAAGACTGTTCAGCTGACTTTGCCCAACATCCCTCCCCACACTGGCAGTAGGTGATCAGAAAGTGGGAAAAAAAGCATGGCTACCAGAAAGACAACCTAGTAAATGCCTTTTATAATGTAAGTTATAAAAATTTCTCTTTGTCAGTGTGAAAATAGGCTAGCACAGCAGAGTGAGGAAGGGATGCCAATGAACAGAGAATTCTGTACTGGTGTGTATGTATCCTGTCAAAGGGTCAGACCCTCCTGTATATCTTTAGGCATTAACTTTTCTGATGTAGAGTTTTTTTTCAAGGAAAGAAACAGAAGATTAAAAAAGCACAACCTGCTGTATGGTTGGGCTGCCAGAAAAACAGATTGTGAGTCATTGCAAACCACTGACCTTAGTCATCATATTGTGACATTTCAGCCGTGATATTTCTTCCCCAACACGGATGAGAGGCTTGTCAAAGCTGTAGAGGTACACTCATGCTCACTGTGATGTGCTATTTCTCTCAGCTGTGCAGACATCAGGATTATTGAACCAAACATAAACTCATCACTTTCCTGGAAGGAAAAAGAGATGCTAGCCAAAAAGATGAGCCACCACCTGCAAGAGCTACCTTGTCCTGGAGTATCAAAGAGCAGGCAGTGCAGAGCCATCTCCAGAGGAGGTTGCAATGCACAGCCACTGTCTGGAGATGCCTGGAATGATTTACTGAGAACACTTCCCTGCAGTCTGCATCGAGCCTCTCCTCAGCATTCACCAGGCAAGGCACACACTGGGTAAGGAAGAAATGCAGAGGCTTAAGGAGAGAATGATGGTGGAAGGCAGCCAAAGGGAACAGTGGTCAATGCCACAAGGCTCCTTCTCCCCTTACCTGCAAAGTGAAACACAACAGCACCTACAGACCAAGTACTGCTGCAGCTCCACTCTCTGTGCTGCTTTGCTGCTTGTTTCCGTTTTGCTTTTGAAGCAGTTCATCAGGCTCTCCAGCACAGGACGTTTGCTTTTTTCACCAGATTCAAGCATTATCTTGAAGCAAGGAGAAGAGAATCTTGGGGGATAAGCTAAAAAAGGGAAATTAAAAAACTTCAAGAGATACGCCCTGAGAGAGGCAGGGAAGGATCAAGGACGAAGAAGTGAGGACAGAATATCAGTCAAGGGAGGGGAAGACAGCAAACCATGCAAGCAGTGTGGTGACACTGGGATACGCTCCTATAAGAAGAAGAAGAAGCATGTAGGTGTTTGTCCTCATCTGTTTGTTGTGAATAGTAAGCAGAAAACCACAAGTCAAAAGCAAAAAGCATGCAAGAGAATTCAGGGCTTCTCCATTTTAAGTGTTCAGTGTCTCAATTTGTTCATCTGCAAAATGTAGGTAGTCCTGCTGGTCTGCTGGAGCTGTGCCAGGGGATTCAGCCCATTAATTTATTCAGAACAAAATAAAGAGAGTGAGATCTGTGAATAAGCACCAGAAGGTGCCATAGATCAATTTAAGCAACATAGAGAGAGTACATCTTTATAGGAAAAGCTTTACTTGGTGCCAGAAAGTAGCTTTTAATCTATACCAGCACTGAAAAATCAGGTGAAGTCACCTGAATGCTTCTATACTGAAAAATAAAGTGAAAAATCAGAATTTCACTTTGGAATGAAACATTTGGAGCAACAGATAAATCCTCCAGAAGACATGCAGTCATCAGAGTTGGGATGCCTCAGCTTCTGGTAGTTGTACATGGAGCTGGTAGATTCAGTAAAGATTTAGGTCCATTAATATACCCTGACATGTTGTACATCTGACACTTTAGGAATTTTAGGAAGGGAGCCACTGAATCATTTTACCTTCAGCACTGTGACCCTGCATTGCTTCTGTGTGCAGGCTGGGGGCTGTGAGATGCAGGCTGGGCCAGCTGGGACTGCCCCAGTTAGAGTGAAGCAGAATAAACAGGTGTATTGTGAGGCAGCAAAATAAGACAGACAGAAAGTTACCATGGTCTGAAACCACACACTAAAAATACTTTCTATTCTGCTGGAAAGGCACAGCACTGTCAGTAGGACAGTCTGGGACTTCAAGGCTTATCTGGTTTAAATATATCAACAATATCCCAAAAAAAGATGCCTTACCATGAAAGGCAAGCAAGCCTCAAAGGCAACTACAATAGCCTGGGCCTAAGGAGGTTGTCACTGCAGGGCTGCAAGGTAGGCTTGCATCTGCTTTCAAAATATCTCATTTTATTCTGTTCTCTCAATGAGCAGCAAGTATAGAGCACAGAAACATTCAGGCAGCTGTGAGAGGGAAAAGGCTTGAGAATAATGAACTCTGGGAATAGCTTTACCATTTTTCACATGGATGCTATGAACAGAACATATACTTGCTCAGGACACAAATACCAACTAATTTTTCATTACACACAGACTACAAGACAGTTTCCCTACATGAAAGGCCACCATTTGTGGAGAGCTGGAGTCCAAAGGTAGACAGAGGTTTCCTGGCTTTCACCTGGATACAGCCAGTTCTATGCACTTGTGAAGGTTCAATATCATGCAGACACAGCCACCAAATTTTTGGTAGTGACATCCTGTTTGTAAAGGTGTGGCGACCTGGCATGTGAGTGTCGTAGGTTACAATGTAAAGATATGTCCAAAAGTATGCATTATATCATCATATGCTGAAACCAGGTGGGGCAGTGATTCTTATCTCTGTGGGAGATATCCTCTGCTAATGGGCCATCTGTTAAAAACCAGATGGGACAATGTTCTTTATCTTTCCCATGACCCACCCTTCCTCCAGGAGCATATCTTCTGTTAATGGGCCATTGAGTCCCATTGCATGATTGACAAAAATTACATAATTCCATTGGGACATGCTCCACCCAGGAGGAGGAGCCAAACATTTCCTACCTAGATAAAAACTGAGATTTGGACACCAAAGCAGCCCTTACCCACTGGTTTCCAGAGGACAAGAGCTAGCAGGATCACTGTCAGGATCGCTGCCAGGATTTCTACAGGATCACTGCTTCAAGGAGACCACTTCATCTGAACTGCTACCACCACACTAACTAGCGGGGTATCAGGTTGTATTCTGACTCTGTCAGTGTTTTTATTTTTGTACTATTGCATGTATTTGATTTTTCTCTTTTTTCCTATTAAATTGTATTTCTGACTTGGAGTCTCTCACTGGTTTTGATTTCAAAATGAACACAGTGAGTTTGTAGGATGTGAAGAACCACATTCCGAGGGTATAGCTCAGGCCCACCCAGAGCATCCCCTGGCCCCTCCAGTGACTACGATCACAAGCACCAGCCATCACAAGAGTAACAACAGCCCTGTATATGCTTCCTGCCTACACGATATGATAGTGATTTGTTCACCCCCTCTATGTTTTAACTACTTAAGCTTAGATTGAGACACCAACAGTGCTATTATTAGTTAATGACTTACTGTAGGCTTTAGAGAAAAAAAGAAAAAAAAACATCACTTACACCACATTTTTGTTTTGTCACATAGATGGGACTGCAAAGACTTCTGTATGCCTTGATTTTATCCATGGCCTTGCTACCACCATGCACACATCACCTTCCCTGCTGCATCACTGCCCAGAGGCTGGGCTTCACAGTAAAGGAAGAGGAAGAAGTTTTGAAGCTTTGGGCATCTAATATCCACCAAAATGCCTGCATCAGATGTCCTGTAAATTGTTCCATCAATCCCTCTTCTTTTGAAGATGTTGCCAACTCTGACTTCAAATTTCATTTCCTCTTTCTGACAGGGATGATAGAGGAAAATAAAAAGCAAAATTTCAATATCACCTTTTGATCTGTTTCTCTAACTTTTTCAATGGATATTCCCACAGCAGGAGCTGGTGGAACCAGTGAGCTCTTTCCAGAACTGCAGTTTCTAAACTGGTGATCACAATACACCTCCGACAGCCGCAATTTAAACTCTTCAACCCCTAGGATAAAAATTTATATTAAAAGTATATCAGTATGATGGTACATCTGTATCCACAAGCAACAGCAATTAATATCTGATTCTTTTTGTGTAAATACATATTCAGAATGAAAGGCACATGGCAATTTTAAGCTTACACACTCTTCCTGCACCTGTGGGATTTTAGCATTGCTATGCTTTTAAGAGCTTTGTAAGACAGGGATAAGATCAGTGTATGATCCACTTTACTGAGTTGGAAAAATGTAATTTAGATGTCGGTGATTGAGAGATGAGACTCCAGACAATGCCAATGCCAAAGTCAATTTATTGATAACAGAGATCAGTTTATATAGTGTTACAGCTTTGAATAGAATTTTCTACTACCTAGGCGATAACTCTAATATTTATGTTTCTTAGCAACGTTAATTAACCATAGTCGTGCATTACTTCCTTAAAACAAAATACGACATTCCTTTCCCTTCCTCCATTATCTTTCTGTTTGAACTTCCCACAGTTTTTGCCCTACAAGAGCCAGATGTCTGGCCCATCCATCATCTCCACAGAACTCCCTGTTCCATTGCTCAGCTGCTTCCCCATTTTCCCCCTTCCTGTTCCACCAATAAAATTATCTTCATAGATTTGTCTATCAATTTTTGAATACAATGCAAAATGCATGGTAAGAAAATCATCAAAAGCAATACTACAGCTAAAATATAAATTCCTTAAATTACCAAATTCCTAAGCCACCCAGTAAGTCCTCATCCCCCAAGTATCTGTTCAAGCCAATCTCCATAACTAACTTGTAATTTAGTTACACGGTGTTGAAGGGCCTGAATACTGGCACACATAAGCTGAGAATGGTCAGACAGATTCATGAAGCATAAGCCTTCAAAGCCCTCACAAAAAATCAATAGCAGCTCTATTTTGCAATCTTGCATGCCGTATGCTATGAACATCTGTTAATAGGCCTGTTAAAGCAGAGCTAATAGCATTAGTTTTGCAAGCCAGCAACCAAGTTCATTTAAAGTTTTTAAAGTGTGTGCTGTGCCAACAGACGGAATAATTGAGGCTAATACCCATGCTGCACTGCCCCATAACTCCATCACATTATCATCACAACCTGGGGCATACAGATGTGTGCTGCACTTCACCCATCTGAGTTTATGCAGATGTTAAGTTTACTTGTGAGGGGTAAAACACTTTCCACACTATACTTCCACAAACCAAAAATATATTGTCCATTAGTCCAATGGTATCCCTTCTTGGACTAAAAGCTTGTCAAGGTGAGGTGGGGTTACACCAGGCAGAGGCATTAGCATAAATACCTATTCCTGTGACATTGATGCCAGTAACTTGCATTTTTCTATAATTTAAAAAGAAGCACGCAAAGGCCTGCATGGATCTAAGAATATATAATTCTTGAGGCTGCAGGGGAAAAAGAGGAAATACATAAATGAGATCCATCCCTCAATCACTATCATTGGCAAAATACCACTCAGAAGGCTGGCCATGCTTTCACCAGTAGGACTGTATTTCACACCACCAGTTTGGCTGAGGTGGTACAATTTCTTTGGACTGTTAGATAAAATAAAACATCCCATTAATTTTCCTCCAAAGGCACGGCTACTAGGCAGGTTCAAAAAGGATTGCTGGCAGAAATCATAGAGACACATAAAGCAGATTCATTTAAAGCTTGAATTAGTGTAAGCCAAGCATTACCTATGGGAAAAGGTGGCAATACAGCCATTTCCCCTTCATTCAGGCTGAATCCTATAAGGAGGATCAGCTTGAGGAGGCCAGTCAGGCTCCCAGAAATACCTGAGCAAAGGCAAGCCATAATCTTACGCACATACAAGTTTTAAAATGGTGAATAGTGCAAAGGATCGTACCATGGGCAATCCTGGTGCCAGCACTCCAATGCACAATACCACTTTCTCTGCACATATAACATAAAGTCCATGCCTGGTGGGAATAGTGTTTGCAGGTAAAACAAGGAATAGGGTTATTTTCAAGAGTAAGCCCAAGTCTCCTTTCACACCATTCCCACTGTCCTTGAAGACTGAAGGCTTGTTCTGCAACTATAGATTCTACTTGTCTCTGGGACAAGTCAACCATACAGTTCACAAACTGGCGAGAGGTCGATGATTCCCCTCAGGTCAGGCCGGAGTTGATTTGGATGGCTGCGGGATCTTGGTGAACGTAGACTCAGCAGTCTGAGAAGGCAAAACCAGGGGTGGAGTGCCAGGGTGGTCAGGATCTTCAGGACAGGTATTCAAAGATTCTCTGAAAGGTCTCACATTCTTGGCCAGGATCCATCATTTTTATTTTTTTTGGTAGAAACACAAGCATAACCTCATCTCCACATGAGGAGGGGACAAGGTCCCACAATCTTACCTGTTTCTGGGTCCTTAATAAGGACAAGGGCCTTCTGTTTAACTTGTAACTGAGGGTTATTGCCAAAATGCCTTACCACTGTGGGGCTAGGATCCATTAATGAGCAATTTAAAAAATTAAAAACATACAATGCCTTCTGTAATAGCTCAGCCAGGGTGACATTCCCCATTATTCCCCCTTCTGTTTTAACAAAAGATGCTTAAGTGAAGCGTGAGCGTGAGCCGTTTCAATTATAGCTTGGCCTACAAGGAATGGGGAATTCTCGTTTTATGTGTTACACCCCAGAGGGCAAGAAAATTGGGAACTGCCTGGGAAGTATAGACAGGGCCATTGTCAGTTTCGATTTGTGAGGAAATTCCCAGGACTGCAAAGGCACTCGCAAAATGACTGCAAGTATCTTTTCCTGATTCTCCTGTATGACAGGATGAAAATAAAGCTCCTGTAAAGGTGTCTGTCCTGGTTTGAAAGACAGGTATTTACTAAGTAAGGCAGGAGCCTCTATTTGAAATGGAGAGCGAAAACCCCCCTCCCTTCAAATTATTATAATTTTGAAATTAGGGGGCTCTCAGGCAAAGATATGGGAATATGAATAACAATTCTTTACCAATTTATCTAACAAGACAAACAAAACCAACAACAGCTATGAAATTGACACCAAACAGAACAGTAACTCAGTTCCAGTCCTTTTTCAGCCACAGCCACGCTTTCTCTGCGCTGCAGTTACCAGTGGCGGGGCAGGGCAGATCCCGCCGAGCTGCATGAGGGCTGGGGCAATGGTGGTGGCGTCCCAGGTGGGAGAGGGATGGAGGAGAGACCCCTCCGCTCTCGGTGTGGGTCACGGTGCTCAGCAGGCTGCCTGGAGGTGGCAGGCTGAAGCGGGAAGGCAGCAGTGCAGTTGGAGCTGGGCAAGGGCGGCTGTGCTGCTGCTGGAATGGCAGAGGTGGTGGTCAGTGGTTGCAGTCATCCTCCTCTGACTCCACAGGCAAAATGGGGAGAGACAGTGCCTCACTCTCTTGTGTTCTGGCTTTTTAAATCTCCTGGTTTTTTCCCTCTTACCCCCCTTCCACACCCCTTGCCACTAGCCATCTGTGTTAGGGCCTAGTCAAACAGGTTTCTTAGCATGACAATGGAAAAATTCCACAGAGAGAAAAGGGAAAAAACCAACCCCTACAGTGTCAGTAAAGGAGCGGATATATTTGAGTTGGCCAAATTCTAGAAAATTAGTGACATCTGTTTGCTATAATTGAAGGCTCTGGAGTCCTCTAGGGTTAACTTGTCCAATAACAGAGGGAAAGGAGTGCCTCTGGCAGTCAGGACATACAGCAAAAATGCTGGTGGCTTGGCAGTTAGTCCAATCAATAGTGCATACCAGTGCAGCAGCAGTCTGATTAAAAAAGGAATGGCTAAGTTTTGCGTGGGCAAACTAGTCAGGCAACTGAACTGGCAGAGCAAGTAAATCTGCCTGGCAATTCTCCTCTGCAATAACACAGGTAAAGTCGTATGAGAGTGGACATGCATAACAAAGTAAGGCTGCTGCCTAGCGTCTAAAAGGAAAAGATGTTGTAACCACTGAAACAATTCTGTGTTAGACATTTCCTTCAGCATGGCAGCCTCAGCTCTCTCAAAAATTCCTGCAACATAAGCAGAATCTGTTATCAAGTTAAAAGGGGTAGAACATCACTGGAAAGCTCTAACAACAGCAGCTCATTCCATGACTGGAGGAGAACCTGAAAGAGTAGCAACATCTGAAACCCATCAGTCAGATTCTGAATCCCACCATAGTATCACTGATTTGTGCATGTGGCCAGACTCATTTGTAAAAACAGTTAAAGCCTGTAATGGGACCTCACTCCTTTTGGGTTGCATTAGGAAATTAGGAAACTGGCTGGCACAAGCTTGTGCTTTGGGGATGTAAAGAAAGTTGTCCAGAAAAATCAGCTAAAGCCATTTGAAACACTTTAGATTGTTGCAGTAGCCACTGCAAATAAACAGTAATAATAGGCAAGCAAATCAAACTGAAGTCCACACCTGCAAGTGTAGTTAGTCTCTGTCGGACTTGCACAATAAGCAAAGCAATCATTTCATGCTGAGTGCTTATAGTTTTAGACAGATGATGGGGCAAGAAAATTCCACTCTATGATTAACAGAGGTCTGGTGCATTAGAATCAACTGGATCTAAGCATACGGTTGCTTAGCTGAGTTAAGGATTATCAAAGAAAAGGGCAAGTCAGGGGCCTGTCAGGCAGCTTGCAGGTTTGATAGCATCAGCTACTTGCTGCAGTGCTTGACAAGCTTCCGATGTGAGCTGCCAAGGTGACAGGAGATCTGCTTCCCCTTTTAACAGAGCAAAGGGCTTAGATCTGACTTCAAAATTCCTAGTAAGAAACGAACCAAATAAATTGTCTCCCAAAAGCTTTTGGGCATCATGAAAAATGTAAATGTCTGATTGAATTTTTAAAGGCTGAGGGGAAATAGTCCTAATGTGCCAGCAAAGGTATTTCCAAGGGGTTTGACACTGGGTTTTTTCAGGAGCAACACAAAGCCCTGCTTGGGTTACAGAAGCAACAACAAGGGCTTAGGCTTCCTCCATAACTTCCTGTTTTTCTGCTGCTATAAGAATGTCACCCATGTAATGACACAATAAAGCAGCAGGTATTTTTTGGCGAGGGGCTGAGGACCCTCGCAACAAACCACTGGCAAATAGCAGGGCTGTTCTTCAGGCCTTGCAGTAGGACAACAGTGATATCTTTGCAAGGGCGCTTGCATATTAGTGCTTGGGACAGAAAAGGCAAAATTAGGAGCACCAGAATGCAAAGGAATGTTGAAAAAGCAATCCTTTAGATCAATGACTGTCAAATGCCAGTTTCAAGGAATCATGGTAGGATAAGAGAGACCAGGTTGCAGTGCTTCCATGTCCTCCATTACAGAACTCATTCTGCGGTGGTCTTGGAGCAAGCACTACTTGCCAGTTTGTTTTTTAATAACACGTTAAGTGAATGAGTGCAATTTAGGTAGTAGCAGGGGCCATTGATCCACCCAAACAGGTGTATCATTCTTCCAGGTCAATTTCAGGGTGTCACATACCACAAAGGCGCCTATCAAACATCAGACTGCATTTTGAAACTCCATTGAGAAAGTACATCTCCCCAAACACCATGGGTACAGGCAAAACAAACAGCTTTACAGAAGCTATGTGGCCTTCTGGTCCCATCATCTGAATTAGGTGGCGACTTTGACAACTGTGACTGCTCCCCCCAGTCCCAGTGAGGGCTTGGAATACCACTGTGAGGGCCCAAGTGGGGGCCATTTGGCTTCAGAGATAACAGTCACATTGGCTCTGATATCTAAAATACCAGTGATCATTATCTGTTGCCTCTGTAACAACATGGAATTTAGATGTTGACAATTGAGAGACAGGACTTCAGGAAATGCCAAAATCTATTTATTGATTACAGAGCTCAGTTTATATAGTGTTACAGCTTTGAATAGAATTTTCTACTATCTAGGCAATAACCCTAATATTTATGTTTCTGTGAATTCTGTGAATTAATTAACTACAGTCTTGCATGACTTCCTTGAAACAAAATACCACATTCCTTTTTGCTTCATCCCTTACTTTTCTGTTTGAACTTCCCATGGTTTTTGCCCCACAAGAACTAGGATGTCTGGCCCCTCCATCATCTCCACAGAACCACCTGTTCCACTGCTCAGCTGCCTCTCCATATCTAGAAGGTATTACTATTGCAGGAAAGAAAAGTTTGTTGGTAATCATAACTCTTTATGCTTAATGATGAGGATTACTTTTCCTGATCCCTGAATGAAAAATTTCAACATGCATCCTTCAAGAAGAAATATCAACCTGGGACTTGAATGAATTCCCCTATAGAGGGATGTTTGTGCTACCAAGCCTTCAAACAGCAGTTACATTGTCATCACTAACTACACTGGAAACTCCTTAAACCAAACACTTTGGAAGCACATCACTAACCATAGGAAAGGAAATCTGTGTTTATGTAAGTGGGCTAGTTGGCTGGTGCAAATGAATAATCTTTCTGGTCACAGCTTCTGTCAAAAATGGGTATTTGGCGTAAGACAAAGACAAATCAGTAAGTGCACAGCAATGGTACCAAGAGATCAGGGTACAGCAGATAATCAGTTGGCAAATTTAGTGTTCATCTCAAGGGAGGTCCAGGTTTTCCATGGTGTCTTGATTTGAAAACAGGTGTTTGTTAAGAAAGGCAGAAGACTTTCTTGAAATGGACAATGTAAACCTCCTCCCTCCAAATTATTATAATTCTGACATCAGGGAGCTCTCAGGCAAAGATATGGGAATACGAGTAACAGTTCTTTACAAGGAAAAAATTAAAATAAAATTACAGTAATACCAAAAAACTCAAAACCAACACACTGACAGAGTCAGAATACAACCTGACACCCTGTCAGTCAGGGTGGTGGTAGCAGTCCAGTTAAATGGTGGCTGAATTCCCCCTGGAGTGACAGATGTGGTTCAGCTGAAGCAGTGGTTCTGTAGAAGGATGCAGTTTTCCTTTGAAGGTCCAGTGATGATGTGGAAACGTCTGGTTTCCCTCTGGAGTCCAGTGGAAAAAGGCTGCTCTGATGTTCTAAATCTCAGTTTTCATCTAAGTAGGAAAGGCTTGGCTCCTCCCCCTGGCTGGAGCATCTCCCAATGGAATGAATGTAATTTTATCAGTCATGCAGTGGAACTCAATGGCCCATTACCAGAATATACCTCCCTGGAGGAAGGATGGGCTGTGGAAAAGATAAAGAACACTGCCCCACCTGGTTTTAACAGATGGCACATTAACAGAAGGTATCTTCCCCAGAGATAAGGATCACTGCCCCACCTGGTCTCAACAGATGGTGATAGAATACATACTTTTGGTTACATCCTGTTTTGCAAGCCAAGACACACAGCCTAAAGGAGCTCACCATAGCTGTCCATAGGAGAGCTGCACAGCTCAGCAGCGTTTGCAGACCATCATCCAATCAACAATATCTCAGGGATTTACATGTAACATTGATAACAATGAGAGGAAAGAACCAAGCTAATCAAACAGTGAGTAGCAACACAGAACCTATGAGTTCAAAGAGATTCAGTCACTACGCAGCTATTTATCATGACAGAGACAGGCCTTTGACCCCTCCCTGTTGAAATTATTCACACCAGTTATGCTTCGTCTCTTGCTTGCTGCTATCACCATTCAGTAGCAAATGATCAACTCCTTCTTTGATCTCCTGTGTATATGAAGACAGAAATATCCAAGCTGAAGAACTGAGTCCCATGGGTCTGACAGCAGATTCAATTACAACCCATGGAATTCAGTTCTCAAAGCTGAGAATAAATGGCATTCATTTTCAGACTGTCCCAACACATCTCATACTCCTGCTGGCTCTCTCCAATGCCTGGCCTTCTTCCAAGGGACTGTAAAATAAGAGTGAAAACTTCTCTGCAGCCAAATCAGCTACCCAGACTGTACCTCAGAAGCAGAATAATGTCTCCAGAACATGTATTTTGAAAGATGAGCTATTTTATATATTCCTTTGACACCAGAAGTGGCCACAGATGCAGGCACAATGTGCCCTAACACATTGCAGAATTCAGAATGCAGGAAAAAAAACCAAACAAACAAACAAACTAAACCAAACCAATAAAATCTCACAACAACCAAGGAATATAACAGTAAAGAATTTTGCACTTTTCTGGAAGCCTTTCAGAATTTCAAAGAGGTGAGTTATAAACTTCCTTGCCTTTTTTTTTCTTTTTTTTTTTTTTTTTTTTAATATAACAACACAGACACAGAGGTAAAATCTTCCAGTCACTCAGTTATCTTACTAACAAAATAATCGAACCAGAAGCTCGAAAGAAGGAAATCTGGCAGTGGTGCAGCCCTGCAGAGTCATCAGAGTGTATGTGGCAAAAAGGCAAGTAGAAGCCTTCAGCATTATAGCTGCACAGTTGTGTACTGGCACAACGTTGTGAAATGGAAAAATCTCATCCAGAGGTGACAATCTCACCCAAAGGCAGGTGTTCTGGATCACAGAAAAACACTGCTCAAACATACTGGAGGTCAAAGCTGACATCTTCTACCATTGTCACTTCTGACAAACCTAAAAGAACTCCCCTGTCAGCGCTGTCTGGATGAGCTCTTGCAGAGCTGCATCTTCCCAGGGAGATGGGCTCAGAGAGCAGACAGCCCCAAGGCAGGGAGTCAAGCTAACATTCTCTAAGATTGCTCCACTCCCTCTCAGAACTCTGGGATGGATCAGTCCCACAGGTGTCCCTATGGAGGACAGAACAGCCCAGGTCTCCAGCAGCACACCTGATGTTTTAGTGAAATCCCTAAGGAAAGGTGTGGAAGGGCATATCCTTGCAATTCCACACCCATTTCCCAGGTAAATTGGGTTTACAGGTTGTCTCTCATCTTAAAAAACATGATGCCAGTTTCAGCCACATTCTGCTTTGATCCTTTGTGAACTTCCTATGTGTCATTCTCTATCCTTTCACTGTCCTTCCAGGAATAATTCCCTCCCTCTGAGAACCCATTTACTGAAGGATTAAATTAATGCATTTGCAAACAAGAAGACAGCCCATAAAATTATATTGTTCTGCCTTTGCTAGAGCAGTGGGGAGTTGAGTCTTTTCAGCAGGCCATAAATCTACTTCTTGGAAAAACACTATTTTGTTTATTCCAGTGTATTAGTACCTCATAATTTGGTGATCTTATTACACTAGATTTAACAATTCCTACAGAGCAGATACTTAATAGACAATCATATTCTAAAGTTTTACTGCAACACTGAAAGGCAAACCATTTTAGAGTGATTGAATAATGTTAACTGCCTGAAGACTAGTCTTCCGTACGTTTTCTTTTTAATTAAATATGTTTTAACAGGGAAATAACATAAAGATCCTAAAGCCATCAAGTTACTGCCGTGTGTAAATTCTCTGCATTTTCCTTACCATTCTCTACTTTTATTCTCTATGCTGCCATTACAACCTTTCTTTCCACCAAAACGTCTTTGTTTGTCCAAACGTATAACCAAAGAGTGAGATTTTAATGCTTTTTAACCAGTCAATTATCTACTGCAGCTTCACATGAAATCTAGATACTACCCAAATGAACTCATCAGGGGTGGTAATTAATTAACACAGATAAAGAACTTGAAATAAAATATTAATATGGTCACATGTCATTAGGAGTATAAAGCATCTTTTTCATCGTTATTTCATTAAATACATTTTCCCCACAGCTAGCAGAAAAATACATATCTCACAGCTACACTGACAGCTGGGTAGTTGAAATAAGAGGGTGAAATGAAAGATGAAGTTATTCCAGAGATTTGAAAAAAATTTTCAAGAAGAGGAAAACTCACAGCCAGAAAGGAGCACAGTGGCACCAGAGGTAGGCAAACACTCAAACCCAGCAGAAGCTCTCAGGTTTAGCCGTGCTGCAAGGCAGAGCTGAAATTTCAGTGCACGCCATGGGCCATGTGCTTTGCAAAGCCACAGTGTCCTGCAGGGGAGTTCTGCTCTTGGGGCAGACCTCGAGCATCCCCTGCAGCAGTTCCAGATCAGCCTCACACCATGAAAACCTCTGCCCCGTGTCATGAACCCAGAGTTCAACCTTTAAAACCCAAATGTTTGGTCTTCTCCATTTAAAAATTACCCATTTCTTTGATTTCATCCTGTCCCACCTCTTCCCACTCAGCCCAGGACAGGCAGCCTCATTTGCTCTCCACAGTAATTTCAATTCCTGTAGGAGCTGCCTGGTGTGCTGGGCTGTGGGGAGCTGCCTTGCCCTCACATGGGGTTACCTCACACTAAAAACAATCACACCCTTTCTACACCGACCAGGTCTTCTTCCATCATTCTCAGCAGAGCAGCTCTGCCACAGATTAGGGATCCATAAGAAAGTCTTTATTCTGGTGCTTAGGTACAAGGCAAACACTTCCCATATTCTAACTCTAAATATTGTTAATCCCTCTCAGTACAGCTCATATTCAAATTTACAGGCAGAGTAAACAAAAGATCTTTCTGTGCTATATAAAGAACATGTTCATCCACAAAAAACCCAAGGCCAAAATTTCAGCTCAGGCTTATAGAAAAGCCACACCTAAGCTTTGCTCTTGAGTTCTGCCAGTATCAAACAGCTCACATCAGACACAGACACACTGGTGTCAATCACACCCTGCTACGAGGTTCCCCCCAATACCAGTGAAGACCACAGAAAATGCCAGATGAGGATCCCTTCAGGATAAAAAATGGCACAGCTCCATAACACCTTTGGCCCTGCAACTACACAGACACTTTCACTGCTCCCACACCACAAAGATTTATTTATTTTTTTAATAATCTGGACTGGCTAAATCTTATATGAAAAAAAAATTTCCACCTCATAATGAATCAGATTAGCCCAAACATGTATCTTGGCTTTTCCAGAAACAAGTGTATTTGTCTCCAAAATGCTTTCTGGAACTTCCAGTTATTTTCTGGATGCCTTTTTAATTGTAAGAGATAGTTACATTTCTATTGCCAATATCTATTCAACAAATAACAAACATTCAATTTCTTCTGCTATAAAATTATTCCACTCTGCTTATCTTGAGGTTCAATTCTCTTGTCTCCATTTTAATCACATTTTCCAACACAGTACTTTGTGCAACAAACCATTTTCCTTCATGGAATACAAAAATTATTGCGTATTTAATTTCATTTTCTGACCTAGAACTTACGGATTTTTTCTGCATTTTTTCACTAAATTGGAGAAAGAATACATGGCAAAATACACACTAGGTATAAATCACTAAGAAAAACAATATTTACACCATCAGCCATCTATATACATTACAGCTAGTAAAAACACTAGTATCAAAAGTGCATAATGAAAAGCTATTTCCTATTTTTAAAAAGTTCTGGATAACAGCAATACTGTTACTAATACTAATTATTGTTTTTAGTACTCACTATACCATTTACTTACAGTGTAGTTACAATATTGTATAGTTTCATTTATACTCAGCCGTGATAAACCACAGTCCTGGAGACAATTTCAGCAAGCCTTATGTATTGAAAAATACAAACTTTAGTGGGCTCCATGTTCTGGCTTTTTTATATATACTTTCAGATGACAGGATGAAACTTAGTGTGAAGAATGCAGCAGTCTAAAGCACATATTACTGCACAACTGCAGTAACAGCTGTACTAACAGTGCCTACATGTAAGAAACTGGAAAGCTGATTTTCAATGTCATAACGGGGCAATGAGAACTGAGATGCTAAAAGTCCTTGCAACTGCATGGAACTCAACCTCTATCTAGTCTTTCTAATTTCAGAGCTAAAATTTTACTGTAACCAAACAAGAAGTTTCACACCAGTTGACTGAGGACCAAGGAAAAGTTCTAGCTCTTCGAACACAGAGTTGTCCCAAACCCAGTGACACTTTCTTCCTTGATCAGGATACCTGTAACTGTGCCCAGGGCAGATGCCAGAGGTGACATATATGCTGTCTCCAGCAGGGTCTTAACAGTTCAGCTGAACTAATTCCTGATAAATGTAGTGGAACAAAGTGAACTCAAAATGACTTGTCAATCAGTATGTTTCATAAATAATCTAAACACCCAAAATAGGAATATATAAAAAACAATAAACAGGAGAGAGAATTTCTTCCCAATTTACATATTTTTAATAATTCAAGAGTACTGGCAATATTTCCTTTGTTGAAACTACACAGGTATTTATAGTATTTGTCACTACATAACTATTAGACTATATAATAGAAAAATGGCTTCACTATGTATAAGCAGTTAAAAAACAAACAGGCAAACATCAATTAATCACCTTTTTGTAACCCTCCCATTATTTAAAAAAAGGAATGTGATAGCAAGGAATTTACCTGGAGAAGCACACTGTAATAAACTGTAAAGTTAGCAATCCATTAGAAGCCAGAGATTTCTTCAACCAGGTTTTTTATACAAACATTTAAAACACAAAAGGTTGCTGTATTTATATTGTAACTATACTGTAGTTATTGAAAAGAAAGTGTTCTATGAAGAACAAACAAACTTTCAATACATGTATGATTTGTTTCAATACTAACTCACTGAAATATACTAGTGTAATATTAGAATAATGAAACAGCTCCAGCAGTGTGGAACTGGCCATTATTAGTTCTGAGGTACCTGACATTTTGAGAGCAATGAATTGTGACCTAGTTAAAGCACCTTAGTCCTGCACTGTCATCCCATGGAAGGGCTCAGCCTATGGGATGTGAACACTGCTGCCAGACCTCAGAAACCAGTCCATGATCCATTGTGTTTAGAAGATGAAACACTGGGAATCAGTTTCTGCAAGCTTCCAGGGACTGCCTACAGGTGCAGATGGCTCCTTTTTGAGCATGTGAAATGGTCCAAGATTTTTGTTTCAAAGGGCATCCATTAGCAAAGGTTGAGGAATTCTCCCATACAGCCAGCCTATGGGCACCTGGTATTTTCCCCTGCGATAGACTCACCTCCTATTCAAAAATTTCAATTTTGTTCTCCTTGAATTCATCAGATCTCATTTTAAAGAAAATAATTTAGGTATTATTTAGATTCAACATGATCACATCCAGAATATTTAGGCAAGTGCGTTGTCTACAAGTAATGATTCCATGAATAACGTAAGATCACAAGAGTTGCCAATTAGCACTTGGATACCCAGTGTATATTAAAGATTTAAATACAGCTTTGAGTCAATTTTTTCAGACTTCTCCTTGATGAATCGCTCAAGACCACCCCTAATAGTCACTGATATATTTGAAACCTATGTCTTGCAAGAGTCCCCACTAGAACCCTGGGCCCTTGTCATGCTAGGCGGGCAATTCTCAAATTCTGTCTCCCCAGGAACTCCAGGCCCTGCTTATCCAACAACTGTTTTAAGAACGGTGAAGCCTTGTCCACAAAGCATGGTGTCCAGTTATTTGAAAAGCTGCAGAAGAGAGAGCAGCTGGACTTGCTGCTCATGAAATTAGGGAATTAGTTCAACAATGATAAACAAAATCTATTTCAATCATGAAAACTGATGTTCTTCCTCTCTTTTGGGAAAAGATGGATCATGTGTTCATTTTGACTGATAAAAAGACATCTTTAAGAGACTAGAAAATTTTATCAGCATAATAATTCACATTTTCATCATCGTTTCCCACAGAAAAACATTAATTTCAGCATTCTCCCAGATGAAGATTAAATGCAACTAAAACTATGGCAACTAGTATTTTTTTAATCCACTAACCAAAAAGTAGAACAAGATATCATAAGAAAAATGTCATTTGGCTAAATCTAGAATAATTTTTAAAAATTATTTTCAGAAAATAAAATACATACATTTGAGATACATTACATAATATATTTTGGTCTAAAACAAAAACCTACAACTTCTTTTGCCATTATTATTTTTGCACGTGAACAATTAGGAAAATGCAAACTGTTTTTTTAAGAAAAAAATGAAATGTTAAAATAAATTTACTTTTGATTATTTACCCAAGACTGTTTGCTGCACTCAAATGAGCTTTGTAAATAATTTCAGTTCAGTCAAAACTGCATTTTTCAGTAAGCAAAGTAATCAGAAAAATGAAAGACTAACTGCCTGTCTCTAATCATGCTAGTAAAGGGAGGGGAGCTGCCTTATCCTGCAAACTCCAAAAACCCGTCCCTGCACCAACCCAACACGGAATTTGCTGGAAATTCCACCACAGGAGAATGGCAGCTTCTTCATCCCTTTTTTCCATGCTGCAAAGCAAAATTAGGTGCTTAGATAAGCTAGAAAGGCATACAAGAAATAAAAATAAGCTCCTTCAAAAAAGTAAAGAATTGGTGTGAAAGAAAACCAGGCATAGCCAGTCAAACTTTTCTGCGACAATCAAACATTGCCGTTTTTAAATCATTAGTATTTGATGAAAAGAAAAAAATACATACATCAGTTAACTCACATCTTCTCCTGTTTAAATAGTTGTTATTTAAGTCTGATTTAAAAGAAAAAAAATAAATATATAAAAATCAGAATTCAAGGAAAATATTAATGCACGTAATGATACCACCACCCCTTATTTCTGAATTCCATTGGATTTGGAATAAAGTCACAAAAGCATTAGAAGGAAAAGAGAAAGAATTCCTGTACAGTGAAGAGAACCACTAGAAAATGTGCAGATTTCCTGACACAACAGTATTTAAAAGTCATTCTAAATTTCTCATCACTTTAGCATAAATATACCTCAAAATTACTTCAAAGACTTGATATCCATTATGTTGCATTTACAGAATGTACACCCATCTAAGCTGACAGAACTATCCTGGTTCAAACATGGAGGAATTGAGGAAGAAGTTGACATTTTGATTCAGTCTTTAATATGCAAATTACCTTTCATGTATACAAAGTGTACTGGCACTCAGGCAGAAGACAAACATCGTAAATCAGCTTACTTTTTTTTTGGCTCTTACTCACAGTGGAATCCCCAAAATTCATTTTATTTTATTTTTTCCCACTCTTCAGCTTTTTCTCTTCCATTTTCCTTCCTCCTCTTCAATTACAGGTTTGCATCTCTTGTTTTCTATTTTACATCACTCCACTTTGTTCTCCACAAT
Organism: Sialia sialis; assembly: GCA_009812075.1. NCBI lineage: Eukaryota > Metazoa > Chordata > Aves > Passeriformes > Turdidae > Sialia > Sialia sialis. Next base: position 251,098 of record VRYO01000617.1, on the reverse strand, counting down.
GGAAAAGCAGACAGACTGACAGACAGCAGGGACAGAAACACTGCCAGCCCAAGGTAACCTCTTCAGACTCCCACACTCTGGAGGATCTGATTCTCTCTCAAAAACATTTTAACTTTATAAAGGGAAGAGAATCAAAACTCATTTGCATATGGGTTCATTCCATCTCTTCAGCTCACATGTTTACAGCTCTGGAAAGTCCCTTGCTGATTCCCTGGCTGATAAAGAGCCAGGAAGGTAACACATCACAGGGAGAGATGAGAACTGTTTTGCTGATCTTGCAAGTGGGGCTATGCTGAAGCCTCCATTCACCTTGCTCAGAGGCTCAGCTGGGAGATTGGATGCTGTTTATCCTTTAGATTTCAAGGCTCCGACCATGCATGCAGACTTAAAGACTCAAGTCCGAGAAACCCCCACTCTTGTGCAGGAGGAAGCTCTGGTCAGGCCCTCTATAATTCAGTTTCCTGTCTGTACAATACATGGTCTCATCTGGGGAAATCCTGAAAACATCACCAGATGCCTGATAATCTCTTTAGATTTCAAATACAAAGTGACTCAGTTTCAGTCAAAACCTCATCTGAATACAGTTTTAAAGTCTAAATAAAAAGTGAGACCCTAAAGGAGAAGACATTAGACTTGCAGCCTAACATTGGTGGGAACAAAACAATGTTGCTGATGTTTGATACCAGCACAAACAAATCTGCGCCAAGATGGTCAGAGTGTGTGTTCATCTTATTAAAAAGGAATAGAATTAGATGTCTCATTAATTAGCGATTTTATTTATCCACAAACACAGCAGAAGCAGCAGCACAGATAGATTACTCCATTCCAACCATTGTTCAACATTGACATGAGGCACTTTGTTTCTGAGAGAGGAGGGTTGCTTAAAACTCTGGTGCCCACTCCTCCCATGGGCTTTTCTGTCAAAGCTGGCAAGTGACAAGACTTGTTTTTTCCATGTAGACTCCTATTTACCAGGCATTAGACAAATTTTTCCAACCCCATTCACAGACTCAGAACAGGTTGACAGCGCTTAATTCTGTGGATTTAGCCCTGCAAGAGCAAAGCTCCACCACCTCCAATGTTTTCCAGTTTAGATGGGTACTTTGTAAATCACAGCAAATCACACCCTCTCCACTGGTTTTCTTCATCCCAGTCTGACCAGAGGACTTTTCTAGGACACATTCCAGCAGGTTCTCCTTCACACACAACTTCTGAAGACAAAGAAATGCACTCCATCTATAAGTCTGGAAGCAATTAGGAACATTTTCCCAAGTAGTCCATGTCTGCGAGTAGAGAGAGCACACTCCCAGCACAAAAAAAGCTATATTAAACACTTTCCATGACAGCTCTGATGTTTTCTGCTGCACTTGCCCCAAGAGTGACACAAAAGCATGCACATGTATGTATCAGCTACTTTGGAGAAGAGGTAAATTTGAAAGATATTTCTTATTAATAACCACTTTCCTCTGAGTGAGTACAGAAGTTCAGGCTGTCCATACTCAGGAAAGAAATAGGTATCATCTTTTGTTTCACCCAAGATCTGGTTTACAGGTCTTCAACTAGGCTAATACACAAGTTACAATTCACTAGAGCAGCGGTTTCAGACACAGAATCACTCACCATTTTAATACCCATATATAACAAAGATCCCAAAAGCATGTGAAACGGATTCTGCTTTTCAGCAGCATGAGAGATCTGATAGAGAGACCATTGTCTGAGCTCTCAGATGCTGCCCTGGGCCATGCTTGCACACACAGAAGCCAAGGCTCTAGTAGGACTTATCAATAAGGATGTTTAAATGAATTTGAATGAGTTGTTGCACAGGAAGAGAGGAAAAGTGAAATATCAGGTTGGGATTCAGCTGTGTTTGCAGTGCTCACTTGCACAACTTTCAAAATGCCTCCTCACTTTAGTCTCAGATTTAAAAACTTCTTTCTAAAGGACACTGAACTAAATAAATATATTCCCTGCTGAGCAGTACGTCCTTGCTGGTTTTTAAGCAAAGATAACTCAAGCTTCCTGTGTCCCAAAAGGTGTCATTGTGTGCATGTGTCACAGCTGGATAACCTCAAGCAGAGAGCAGCTGAACAGAACCCAAGTCCCTTGGTTAGAGCAGCACTTTCCTCAGCCCTTGGCACATCTTCCAGGCAAAAGCCAGAAAGTGTATAGTAAAGCCAAAACATTTACAGAGGTCATTAGAGAGCAAGGATGACAGGACAGGTTCTTCACTTTGCTTGTGAAACAAATGCAGGTACCAAAGGTGGGGGTCGGGGGGGGTGGGGGCAGAGATAAGAAAGTCAGTACAGAGTGGAAGAGACTGACAGTATGTTGCGCACTGCTCCTGACAGCTGACATCAGTCAGGACATTTATTATCATGTTAGCATCTCATCTGGAAAGTTTTGACTAACTGAATTTTTTTTTTACAGGAAGTCTAGATCTCAGCCTAATTGAGTGGCTAAATTTTCTTGAAGCAATGTTAGATTAAGCCAAGTAAGATAACACTACAGCCCAAGTGCAGCACTCTCAGAAACACATGTATGGTGATGCAGTGCATTTTAAGGGCACTAAATCACAGCCCAGGTGCCGGACCATCTGATAGCTCCAGCTTCTCTCTCTATTTACTGCTCTTCACTGTATTCCGTATCAATAGAAGAAGCTGACTTCCTTCTTTCACCGAGGGAGAAGGTCCTTCCAGAAAGGAGGAGGTAGGTAAAATCTACAGAAGTATAAAACATGCAGGCATCAGAGATAAATCACATCCTGTATATAAAATATCTTCCCCAAAAATATAGCCTTCAGAAAGCAAGTAGACATACAGTCATTTCATGCATGATTTCATAAATCTTTCATCCCTACTTAGAGTATTTCTTTGTGACAGGCAATGAGGTATGAGTTATGAATTCCAACAGGAGCTGGAGCTTAGTCCCATTGAAAACTATGGCGAAATCCTCATTACTTTTGAAGAAACTGGAATATCTTTTTCAATTCTCTTAAAAGCAAACTTTCACCTGGTTTCCCATGAGAGGTTAGCTCCGTGGGTCTTTTGCTGTGATATAGAGCCTTATACACATACATACACACATATACATTCTTTACTTTTGTGCATCTAGTTGTCTGGTTTCTTTAAGCTGAATTGACTTACAAATTTGATGAGCTCTCCCTCTGATTTCTGTCTCATTGCTTTAATACCCAATACATTGAAGAGAGCTTGGGCTGACAGAGAAAGTGAGGAAATACTTCAAAAATCATGCACTTTTCACAGATTACTTTGCATATTTACAAAGGCTATGATCATAATACAAGCCAGGTAGGATTTGATTAGCCATTTCACCTCCTACTGGGACAGGCATGTAAATTAGGGCACCATGCTCCTATATCTTATGCAAGCATTGAAGAGCTGTCAGGCATGCCTGGGTATCAGAGAAGAGAGGGGACAGTAGAAATAGCTCTTCTGTGTACTCCTGATAACCTCTGCAGCCTCCAGAAGCCAGAGCTCTGCTCATGGACAGGGCTCACAAAAGAGGGAGGAACATGCCAAGACAGCCTCCACAACATCTTTTTCTAAGCTGGGAAATGTACCCAGCAGGAAATGCCTGCAGAGATTCATACAGAGGCATTAACCTTCCCTCTAGAGCCTGTTTGTGTACGTGAGTGCATGTACGTATTTCTTACCGTAAAAGAAGATTTTTATTCCACAATTGCACAGGGGGCTGGGTTGTTGCCAGAACAGCCCATAGCCCCTGCAGCTTTGCTCTGTGTCCCTCATGACAGCCAGATTGTTTGTCTCAGTGCCTTAAAACCCTGCCAGAGTTGTTCTACTCAGGTTTGTCATTCTCTTAATTATTTTCCTGTGACTAGCTTTAACATCTGTTAACATCTGAGAGCCAGTGCAACAGAGTCATACCTGTTATAGGTAATAAA
>VRYO01000617.1:208397-246176 GCA_009812075.1 Sialia sialis | reverse complement strand
GTCCCTCGGGTCCGTCCCTCCCCATTTTACACTAAAAGTTGCAAAAGTTGCGCACGGATCTTCGTTGCTAAAAAAAAGTGTGCCTTATAATCTGGCATGCCTTATATATGGAGGAAGTTTGGGAAATAATCATTAACTGATACTGCACCTTATAATCCGGGGTGCCTTATGGTCGTGAAATTACTGTACTCTTCTCCAACCAGAGCCCAAAGGAGGGAAGATTTCATCCACCCAGAAGACTGTCTGCTAACCAGTCTTCCTTCTCCTTGCAGCCCTAACCACTAAGCCACCAGCTCATCCCATCCCATCCCTGCCCAGGCATACCAAGGCCTCCTTGCATTTCTACCCAGGAGCAGTTGAAAAGAGTCCTCCAGAACGGCTCAGCTTGTGAGTGGGATTGCAAGCCCCCTCGAGCATCAGACAAATTGAATCTTGGCCTCACACACACACATTTAGGTAGTTGATGTTGGAAATAGAAACACTAACACTTCCTCTTCAGCTGCCATCCCACTCTGCCACATTCCACATGAGACGAAATTGCTCTGGAAATGGTCCTATCAGCTTCCACAGAATAAGCAGGCCAAGGAGCATCTTAGCTTAGGTGTAGAGAGGACTCTAGCTACTTGTCTAGAAACAGATGTCCATCAGAGAATTCACCAGCAGCAAACAGAAAGACCATAAGCCACTAGTGCCACCACAGCTCAGCAGCATATTATGGCAGGAGTTCTGAGACTCTGCATTTTGGGGATAGATACCAAAGAGGCCCCAGTGCTTTTTAGGTCCAGGCACAAAAATTACATCTAAAAATACAACCTAGACAGTGAAGTCACACATGCAGAGTTGAAAATTAAACTCTCTACACTGGACAGTATGCCCCATCACATAAAAATGTTGCACTTCTGGGTCAGGAACAGTGTCAGGAACAACATTTGGGCCTTAAGCCTAGACAGTCACATAAGCACCAAACTCCTTCACGGATAATAAGTTCCCACCAACTCTTGCAGATTCCTAATCAGGGTAGAACACTTAAGGAAATAGTTGTTCCACAGGTGATGCATCTGTTTCCTAATGTGTTGTCCTCTGTTTCAAACATGTTGAAGATATTAGGAGGACAAATGAAGTTTTGCTCTCTGTATTAATCAGAAAACTAGGATGCTAATTCCAACTGAAAAAAGAATCTGAAGAAGGACAGACAAATTGGCCAGCACTAGAAAAGGTCCTTGCCTATCTGCTTTTCCTGGTAATAATCTGTAAAGCATCAAATCACTATAGCAAAAGACTTAAGACTCACAGCATGGTCACACACACCATGTAGGGGAACCAAGACACAACTGAAGAATAACATGAGCTTCCTTGAAGCTACTAGATTTCAAGGCAAAGCATTTCCAGATCCTTCCTAGTTGCAAAAGAAACTCCAACTAAGGCATTAGAAGCTATGCACAGAAGAAAGCACTTCAGAAGAAGGTTTTTAATCCTTAAAAGAAGGTGTTGAGAATTTGTTATCTAAAAAAAAAAAAAAGGCTGGAACAAGACTGAGTAGAAGGTGAAAAGCAAAATCCAGAACCTAGCTGCAACTTGCAAGTTTTGGATATCTGCCAGTGCAATAATCATTTTTAGAAATGTGCTGTGCTGTTGAAATCAATTTTTTCACAGTAACGTTCCCATTCTCATTTTTATTTTGGCCTTTTTCTCTCACACATGCTTTGAGAGGGCAACACACTCCTGGAACCGGGGGGCATCGCATTTACAAAATGTGGTTTTGTAAACTAGTTTACATCGCAAGGTTTTGTAAGTCAGCTTTGGAATTAGAAGTCTTTGTTTCATAATAACGGGACTTTTTAACTGACAATTTTCAATACCTTCAAAAAATGTATAAGCTCCTTCTCAAACTCCAGGAGAAGAAACATAATAGGCTCTACTCCCAGCAAAGGATCACACAGCTGCTAAAAACAGCTCTCAAAAGTTGTGTATTATTTAAGAAGGAATGTGATGGACAAGGACTAGACAATACCTAAACAGCCTTAGGAAGAACACACTACGGACAAAACTTTCAAGCTGAGAAGTAGTTCAGAGAAAAGAGCTGTTTGCTACTAGATATGTTTAGGTGAAGAGAACTTGATACAGTCCCTGAAAATAAGCAGAATCCATCAGAAAGAATCACAACTTATTTCTCCTCCCTGGAGTTTCCACAAGCAGCAGGTACAGAAACCCAATTGTGGTTACAGTAATTTCACGAATATAAGCCACACCTTTTTCATTGAAGAATCCAGCCTACCCCAGTGGTGCGGCTTATATTCAGGTGCAGCTTATAATCGTGAAATTACTGTAATTGTATTCTTAAAAGGCGGTTGTTATCATGCTGAATGAAGTGCAAAATGCTCTGAACTAATAAATCCAGCAGCACCTTATATTTGATTAAACAATAAGATGATCGTTTAGTTAAACAGAAGTTGATTTATTGATTCTTGAAGCTGGAATGATTTTGGTCACCTGGCTTGCAGAAAACTGAAGCCAAATATTAGATGATTCAAGCTTATTTTTCTCTGGTTTTTGTTGTCATTCCAAAACTGAGTCATAGAGACTTTGAAGAACCTGCACTGGAACATCAACTAAAGAAAACACTCCTATTTCAGAAACAGATCTGCTGAAAGCCGATGTTCCCAGATGGGGACATTCCAACACAGAGGGTATCTGTGCCTGCTGTGACCTGCCCTGTGCCACAGCCTGTCCCTCTCAAACATGATGGTTCAGCAGCACACGAAGCCACCTCTGTGTCCTTGCCCAGAATAGGTGCTCAGTGCTGCTCCTCAGGCCCCCGCAGGCCCCTCTGACCCATGGACTGCTCACACCTCCCAAGGGAGACTGGCCATGATATCCATTCACCCCACAGGCTGGGAGAGATGCGTTTCCCTGCAGAGCTGAGGGGTTTCAGAGCCCTGCAGCTGGAATTTTCCTGCAACAGGGAACATCCTTTGCTGCACGGCCAGGCATACAATTGGGCTGCGTCTCTGTGGGCAGCCTAGAGTGCACTAGAAAGGAAAGAAGGGGAAGACTTGCACTCCATGCCCCCTGCTCAGCCCCATCTCCCCTGTGCTCCGCTGAGGGACGGCTCATCTCCTCTCCACCTTCTGAAGTGCACCTGCACACTGCAGCTGGGAAAAATACTTCGGCCAAAGTGAGTATTTCAAGAGACTTTTCCTGAAACGCACCAACCTTCCAGATGGCTATTTACAGAAGACTAATACAGCATCTTGCTTAGACTTCAGAAGAAATTTAAGCAGCAGTGGAGAGAAAAGTAACAAACATGAAAAGGCCCCCTCCGTGGCTGCGCAGCCATCGCCCTGGCACCGGTCAGGGAAAAAAAGGTCTGTTTGTGTTTTGAAGAAGGTATCATGCGTTGCCTTACTGAAAGACAAAGCTCTACTTCCGCATCAGGGAGAGCTCTCTGTCTCGCTGGGACCCGTGTTACCCACGGATTGTTGCGGCCCCAGAAGGAGGCGGCCTGACACTGCAAAACCCGCGAGTAGCAGCCCCGCCCCGGGCCCCGCAGGGCTCTCTCGGGTCCCCTCGCCGCCCCGCAGCCGAGGCTCCTCTCCCGGCTCCACCCGCACTCACGGCTGCTGCGGCCACACAGCCCCGCCTGCCAGGGCCTCATCGCTCCCCCTCCCCTCTCCTCCCCTCCCCTCTCTCCCCGCATGCCTCCCATCCTTACCGCCACCTAGAGATCCCAGGGCTCGGTTCCGGGCGCTGCCTCCTGAAGCCGGCTCCTTTAGACCTCCGCACTCCTCGCAGCAACAGCTGTCGGACGTGCCGTTGCCCTTTGCTCCTGATCCATCACAGCCCCACAACAAAGCTTTCCAGAAGCTATTGCCATGGTCTCGGGATCTTTCCACAGCCATTCCACATGATCCAAGTGATAACACTCGGTGACAACTTCCTTTCACTCTTAGTGTGGCAATATTCAATTCTACCTCAATTGCGTGAAGTTCATCCAAAGAGTCTTCCTACCACACATACAATACCAACCTGATAACTTTAACTAATTTTCAATCCACAGCTGGCAAAAGGCACAGGAAAGGAGCAGCTCCCCACAGTACTGCTTAGCTACACTCACCCTGCAGAAACATCACGCAGCAATTTACCAGAAATAGTGTTTTCTGGGGCACATTATCCATTTTAAGGGCTATGAAGTCTTGGGTGGAACAGAGTTTCTTTTCTTCATAGTACCTAGCATGGGGCTATGTTTTGGATATGTGCTGGAACTGGTACTGATAACACTGGAATGCTTTTGTTCTTGCTGAGCAGTGCCTTGCACAAAGTCAGGCCCTTTTCTGTTTCTCACATCACACCAAGAGGTTGAGCAAGCAGATGTGTGGTGCCTAGTTGACAGTCGGGGTGAAATCATGACAGGCCTTTTCACCCCTAATGTGGGGCTCAAAGGGTTCAAGATAACATATTTGAAAGGAATGTTCTAGATCAAATTTATAGCTATTGCACTTTAATTATTAATCTGCAGGCTCCTGTATTTGCCATGGGGCTTGCTTGTGTCAGGAAAATTAATACATGATGTGAGAAATTTATGTTCAAAAAAGGAGAACAGAGGAGTCCCATAACTTTATTCAAATACAGGGAAAAGCCATGGACTTCAGTGAAGCAGCTCCCTTTTTATCCTAAGTTCCTGGCCATATCTCCCTCTTCCTTTTTCCCATTGGCTGAGGTAATTAGAAGGTACAGATTTCCCAAATCACTTACTCTATTCCCCCCTCTAATATGTACCCCCTTTTGTTATATAAAAGAAAGAAAAAACCTATTCATTATTCTATTAAGTCTTTGGGTTTTTTCCTAGGTTCAGGAATTCAACAGTTGGGGTTGATTAGTACCACTTTCTAGAACTAGGAGTTACTTCTGTTATTTCCCTATCTATAATAAGTTCCACACCCTATGTACAAGCAGATTCACATGGCCTATTTGTGAAGGCACATTCATCTTATTCCTTTCCCTCGCCTTAATGTTAATTAGAGTGTAATGCTTAGTAGTAGCTGCTTTTTGGTTTCACTGCTTGCTGTAGTGCTTATGATCATCTTACTCTGCTGTGCCTGGGAACATTTTGATAACAGCCATGGCCACATTCCTGGGATGGCAGAGGGCCAGGGAATCACTGCATTCCTGTGGTTCTGTACTAGACAGGCTGGAACTCTACTGTGAAGTCAAGTCCACAGGATCATGAGTGTTGCATTCCCCTGACTCAACATATGTTTGCCCTTTGATCTGTGGATCTTACCAACAGGAAGAAGGGTCCTATTACAGACCCCTCAACTCCCCCCTTCCCCTGTAAGGCTATATAACCTGTATACCATGTGCTTCTCTCTCTCTTCCTTTGTTCCCTCACTAATAAATCTTGGAACCAAGCCAACAAGGGGAAGGGCCCCTCTTTTGCTTATTCATGACACAGCATCTTTCTATTTCTAATTAGCTAGCCAGGAATATTGGAAATAGAGATATTAGCTGTGTTACATGAGCTGTGGATGAGTCCATGCAGGAGCAGGACACCCCAAAGTATCTGTGGCCATGAATAAGTCTACACCAGAGCAGGTACATCTCAAAGCATCTGGGGCTGTGTTGCTGCACCACAGGCATGCCTCTCCAGGGATTGCGGGCCAAGAATAAGCCCATGCTGGAGAAGGCAACATACACGTCAGGCATTGGTGGCTGTGGATAAAGCCACACTGCAGCAGAGGCACCTTAAAGCATCACTGTCCATGCATGAGGTCATGGTTGGACCACCTCAAGGCATTGGCCATGGATAAGCCCATGACAAAGCATGCATACCCTGGAGGGGCTGCAGCAAAGGGGAAAGCCATGCTGGAAGAGATTTACTTCTGAAGTGACTGTGGCTGTGGGTAAGGCTATGCTAGAGCCAAGCTGAACTTGAGATACAATGAAGAAAACATCCTTTACCAAGAAGGATGTCTTTATACACAGCTTGTCTTGCCACCCTGCATAATTCTGCCTGTTATTTGACTCTTCAGTGTCCATGCAAATGAAGTTTTCCTTGCCTTCCTTCAAATCCTTTTATGTATAGCTACACCAAACATTATAACTCTAACTAAGCAACTCAAAAATGATATAAAATGAGAAAAATAATCTCCATCACCAAAACAGTATTTCCAGCACACTGGATCCCAAAGATCCTTAGCAAGTCTTGAGAAAAGTTTAGTATCTCAGTTAGAGATAAACATGCAGATTGAATCTTAGATCTTCATCTGTGCTGCGTAAATCATCATTCTTCATAATGAGATCTTACAAAGTCTGATTTTGTTCCTGTCTTAGATTTTCCAAAATTTGAGATGGGTTCAGGACAGTTCAGACAGTGATATCAAACAGATCAAGGATATACCTGATGTATGCTCTTAAACAATTCAGATCTGTAGGAAAAATACTCATCTAGAATAGTTTTCAGTGTGTATGTGTATGCTTCAAGCACTTCCCCTCTCCTGCTCTTTACACATCCATCCTATACATCATAATCTCAGTTTTGTCCCTGGACTAATAGGAAGGGAAATCACTTCTACTGGAGCCTATAGACCTGTACTTGAAGTGCTCTTCTGATAGAGGGTCTTATAAGATGCTTTTATCCATTAGTTACATATTTTGGGCTAAAATGCTGGAAGCCACTGAAGAACACCTCAAGTCCTTCAAAGGCTCTACCTTCCATATGGTTAGTGGAAGTAATCTGGCTAGTACAAAAAACCAAAGCTAAATACCAAGAGCTCCAGGAGCCTCCCTCAAAGTTCATTAACTGGGAGAGATTATCTCCCCTTTTAAAGGTAACAAAAACCCACCCCAAATAAATTGTATGCATATTGCTTTGTCATCCTGGCATTCTTCATAATCTGACAGCAAGGACACATTAAGGCCATTTTATAACTTCTCTGACTTTGTAGATCATTTGAGCACAACAGGCCCACTGTGCTTTAATCTTTTCCCAGACTTCAGGTAGAAGTAAATTTATAAAAAACTCTTTTCTCACACATTTTGCAAAGTTATATGCAAAAATAAATGGGATCTGACACACACTTAGATCCCAATTAGTTACTAAATATACACTCTGTATTTAACCTGTATATAAACCTCCTTACAGACATCTGAAGGGGGGCGGTCAGTGCCTGAGTCTCTCAGAGCACACTAAGTATCACTCTAGGGATACTTAGGAGGGCATTACTGTATTTCTACTACAGTATTTTGCTAGCACCAGTGAAACTGCAATGAAATTCTAAGTTACAAGATTCACAGCCTTGCTAACCCTAGAGAGACCAATTGCCTCCAGGCTTCTCATTTCTGTTCTTTTTAAACAGCAGAAGATAAGGTGCTTGGACTGTTCCCTGTAGTCACAGGGTAAAGGCACTTAGAGTTTCTTAGTGCCCACTCTTATCCTCCATTTCCCATTAATGAGGTGATGAAGCCATCGCAGACACCTACACTGTGTGCTAGGTACCAAAGGCATGCACCACCACAATTTCAGGCTGCAGGGGGAGAAGCTCTAACAAGGCTGTTGCCATGGTGCCACCCACAGCCAGAACACTGAACTCAGGATGGCTAAAATTAAGCTTTCATAAAGCAAAGCTTTCACCAGCATTAGCCAGAAATCCTAATGAGAGCAAAAAGCCTGAGATGAGGTTCACTGTGGCACACAAAAATAATTTAGTTAATCCTACCCCATCATCTTATTTTCTACACCACAGCACACTCATCCCTATGCAGACAGGCCACCCATATTCCCAAGCCTGACTCACCCTGTCTTTCTGCACACCCATCCCACCAGCCTCACAAATACGTATTTAAGCTCCAAGAATAGTCCATCAATACCAAGAGGCCTGTGAATCTGAAATTATTTCTTTATCACCTTTGTAAACATTATGCAAATATTCATTCAATTTGCTACAAAATTCTACAAGTGTGTTTTAAATGTCTTAATGTGCATGTATGCACATGGACATGGCACAAAAAGCTTATTTGATTGTACAAAGAGACCTAGCTTCTTGAGCACAGTGACTATTTCAAAGCAATAAAAAAAATCTCATGTCACCCTGATAAATTTTCATAACACATATGAAATACTAGTGCCTCTCTCCCAGTGAGGTACAGTGTTTGTACATACAAAAAGTTACTACCTACATTTATGTTAAAGTCACATCCATACTGTGTCTGATACCACTGTTCTCTGGGGCCTCACATACGAATGTATTTTACCTGTGTGGCTGCCTACCAAGAGGCCATGTGATGGCACTGTGTAAACAGTTTCAGTGCCTGTTGCCGCAGCCCAGAGCAGGGGAGCAACACAATCAGTGTGATTGATGAATAAGCTCCGATTTATTGCTGTGCAATAGCCTTATTTATACATAGTTTAGTTCCACGTCACATTGCTCACACGATATTAATAGCATTGCAATTAGTTAAAATATATGGTTCACGCGAAAAGCACAAGCAAATTTCACTTATGATTGGTTACAGTTTTTGACGTCTCATAACCTTGTCTGTTTCTTTCTTGCGATGTATCTTAACACACGGATGTACAGGGTGGCCTTCTTGTATTCTTTTGTGGTTCGTACTCCTTTTCACATCCTGACTATCTCTGTAGTTAGAGATAGTTATTTTATGTGCAACTACATTCTTATTTCTCACGGGAAGGCACACTTTGCTAAATCCTTCTAAATACAGCACCTACAGTGAAAGGCCTATCCCTGACACTTAGTTATAGGGGTTTTTTTTCTGTAAAACAGTCTACAGCTGCATAAGAACCCAATATACACCACCTTAGCCACTGTGAAGAGCAAACAAGTTCCAAGAAACAGAAGAGCACCAGCTCTAGTGCTTACTTAACACTAGATATAAAAATTGGTTCAAATGCTTGCATGTTTAATGGATCAAGTTAGGCAGTGAGGGCAGAAGGATTTCAATCCACCACACACACTCCAACCAGCAGGTACCAACTGCTATCCATATCTGTGGGTGACAACATTGTATTATAGCCTTACTTAGAAGCTTATGCAGGCTCTGCTTTAGCTGCTTGACAGATAACCTCCTCCTAGAAGCTCTATTTTACTACCTTCATCTTGGGCTCACTGAAAAAGGACAAGTACAATAGTACATAGGTTAAACTAGTCTTTATTGAAATACAGAACTATATGAAATTTGACCTCAAAAGAAATTCCAGAACACACATTAAACATCGTAATTTGGAGGTGGCATGTCAATGATCTCATCCAGGGTAGCAAGGAAGTCAACAGTTGATTGCAGCAAGTCTGGAAGTTAGAAATAAATCAAATCAGTTTCTCAAACTCAGAATACACACTAACAAGCTAACTCCCAGCAGCTCAGCATAAAACTCTTGAATAAGCAAGGGAAATATTGCTTCATTGTATAAGCTAATGCCGTCTAACTGATCAGTTTGCAATGCACCACAAAAGATTGCTCAATGTACTGCTTTTCACTGGGTAGTTAATTTTCTTCACAGTCACTGGTATGGGCTGTATTTTGGATTTGTGCTGGAAGCAGTGTTGATACTTCAGGGATGATTTAGTTGTGTGAGCACTGTTCAACAATAGTCAAGGCCTTTTCCACTCCTCACCCCACCTGTGAGGAGGAACTGGGAGCACCATATGGTGTTATGCTCAGCAGATAAAGCTGGGGGAAGAAGAAAGGAGGGAGATTTGGAGTTATGATACTTGTCTTCCCAAGCCACCATTGCATGTGATGGAGCACTGCTGTTGTGAGGATGCTTAACACCTGCTTGCTGATGGGAACCAAATTAATTCCTTGTCTCACTTTTCTTAAATGCATGGCTTTTGCTTAAGTTATCAAAACTTTTTTTTTTCTCAAAGCAGGAGTTTTTTCCACATTTTCTCTTCTGATTTCTTCCCCATCCCATAGCAGGGGAGCAAGTAAGCAGTGGCATGGCACTTGGCTGCAGTTGGGTTAAGCTGTAAGCCAGCACACTGAGACAACTGCCTGAACTAGCAGGGTTGGCCAGGTACATTGAGCTTGACTACACAGTAGAAGCCGTTTGATACTGGCACACTCCTCTGGTAGGTTAGACAGCAACAGAAGTTCACTGCTGTAGCAAACTAGGTTTTGCCCTAACCACTGAGGAGCACTGTGCGTACTAAAAATCATGCAAAGTTTCCACTTACTGGATTGCCATGAAATCTCACAATCTTCAATCTTCACAGGTGAAGGAACCATTTTTACACATCTGTCATATGTCCTTTCAAATACCATGAGGGGAACACCACACAGATTGATATTGCTTAGTTTGTATTCTTCAGGAAGATCAAAACTCTCAAAGTCTGTTTAAGAAAGAGTGTAAGTGTGCAGTAGCCTGGGAAGCTGCAAACTCTTCTAGAATAAATGAAAAGGGGGCCAATCTAAAACAACCCAACAGTCTCCCGTTATGAGGTATTTACTTGAAATTACACCTTTTAGTTGTCCATGAAATACCATACACACACCCCATATTCCCTGATGAAAACACTAGGCTGCCTAATAGAAGTGATAATGTAAAGCAGTTAGTAACTTCAGCAAGCAAAGCATATATTTTCATCTACACTGCAGTCTTTGGCACAGTAGTTTTCACACACTTACATCCACACGAAGAGGAAAGCTTTAAGGACACAATTCAAAGGACTGAGACTATCTAAAATGAGCTGGCCTAAGAACACCTTTGGACATTTCATCTTCAATTATTATATCCTACAGAAGTAGGAATCTCTTCAGTTACAAATCATCTTAGCGTACACTCTTCTGTACTCCTCTGAATACTTGTCTACTAGTCACTAATGAACTAAGCAGCTAATACATGCTTATTTGGAACTTGTTTCCAGTCACCACAATAAGAGAATCAGAATAACACATCTGAGGCACAGCCATTACTGTTAGAAATACCATTTAGTTCCTGTTAGAAATATTTTCAGAAGCAGCAAGCACCTTTACACTTCAGAAAGGACTCAGGAGAAATGCAATGCTGGCTTGTGTGTGTCACAGTAACTCGGACAAATTCTTAGAAAAATGCCACCATTCATGAAAGCCTTATTGCTAATTTTAATAATTACATCAATAGTTCTTACCTTGAGGATCCACAGGAAACATATTTTCTATTTCTGGCCAATCTTCTTCAGCCACTGTATGGCAGCTTTCTAATCCAGTCTTTTTGTTAGTCATAAAAAGAGAAGTAACATTATTTGAGCTACTATAGAATATTTGTAGTAGCTTTCTTGAGCTGTTTGTATCTACAGCCAAGCATACCTGTCATATTTTTCTCAGTCAGGCCTAAATTCAATGCCTTCAACACAAATAAGGTGAAGATGGGCAAATGTTTTAGCTGAGTTTATGTAGTGCAGTACTACATGTGGTGGAAAGAGATGATTGCACTAGAACAGGTAACTCTTAAGATGTGGATAAGACATTAACTCAGACTATTTCCTCTAGAACCATCTACATATGTGCCCTGCTTTTAGGTACAATAGTTTTATTTTTCTTCCCAGCAATTCTAATGAACCCATGTTTTGGATTCATTATGAAAACAGCACTGATACATGCAACTCTTTCAGCTACTGCCAAGCAGTGCTTGCACAGTCCAGGCCTTCTCTGCTTCTCACAACCCCACCAGTGAGCAGCCTGGGGGTGCACAGTCAAGACAGCTGACCCCAGCTGCCCAGAGGGACATCACACACTGCATGACATCTTAGCAAGGAAAATCGGTGGGAAAGCAGGGCTACCACTGCTCCTGCACTAGCAAGGCATTAGTCAACTGCTGGCAACGAATTGGTTTTGTTTCCTTTTGAGATTTTTAATTATTAAACTGCCTTAATCTCAGCCTATTATTTTTCTCACATTCACCATTCCAATTCTCACCCCTATTCCACCAAAAAGAGTGAGGGGAGCATTTGTGTGGTGCTTAATCATGTCAGAGCTAAGCCACAACAGCAGGTAAATGATGGATTTCCCCCCATCCCCAGCATGAAGTGTGTTGTACTCACTTTGTTCACAGTGCAAGGCTGATTTTTCTGTTTTATCTTATCCATCTTGTTCGTGACTCCTTCAGTTTTATTCACATTTCCAAGAGCCTTTCTGACAGAGTGAGATGTGACTGGAGAAGTACTAACTCCTTTCTTAGGAAGTGGAGTGTTAATTTGTGTTCTTTCAGCTAAGACTTTTGCTGGAATGGGGAGGAAGGAAAAAAAAAAAGCAAACTTCAGCAATGTTAAAGCTGAAGTAAGTGCACATGCTGGAAAACTAGTTGTCATGGAAATCACTGTTCACCAGCTATAATTCACAAGCATAAGCCACACTTGTGACAAAAGCAAGAGTTACCTTCAATTTTTAACTAATAAATGAGCTTGGAAGAGTTGGTTGGGTAAGTGGATTTATGAATAGAAAACTACTACCATTAAAAGCAGTGAATAACAAGAGGTGATTTATGCCCTTCACTTGATCTCTTACTGGCTCAGGGCAGCAAATACGCACAAGATCCTGAAGGGAGCTTCAGCTGACTCTTGGGAGCATGAAGTTCATCATTTTCCTGATCAACATAGATCAGAGTTGCCATCTTCAGATTTATAAGACCACCGTGCAGAGTCCATGGAAGAAAAAGGGAAAACACTTGTCATTTGTCTCATCACAACACGCTTTTTAAGCAGGCCCCATTAAAAACAATTGCCAGGGGGATCAACCCCCTTTCCCCCAGCATTACACAGTACTACAGCTAAAAACCCTCAGTTTTGAGGACATTATTAGTGCTCCTGCATCGGGCTCATCACTGCCATTACACGGGTGAGCAAGCAATTCCTCCTTAAAGAGAGCTGCAAGAAAACTCAGAGTCACAGTTAGCAAAGCTGGAAAAAAAAAAATCTCTAAATAAGAGTCCAACCTAAACACTACCATGCCACTGCGTGCCTTTCCCTGAACACCTCGAGGAGCAGTGACTCCACCACCGCCCCGGGCAGCCCATTCTAACGTCTAATCGCCCTTTTTATTAGAAATTCTTCCTAATGGCCAACATAAATCCCCCCCAGCACACTTTGATACCGTTTGGCTTTATCCTTCTACTAGTTGCCTGAAAGAAAACAGCGATCTCCACCTGGCTACGACCTCTTTTCGGGTGATTGTAGCGAGCGATAGGGCCTCTCCCAAGCCTCTTCTCCAGGCTAAGCACGACCCCTACCCACGCTTCCCCCAGCACCTCCTCATCAGACTTGCGCTCCAAACCCTTCCCCAGCTTTACTGCCTTTCTCTGGGCGAAACGTCTTTTCTCTGTACAGCTTGAAGCACAAAGCAAGATTCACAGTCCCAGACCAGCCCTACTCCCGAACCTTCAGCTCGCCTCAGAAACTGGCAGCACAGGAACCACGGAATCCAAGCCGCTCTCAAGTGCGCCAATGCAACTGCGGGCTTAACGGCACCACACTTTAAACCGGCCCTGAGCCGCCCATTGGCCCCTTCGACCCATGCGCGGCAGCCGATTGGTTGAGCTCGCCGCTTGGCGCCGTCACTCGCGATCTCAGGAACGGGGTGGGCAGGGGAGGGCCGGGGGGGCGGCGGCTCCGCCCCGGAAGTGAGCGGTGCCGCGGGGCATTGTGGGACGGCGGTGCGGCCTGACAGGTAAACAGGACTGAGGGATCGGGAGTGGGAGCGGCGTTCGGGATCCTTGAGGGTGGCTGGTCCAGGCTCTGAGCGGCTGCTGGCGTCCCCCGCCTGGGCCTGTGTCCGGGCCTGGCGCTGCTTCCCCGCGATCGTGCTCTCGCGTCTCTTCCGGGGTACGCTCAGGCCCAGGTCTTAGGTTAATAAAAAGGTAATTTTGGTTTTTTTCGGCAGTGGGTCTTGTTTTTCAGGACAGAGGTATGTCAGGAATGCATAATGCGGCGTTAGCTCATTTTACTGACTCACAAAAAATCTCGTTGAAGAGCTGTGATGTCAGAGGGTATTGATCTGTAAGGTTTTTCTCGTGTCTTCTAATTTATTTATTTTTTTTTCCTTTTCCCCTAAGGAAAAAAGCCAAAATGGCCTCAGGTGCGGTAGCGAACGCCCCTCCTGCAGGAGGAGCAAATGATGTGAGCCTGGAGGAACCAAAGAAGATGACGAGGGAAGACTGGAGGAAAAAGAAGGAACTAGAAGAACAGAGAAAACTAGGAAATGCGCCTGCTGAGGTGGATGAAGAAGGAAAGTACGTTGTATTAAAGCTGTTATTCTGGTGCTGCTGAGGAAAAATATCTTTTCCTGTTATGGTTGCAGAACAATTGTGAGGGTAACACATGGTTTCATTGTGAGTTACAGTAGAAGTAAATAGTTGAACTTTGTCTTTTAATATTCCAGTCATCACATATTTTCTAAAAAAATGTTGATTCAATGTTTGTGTTCTTTCAGCTACTGACAGTTCTGCTAAAAAGTCCAATCCATGAAGCAAATAACACATGGTATTTTAAAAGTGAGCAAAACATAGTACAGGGGGGTTTTTTACTTCATCTGTAGTCTCTCTGTTTCTTGCTTTTGCAGGGCTTATTGCTTCTGAGAAGAGAAATACTGCTTTTTTTTTGTTCACTTACACAGAATAAGCTATTTGATTTGGAGTCAGGAGTTTAGGTGCATTAGGCAGCAACAAAATCTCAAAATCTGTGTTTATCAAACTGAGAATTTATTTTGTAGTGCATTGTACCAACTTCATTATTTATTATCACTCCTGAAGCACTTGAACTTTAATGGGAAGGTTATTAGAGTAAGTTGTTTTGGGGTTTTTTTTCCCGTGCCATGTATTTATTGCACAACATGTTTTACAGAGATATCAACCCTCATATTCCACAGTACATCTCCTCGGTACCATGGTACATAGATCCTTCTAAAAGACCCACGCTAAAACATCAGAGACCTCAGCCAGAGAAGCAGAAACAGTATAACTCCTCTGGAGATTGGTACAAACGAGGAGTTCAGGAGGTACGCAGAATGTTTTTCTCACAAAATAAGGATTTGGGTTGATTACATGAGGAGATTTCTGGTTATGTGCTTTTGAGGGG
This sequence comes from Sialia sialis, assembly GCA_009812075.1. Classification (NCBI taxonomy): domain Eukaryota; kingdom Metazoa; phylum Chordata; class Aves; order Passeriformes; family Turdidae; genus Sialia; species Sialia sialis. The sequence goes on along the minus strand of VRYO01000617.1, from coordinate 231,114 downwards.
GCCAGGAATTTTTATTCAGCAGTGTCTGGTGATAATCAGAACATGTTTGTCTTTGGGGAAGGTGTGCATGCTTGAGTGGTGTTGAAAATATGAACTTGTTACTGGGAACACTTCTTTGAATCTGCCAAAGTGTCCCCAACACTGCCCATTTTGTTTCTTCTCAGCACGCTGTGGCCACAAGGTACCGCAAAGGAGCCTGTGAGAACTGCGGGGCACTGACACACAAGAAGAAAGACTGCATGGAGGTAAACTTCACTTTTGTCCTGTCTTAATGGCTTTGAATGCCACGGGAATTTTAATCTTTGTGAAAAATAGGTGGCTATGGATGAAATACTGGCTTTGGAAAAGCTATTTTGAAGAACGTTACAAGTAGTAAGAGATGGTCTAGAAATTTCTAAAGAAATTATTACGTAGGAAAGGTGAATGGGGAAAGTGACGGAATTCAGTGTGTCATCCATAAATTCTTTTAGTAATAAGGTCTGAAATAATAGGTGAAAATGTTACTTTCTTGTTAACTGCATTAACTCAAGTGCTATTGTGTCTGTCTGTCTGCTTCATCTCAGGTAGAAGCTGCCCTCAGAAACTGTTTTAATTGCTTTCTTAATTGTAGAAAACATAGGGAGTTTGAAGTCAATTGTGGTACATAAAAGCACAGAACTACTTGCATTTACTTACAGTCCACAGGGTTACAGTACTGAATTTAACTTGCTTTAGAGGAGCTTGATTGATAGTATTTTTAAAGGGATATGTAAGTGAGTAACTTAATGGATTGATCTAATAATCTTTTTTTCTTTCAGCGACCCAGGAAAGTTGGAGCAAAATACACAGGCATGAATATTGCCCCAGATGAACATGTGCAGCCTCAGCTGATGTTTGATTATGATGGGAAGCGAGACCGGTGGAATGGTTACAACCCAGAGGAGCACATGAAAATTGTTGAGGAATATTCCAAGGTTGATTTGGTACGTAGGTCATGACTCACTGGGGAGAGAGTTAGTGTTTGGTCTGGCTGGACTGGGAGGAGGGACACTTGTAGTGTGCTCTGTTGATATTAGAGCTGGTGCTGAAAGGAAATATTAAAACAAATGCTTTTTCATGCTGCACAGGCCAAACGTACCCTTAAAGCCCAGAAGCTTCAGGAGGAGTTGGCATCAGGGAAGCTGGAGCAAGTGGTAAGTAAACTTACCTAATCTATTTTTGCTTAGGCTGAATAAATAAAAAACGTATTATTTCTGCTTTCTGATTCTTGCTTTCTGTACAGGGTCTGCTATTGGGTTTTATACCCTTCAGTAATTTAAAGGTTCTCCTAGCACCAGCATGTTCTGTGTCACACTCAAGAACTTGAACTTCTTTGAAATGAGAATTGCTTTGTGTTCTCCTTATGGGCAGGGACTCTTTGTGATGATTATTGTTGCTGAAATTAATGACATGGAATTTTGGGTCAGAAGAATTTGTTTTCCATGTAGTAATCTTTTTTCATATACTGAAATGTTTTTCTCATATTTAAAGATTGGTATGTCTGACTAGTGCTGAGGTGGTGACTGCATTGATTTAGTAGTGTTTAATATAAATTGGTATAGAAAGGTGTTTCCTTAAGAAGAGGGACATTCTTAAATTGGTTTAAGGTGAAGTCACTGCATAGTGACTTACAAAATGGGGGGGAAGAATAGAGATATCTACTGGTCAAAAGTAGGTTTTGTAAAGCCTATTACAGAGGCTGTGCTGTCGCCTTGTAGGTCCTCACTAGATGGCACAGTGAGCTCAATAGGCCGCCCAGCCCAAACTACAGTGCTTTGACTTCCACAGTAGAAGAGATTCTTCCTCTTTTAATGCCCATTTTATGAAGCAAACAGTGTTAGCTTATTTATATATATATTTACTGCCTATTAAATGGAACTGTATGAAGAAAAGTGTGTTTGAAACTTAAGCACTGTCCCAGAGGGAGGGGACTGAGACTGATTTGCATCATCAGTGCTGGCCAGTTGCTGGTCTCTGTTCCAGGGCTCACAGCTGTTCCTGTCTTTACTGTTAAGTTAAAGAATAAGCAGCTTAAAAAAAATAAAATCTGGCTGTGTTTGTTGAACTTAAATTCTGCCTTCTCTTTCGTGCTTAGTATTCATGTAAATCCTGACTCAATTCTTGAATACATATCGCCTTAATTATTTTTTTAAGCTTTCAGGGTTGAAACTTGGTTATATTTACACAGTATGAAATGTTATAGTCTAAATCCCCAGTGTTCAAAGTCATAACAAGCTCTAAATAACAGCAACAGTTTTAGAATTTGCTGTGCTTGCAAAGAATTGGAAATTTTGTTGAGGATACAGTGAAAAGTTGTCCAACGTGTCTGTCACAGGGCCAGCTAAGAGCATTTTCCTAGAATGTTATGTAGCAATGTTTATGCATTTGGGGCCACTGTTAAATAGTATTTTGTATCCAACATGAAGCTCTGCTTTGATTGCCCTTTGTATCCCTGCCAGCTTTCCTTTTTCCACTATCTTGTCTTCTCTGCTGATGTGCTCTTTGTTTGCTGCAGAACTCCCCAAGACACCAGTGGGGAGAAGAGGAATCAAATTCACAGACAGTAAGATGATTACCCACTGCATCACACCATGGGCAAAGAAAGAACTTGTAGTTAGTGGAACAGTAAAACAAGGGTGGCACAAGGGTTTGAATGTTGTCTCCATGCACTGCCTACCTCTTCTTTTGGGCAGAGCTTGCTGGATTTCATAAAGAGGCTCTTTGTTTTAACACCTATGTGTTGTCATACCTTAGAGATGCAAGCACATAACTAGGTTTTAACATATGGTATATTTTGACCAAATTAACTGTTTTCTTTATATCGTAATAGTTATGTTTTGATAACTATTTCCGTAAAAGGAAATGAAAATTCTTTAGCAAGAGTGCTTCTGAAGTGTTGAATGCTAGATTAGTCTGAGACCACACTTAAGCCCAGGTAAACTGTGCCATCTTGTAACTGCAGGGATTGCAGAATTTTAAAGAAACCACTAAAATCAGATTCCTGTACATGTCTCCAGAGTGAAGGAACTCTTTTAGTTAGAAATTTTCCATTTCTCTTCAGGAAAGAGATCATAACAGTGAAGATGAAGATGAAGACAAATATGCAGATGACATTGATATGCCTGGGCAGAACTTTGACTCTAAAAGACGCATCACAGTCCGAAATTTACGTATTCGGGAAGATATTGCTAAAGTGAGTAAAGAATTCTGTACAGATATTCTTCTGCATTCTTGAGAGTTAATTTCAACAAATTATACTTTAAGCTATTATTTCAGAATTTTTTATGGGTCAGGGAGCTTTGAAGTTAAGGTCTATTCTCAGTTCTATTCCTGTCCATGTTATGACTTCATCACCTTTTGCATAGATAGAACTTTTTAAAGCATCTAAATTGCAGGATGCAAAAGTAACTTCATTTCTTTTAAAATCATAAATATTGAGTGTCTTTATGTTGTTTTTTTTTTTTCTCTAGTACTTGAGGAATCTAGATCCAAACTCTGCTTATTATGATCCCAAAACAAGAGCAATGAGGGAGAACCCTTATGCCAACACAGGCAAAAATCCAGACGAGTAAGTTGAAATGAGGTCCTGCTTGTATAGACAACAAAACTCTTTAAAATGAGAATAATAGTTTTATATTTTCTTTTACCTGCATGCCCTTTAGCTAATGAATCTCTAGTCAGTTACATATATTCATATTGGTAAACCTGGAAAAAAATCTGGTTTATTTAGGAACTATTTTTGGCTTAGTATATAAAAGTGGTATTTTGATCCTTAATTTTCAGGGACATGTGGACCATGGTTTAATGTAATTATCTGTACAAGGGCTAGGACACTGTTTCATCTAGAGATGATGCCTGTAAACAGTAATTATATTTATGTAAAGTATTTCAGTAACCAAATCTTAAATTTCTGGTGACTAGCATATTGTGTTTGTGGTACCTAACAAAATACTTGAATTAGGAGTAAGATCTCCTCCTATATTAATAGATTCTGCATAAAAAAGGTGTGAAAGCTTTGGCATTCTCTAAATAGTTTAATTAAAACTACCACTGGCTGGCTTTTGACGGCATACCTGGCTGTCTCACTTAAGCCCTGAGTCAGACATTTGACCTGTGTTGTGCTGGGAACATACAGAGCAGACAGGCTGTGAGTAAAACATTTATTCAGAGAAAGTAATGGGATTTGCTCACTGTCTAAAATAGAATGGCAGTATCTAAATGATAGCAAATAATGCTCTTTCCACCTCTCCTTGCCTCTAGCTAGAGTAATGCCAGTCAATTATTTTTTTAGATGCAGATGCTTTTGCTTCTCTCTCAAGTCATAATTTGACGTTTGTTGAATCTAAGTTTCTGCCACAGCTTTGCAGACTTCAGATTTTTCAGAGTGGCTTTGGGAAGATGAAAGAGTAGGGAATTGGATTGCTAGCATTATTTGATCCTTAGTGTGTGTTTCATGTACTGACTGTGCATCTCTTCAAGGGCTGTGCACAAGTGTCTCAGCTTCACTGAGAGCAGTAAAGCTGTCCCAGGCTTTCTTTAACTCAGCAAAACCTGCTGGGTCTGGATTGAAGAGTCAGAAACCCAGAAGTGAGAATCACTGTGCTGGAATATCACAGTCTGTTTATGCATATTTATTGTGTAACCAGGTCCAAGTTTAACTTCTAATGCTTGGCATCTCAGCTAGAACTTCAGATCTGTGTCTTGTGTCCCTGTGAACACAGCACCGTTTTTGAGTGGCTGCCTAGTGCTTTCATGGCTTTGTAGGAAGCGTAGGTTTTAGTTTCATATATCAAGTTGAATGCACCTTCTTCTCCTTCTGTTCTTAACTCTTAGTGCACAAGAGAATTTTTAATTGCCTGTTGCACTTCTGTGTTTGTATTTAAGAGGAAATCACATTACAAATGCTAAGAATTGCTTTCTTTTCTGCAGAGTTGGTTATGCAGGTGACAACTTTGTTCGCTACACAGGCGATACCATTTCAATGGCACAGACTCAGCGTAAGTGGGGTTTGGGTTTTGAAGGAATTTGACTTAAAATACTTAACAATACTGCTTTCTTGCAAAAGAGAAAAATCTTTATAGATTGAGGCCTTCTTTCAGATTGCTTTGGAATTAAAGAATGGAATTGGAATGTGCATATCAGCTTTAGAGTAAGTATTCAGTGGAATCTCTTGTGTCCACAGTGTTTGCCTGGGAGGCTTATGACAAAGGCTCTGAAGTTCATCTTCAAGCAGACCCTACAAAATTAGAGCTCCTTTATAAATCTTTCAAAGTGAAAAAAGAAGATTTCAAGGCACAGCAGAAAGAAAGCATCCTAGAGAAGGTAATAGGCATTTGGGTTTATTTAATACAAATTCTTTTGAGTTTGAAGTCTAGGTCTTGGGGAACAAGTAAGATTACAGTAGTTTCACACTCATAAGCTGCACCTGGTCATAAGCCGCACTTCCAGGTAGCTGGGAAGACCATGGAATCTGTCCATAAATAAGCCGTGCCGGGTGATAAGCCGCACTTTTTTTTTTAAAAGCTAGGGTCCATGTGCAACAAAGTAACAAGTTAGTGACAGAATCCTGCGAAGGGGGGAGGTTTGCTATCGGGTGCACAATTTGCAAACAGTTTTCACAGACTGGCAAAGCCTTTAAACGCAGCCCCAGGCGCGCTCCCTGCTGCGGACCCCGGCGCTGGCTGCCGCGGCTCCCCGCGCCGCTCAAAAGCAGCAGCTCAGCGGGCTGGCCACGCGACGGTGGCAAAAAGGGGCGGCAGAGAGGCTCAGCTTTGCGCAAAGGCGGCAAAGTGGCAGCTCCCTCCCCAGCCGGCTCGCACTTCCAGGTTGACATTTCGCCGGAATTTGTCCATAAATAAGCCGCACCTGGTGATTAGCTGCACTTCTGGGATTGGCTCGATTCTTCAGTGAAATAGGTGCGGCTTATCAGTGTGCAATTACTGTACTAATCCTATGTGAGATGGCATCAGCTATTCTCAGTAGTTTAGACTTAAAATATTTTTATATTTATACACACTATCTCATCAATTGATTAATTTTATTATTTAGTAACGGGACCTTTGAAGGTCTGCTGATATTTGTGTTATTGAGAGCTCTTCCCTTAACTGTCAAAATTTCTCCACTGACGGAATTTAAATTTCATTCCAACTCAAATTTTGGGTACAGTCTTTTAGATAAATACTTACTTCATATTTTGTTTTTTGGACAACTGAAAAAGAACTGAATAATCCCATTTAGATTCTAACTATGTCAACATTCAAGTTTGGAAGGGGACAAGAAGTATTGCTCTTGTTGTACCTGAGCTGTTTGTCTTGGTCTCTGAAGTTTTTCTGCTTTGAGTGAGTTTCAATGTTGTCATTCTCCAAGCATAAAACAAAACAAAAACAATCAAAAAACACAACAAAAAACCACACGCACACCAAAAACCCCACAAAACTAAACGCCAAAAGCCATAGGAGATGAAGTATTTCTGTCTTAACTCTTCACTAAACTGTCTCTGTCCACTTCTGTGCCTTCTTGACAAGATACTAAAGGTGCTGTTTTGGAAATGTTTGCTTGACTATAAAAAAGGTGAGTTTTTTTCAGAACTATTTTATGTCTTTTCTTTTTGTATTTTAGTATGGAGGACAAGAACATTTAGATGCCCCTCCAGCTGAACTGCTTTTAGCTCAAACAGAAGATTATGTGGAGTATTCTAGGCATGGAACAGTCATCAAAGGACAGGAGAAAGCTATTGCTTGTTCTAAGTATGAAGAAGATGTGAAGATCAACAACCATACAGTAAGTTCTAGGTTACATTAATTTTTTTTTTAATTAAATGCAATCCCATTGGGGTATATTAGGATGCAGTGCAATATAATTAATACACCAAATACATTTCTCCTGCCTCAATGTGACACTCTCCCTTTTATGCTCAGGAGAAACCTCATATTCTCATAGGTCATGATGTGAATTTGAAGTTTCCATGGCAGTCTTAAACTAAAGGAGAAGTTACTCTATTCACCTTCCACTTTGAATATAAGTTGACCACATCCTGTTGTGGTTCTCTTTTTTGGCAGTGTACCTGTAAGGCTCATGTAAAATAGCAAAAGTATTTCTCTTAGCTTCCTTTTGGACTGTTTGAGTAATTTACTTACCAGGATATCAGCTCAGGAGTAAATTTTAGCCTGCCTCTTACAGGAGGAACTGTATGGTGTGTTCTTTTGCAGTGCATTTGGGGCTCATATTGGAAAGAAGGCAAGTGGGGTTACAAGTGCTGTCACTCCTTTGTCAAGTACTCCTACTGTACAGGAGAAGCTGGGAAAGAAATTGCTGTAAGTATTCTCTTGTTTATTCATGCGGAAAGAGCTAAAAGCATTAATATTCCTAACTTAAGGTTTAGACTGTTTTGCTTTTTGGGAGAGGTTGGTGTTTTAGTGATTTGTGGGATTTTTTTTTTTGTTCTTCCCCTTTTAGATGAGATCAGTAACGGTATCCTTATTCTTGTTTGTTGTATAGAATGCAGAGGCAAGTTTAATGGAAGAGCAGCCTGAGGAGGAAGAACACATGACAAAACCCAAAACACTGATGGAGGTAGGATGTTTCCTTTTCTCAGGAAGACAAAAAATACTTCTCAACATTTTAACTACAAAATTCTGTAGAGTCATAATAAGCCTGAAAATTACTGGACTGCATTATTAGACCATTAACGTCTCCACTGAAAACTAAGCTCTCAAGTGGCATTAATAGAAGTTTGGATTTAGTGGTTTGGGTATTATTAATGTTGGCAAGTTGAATCTTAACAGTAACTTTTTTCCCACCTTACAGATCCACCAAGAGAAACAGAAAGAGAAGAAAAAGAAGAAGCACAAGAAGAGCTCAAATTCTGACAGTGAGGGTGAAGAGAAAAAGAAGCAAGAAAAACTAAAAAAGGTGTGCTATAATCCTCAGTGGCTTTGTGACAAAAGGAACATGACATATTTTACAGCATCCATTTTATGAAGCTTATAATGTACAGTAATTTCACGGTTATAAGCCGCACCTTTTTCATTGAAGAATCCAGCCTACCCCAGTAGTGCGGCTTATATTCAGGTGTGGTTTATTTATGGACAAATCCCAGTGAAATGCCAACCCGGAAGTGAGAGCCGGCCGGGGAGGGCGCCTGGGGCTGCCTTTAAAGGCTTGGCTGGTCTATGAAAACTGTTTGCAACTTGAGCACCTGACACCAAACCCAGCTGGCAGTGATTCTGTTACTAATTTGTTACTTAGTTTAAAAAAAAAAAAAGCGCAGCTAATATTCAGGTAGGGCTTATACATGTATTCCCTTTGTTCTCATTTCAGGCTCTCAATGCTGAGGAGGCTCGACTTCTCCACATCAAAGAAATCATGCAGTTAGATGAGAGGAAGAGACCATACAACAGCCAGTATGAAGCCAGGGAGCCAACAGAAGAGGAGATGGAGGCCTACAGAATGAAACGGCAGAGACCTGATGATCCCATGGCCTCTTTTCTTGGGCAGTAGTCACAGAGGGCATCATTCCAGTACATGAGGCTTTTTCCAGAGTTCTTTACAGCTGTCTAGACACTTGACTCCTTTGCATGTGTCTAAAATATCTAAATTGTGCTCCGAAGAGCTTTCTGAAAGCTTCTTTCAGCAGACATGAGCACTCTGCTACTGGAGTTTTGTAAATGTGTGTGTATACAAATATAGGCATATATGTATAGATAAAATACATACTCCTACTCTGTAAATTCTTGAAGGGAAGAGATTTAACTGAAATCCTAGGTTTATTTGTCCAACTAATATATATAAAAAAATTTGGCGAATTAATGCATAAAGTTGTGATACAGTAAAACAGACTAGTCAGAAGAAACGGTCAGCAGATGTCAATATACAACCAAAGACTGTTGACAAAAAATTGACACAACTATTACTAGAGCTTCTTACTTGTAAAGCCTGTCTCATTACTTGAAAAGAATACATAGTTTCTTGATAACTTTGCAGTAAGTACTTTGGAAATGTAATAATTTTTACATTTCCAAAGTACATACTGCAAAGTTATTGCTTTGTTCTGGTTAAATCAATATAGAGATCTTAAGTGCTGTCTAGGCTTTTAAATGAAAGGGTTAGGAGAAACTGACTGTAGCATTTTTAAATTCTAGTTGTTTTTTCAGATATATTTCCAGAGAGATTTCAATTGCAAAGATCTGAGTTCTTGGGTTTCCTTTTGATAACAGTATCCTTTTACATGGTGTGAGACCAAGTGTCAGGCTCTAATCCCATGTGAAAACATGAAGCAGCATCTGCTTTGGTTTGGCCGTATTAGTCCTTAAACTGGGAGTTTTCCCCTTTTAACTAATTAAAAGTTCAAGAACTGGGTAAAAAACTGCACAACATGACTTTAGAGTCGGAAGGCTTATGAGGCTGAAATTGTCTTTCCAAGGAAAAACTGCTCTTTTCCATAAATAAGTACATACAGAAAACATACTTGTGTCTTGCGTGTAATTTCACAGATGCTTTGAGGACTGAATGTTTTGATTTGGCACACATAGCTAAAAATGGCAATTCTGCACTTCAGGGTAGTTCTGTATTAATACAGTATGTGATATTTTCATTGTTGACAAAAACTTTGAGTATTTACTGTGTGTCAGATCCTCTGCCACACAGTAAAAGCAAACTATCTGAATTAGCTGATTTGAACTGAGTTGCTCTTCTCAGGGTTGTAGCACCTGAGGTTGTGCCAGCATGCACTGCAACTGCTCTTGGCTTGGTCAGTGCCAAGTTCAATTTGAGGGAAGAGGAACTTCAGAAAGGTTCCTTGAATTATTCACATACCTTTCTCAAAACTGCAGTTTAGTCTGAAAAAAAATTTAAGTCTGAAAGACTTTATAAAGGAGGTGACTCGGAAATAACACAAGAAATAATGCAAAGGAAATTTCAAGACTAACTTTGTAAGCTGTGGATTGACTGCATGGAAACTTTAATACATCGAGTCTCTACTGAATTTATGTTAAGTGATTGTTTAGGGATTCAAATTCAATCCTAAATTTAGCATACTTAGATATCACCAATAAGCCAAACCCAAGCACTTGGGGCAATAGTTGAACATTGACAGATCTTTAATCTGAACTGTAAAGGAAGAGAGCTCCTTTAAAGGGCTGTCAGGTTATTTATTTTAACCTAGAGAAGACAGTGTGTTATCCTGAGACTTTTTCTAAACAGCTGCAATATTTATCAGATGATTTTTTTAAAAAACTCATGCATACATTTCCAGCTAGGATATAGTCCAGTTGGATGGATAAACATTTGTTAGAATAGCAGGAAATGTGAAGCAATACCTTTACATTCAGAACCTTTCGGGAATAAACAGACCTATCTGGGTTTTGTCACGAATATGAAATAGCCTTTCTTCTCTTTGGGAGTTTATTCTTGGTGCAGTATTTCATACATAGAACTATGTAAGATTATTTCTTGGATCATGAAGTTTTTTGCCCTTGCCCCAGATACTGTATAGGCTTCTCCAAGAACGGGAAAGGAGTATGGTCAGAATTAAAAAATACCATTTTGCTCTTCATCTACATTGGGCTGTCCACTAATCCTCATAAAATACCAGTCCTGCTTCGAAGCAAATGTTTCATGCTGATCATTTTTATGATAATCAGCAAGGGGTTTTTGTATGGAAAAACGTTAACAATATAAAATGATAAATACTTTTAGATTTTCAACAGCCTTTCCATGCATTGTGAAACAAATTGTTTTGATAGTAAAATACTTTTTGAGGTGAGCTTTGTGACCATCTGCGAGCCTGTAAAACATAAAGGTTTGACCTAAGGGTTTGTCAGACTTCTGTGGCTAATCACCATGAAGTTAATTGCTGCAGTCTGCTCTTCTGTCCTTTTGATGGTCATACTAGACTGCATATTTATTGCTGCAGTTGAATTTTCTGGTATCTGAAATATCACAAGCCATTTTTGCAGGCCCATTTGTAGAAGACTCCAGAATTATTTACTTTTCAGCATACATTGTGGAAACCCAAGCGTTTGCAATTTTAAATTACTGAGACTGTCAAAATTGTCCTGAGAAATGACCAGTGTTTCAATTCACCAAGCTGCCCAGTTGCGCTCTCCAGCCCAGAACAGCTTGACTTGCGCCAGCAATGCTTGTTCATCCATGGTGGACTTATTCCTCGTGATGGCACATAGCCCCCATTGCTGAGGGATTCATACATTCAAGAGTCTTTCCACCTTAAGATCAGATCACAATTCATATTTCTGTCTAATCCAGGCCTAGTGTGGTTGTTCTTGTGGCAGATGTGCAGTTTGCTCCTCTCTCTGCATCTCTCTTCCTGTTCTTTCACCTGTCCCTGCTGCTGGAGACCATTTGTAGATGCTGCAATAAAAGAATTTAATCGTAAGATCAGAGAGGTAAGAGTTCTGTACTCACAGTGTGTGCTGCTTTAGCTGCCTCCAGCACTGCGAGGGGACCTCAGCAGGAGTTAACCACCTAAAAAAAGTGTCCTGCTTCCAGGAGTTTCACAGCTCTTGCCAAGTGGCTCTTGGTTAAACTGCCCCCCATGTACAATTTGGTCATTCTTTGATGGTTTTAAATACCTTGAGGGGAGGGGGGGGGAGTGGGAAGGAGTTAATTTGGGGGAAATTGGCACAAAAACAAAATCCTGTACCTTCAAGTTCTTTGTAAACAAACTGAAAAAGTGATTTCTGATATGATTTGATGCAACTCTTGCTTAAATGATTCATTCGTCAAACTGAAGATGTATGTGACAGGACAATGCCAAAAAAGCAGTTCCAGGCAGATCTTGTCTGGCAAGGTTCACGTCTCTCATGCTTCTGCTGCGAAATGTTGTGTTTCCAGTTCCAATCTCATGAGAATTCCCTACAAATCCTTGACTGAAATAAGTTGATTAACGGAAGACTCTGACTTTCTCTGTAAGCAGCACCTGTTCCTTGGGAAGCTCAGTTATATTTCTGCAATGTGGTGTTTCCCAGCAAGGGCTGAACAGCCCCACGGATCCAACAGATGCAGAACCAGAGCCAAGCTTAGAACTACATGGATGTGAGCAACTATGGGATGTCTCAGTCCCTCCCTGCCCTTCCTTTGGCACCAGCTGCTCTCCATTTCCCCGTGGCAGATCCCCAAGCACTGGAGGAGATGCCTCAATCCCGTGCATGCCCATGGTAAGCTGCATGGTCTGTGGAGTTGCTTTGATGGTACTTCAGAGGTGTCTCAGGGGGGTTTTGGGAGGCTCAGTAGAACCTCTTGTAACACACCAATGGAATTTTAGCTTATTCGTGGTACATTCAAGTCTTTTGGGCTTAAGAATTTGTGACCATAACCTCAAGTGACCTTGCCAGTGCCCACAAAGCTCACCTGGGGCACAGTTATCTAACACAGCAAATGTGCTGTGGTCAATAGAGCAGAGGATTGGAAATAAACAACTTGCTCCTTTTTGCCCTTAACTTACTTCATGAAATTAGATAAACTGCTGTGTAGCTCCAAATACGTCCATTGAGGAGCTTTCCTCAGCTCTGTGTCTGAGAAGGGTTGAGTTCAAAACACCTTTATATATATAAATATATCTATGTATCGCAAGTAATTTTGGCTAAATGATATAAAACAGAATGTTTAAACAAAAGGAATTTGCACATGTTAAAAAAGAAACCTTTTCTAGTTTGTAAGTCAATTGTCATCATTAGATAAGACGAATAGAATTCCACATGGTATATCTAGGAAAATTGCTTCTTTTAATGTATATAAAACCAAATTTGAAAAGCAGAGATCTGTCATAGTATCTTGTATTTCCCCTCATTTCAGAACTGAAACCTTGTGTGCCTCCTGTTTTCTGTTAATAACTTCTTGCAATTTTACCACATGAAAAGCATAGTAAAATTTTTTCCTGAGTTTTTTCTATAGTGAAAACTCTTGCAAAGGTTGTTTGCAAATTTCCATAGTGCATGGCTTGCAGGATAAAGTTCTTTTTAGCAGGAATGTTTCATAGAAAAGAAAATATGTACTTCCTGAAATACCAAGTTTAAAATACAGCAATTTTACGACTATAAGGCACACCCTTTTGACTAAAATTTTGATCAAAACCCGGAAGTGTGCCTTATAATCCGGTGAGCCTTATAGCTCTGAAATTACAAATTAACATTGATATCATTCTGTCATCCCAGTGCTCTCTGAAGTTCAGAGAAACTCCAGAATTTAAAAGATTAACTGGCATTTCCATACTCCTGGCCAAGCTAACGCTTACCACTGTTGTTAATGAGCCAGGTTTGCTTGGGGCCCTCTGAGATGCTTTTTAGTGTTTGATTACTAGAATCATATTGCTTTTACTTGTGAAAATATGTGCTCAAGTTGCATTGGGAGACAGCCTGATTTCTTTTTTTTCCCAAAAGCTACATTAATAGAATCACAGGATGGTTTGGGTTGGATGGGACCTTAAAGATACCTAGCTTCACCCAGCAAGCCCTGGGCAAGGATACCTTCCACTAGGCTAGGTTTCTCCAAGCTTTGTTCAACCTTGGCCTTGAACACTTCCAGGAAGGAGTCCATAACAACAATCCCCATTGCAGATATATATATATATCAGATCCTGCTGGATCTACACATTTAAAAGCTCCACTGCAGAAAACAAAAGCGCACAAGAAAGAAATACCTGTTGTCAGTCATTCTAAATTAGTCTGTTCTCAAAACCCAGACCTTCATGCTTTGTATCTCTGTTGTGACTGGTAATTTTTGCTTTAAGCCCTCCCCCACTGCTGGGCCGTGGCTTCATTGCTGTACTTCAGTTTATCTGGGACCATGGCAGAGGTGCACTGCTCTGTATCTGGAACTCAGTCGTGTAATGCTTCTTTTTTTTTTGACATCTAATGCCCACATGATTTATTTAGCCTTGAGTAACAAAGCCCTCGTTGTGCTGGAGTGATGTGAGGGAAAGCGAAGTCAGCTGCTGCCTTGCTCTGTAACTGGAGTGACAGCCTGCCAGGAGTGCCCCTTGTAATTTATTTTTCTAAGTGCAGAGGAGAGCAGCACATATGTGATGAAAAAAGTTGGCAGCCACGGGCATTGCTGCTCTTCAGCTGGACCTTTGCCTCAAGGGAACCATGATGTCCCTCTCTTCTTACTTCCCTGGCATTTTACAGAATTTTTTTAAAGACACAAAGATATCACCCTTCCTAAGGGAGCTGTTTATTTGCACTTTGTGTTGCTCTTTAATATATGTCTCCAAGTGTGGTTCCTGAGAACATTTTTTAATGTAGTTACAAGTTGTATTTAAATTCTGATTTATAAATATCTGGAAAAATGAGAGTGTCAAGAATGACACATTCTCTGAGCGAAATGCCTGAGGCCTGATACCTGATAATGCCCTGATACTTTTTTGGAGGCTCTCCTTTTGAAGAAAAGAATTTTGCCACTAATTTGTGTGGAATCATTATCAGACTCCTTGCAGTTTTTTGGTAAATCTGTTCGATAGTAGAGCGCTGGATACACATCCATGTTCCAGGTACAGACCTCTGCAATGACCTCAGAGGATCCAAGTTTAGAGGGACAGGCCCTAATGCTTTTTATGTTTCATGCCCACACTCCTTTTCATATTGAAGGAAGCTTAGCAGCATTCTCTCAGGTCAGCAAACTGAATCAGTTCAGCAGAGTTCAAGTACCAGAGTTGCAGCAAGGCTGGTGTGGTAGAGAGGGGAAAGACAGTGTGAAGGCAATCTCTCCTCTTCCAGCAGCAACTTGGACTCATCTCCATTTAAACAGCTTAAGCAGATTCTAATCTGAGACCCTGGGATCACTGGTGATCTCTGGGCCATAGGAAATGAAGTTCAGCTACTTTGAGAAAAAATATTAAACTGTGAGATTAATTAAGACCACTTATCCAGGCTGGTACAACCCCTTGAATCAGAAAGTGAAAATGTCACAGGGCTGTGTGATAGGATATTCTCTGAAGATTTTTCTCGGGGTTCAAGGAGCCCAGACACTGCTGGTATAGTACTTAAATGTGCTCACAACATGGGAAGATGGGAAGACAAGATTTGATTAGCTAAATATTTGTTTACTTTTCTAATGAGGCTTCCAGATACGATTTGATTGTTCCCACGTAAAGATCTACCCTTATATATTTTACCAGGTACAAATCATGTAACCTTACTCAGTCAAAACTCCTAGAGAAGATTTACATGACTAAAAGAGGCCATATGAGTTCAAGGTGTTTTTTTGCACGTGTGCCTTCCCCAACACATAGCTTCTTCCTTCTGCTCCATGCTGCAGCCAGAAACCCTGTTCCTTGTAACCGCTTATAGTGCTGAGAATTGGGAAATCCACCTTGGAAGAAGCATGAGGAGAGGAAACTCCCCTAAGTTGCTTTGGCTGCAGAACATTTTGCATTAAACTAGGGACTGAAGGAACACAGAGACCCGTCTTTGATCCATGGAACATCAGGATGACTTGGAACAATAGTAGTGACTTTGTTAACCTTTCTTCTATAAACTATTACAAATTAACTAGATAATAGACAGTGTAAAAAAAGGTTGGTTACATATTGTTATAAGGTCATGCAGAAGGATTAACTCCTGTAGGAATTATTGGATTCAAGTGAAAAAGTAATGAATATGTGTTGGAAATGACGCTGCCTTAGTCCTCTGTCCTAGTGTGGTCACTAAGTAGGGCAGCCACATTTGTGAAGAGTGGGGTTGATGAGATCTCTCAGGGATATTATTTTGTCCATAAGGCTGCTGTTACTTGCATAGCTTGGGTGGCTAAATCCAGGATTTTTGTTTTTCCTTGATGTCAGTGCTGCCACTGACTGAGTTCTGCAGCAAGTAACAGTCATCTGTATCCCAGCTTATGCCAAGGAATGAAAAAAAATCCTGAAAGGTAACAGCCCACTGGCTGAAGGAAGTGTTTATGGATAGCATTTGCTATTTGTGTTGCTGTCCCTTTGGACTGCACTATCCAACACCTGGTAAAAAAGGCTGGGAAGGCAGTAGTGCTGAGAGCAGCCCTGCAGGGCTCAGGGGGTTTGGCCAGCCCTGCCCACAGCGCCTCACTCTATCCTGCCTTATGGAGTCCAACCAGTAATGGTTTGGTGTATTTGGGTCTCTTTGAGAGAAGAGTCGGTCACAGCCATGAGAAATT
This sequence comes from Sialia sialis, assembly GCA_009812075.1. Classification (NCBI taxonomy): domain Eukaryota; kingdom Metazoa; phylum Chordata; class Aves; order Passeriformes; family Turdidae; genus Sialia; species Sialia sialis. The sequence continues at coordinate 214,959 of VRYO01000617.1, read as the reverse complement.
ATTTTAATGTTGAGTTTCTCTGCTGTCCCTGCTGCTTGTACGTATTTCTGTAGTGTTGGCAGTGTCTACTGGCAGTGAAGGGGCAGTGGCAGAATGTGGGGTGCCAGTGAATGGAAAGCAGACATCACTCCTGCTTGTGTTGATCATTGATGTCTGCAGATTTTATCCAGAATTATAAATTCCTGCTTCCAGGAGCTGCATATGAGTGCACGACACATCCCAGCACAGTGCAGATTAGGCTGCAAATCTATAAAGTATCATTAAGATGCAAACTTTGGCCTATAATCCTAATTATTGCTTTTCTACTCTCAAGCAGTTTTGTGCAGTTACCGTGGCAGTGCTCAGAAGTGAAAGTCATGTCAATGGCAATCCCTGACAGGGCTATCAGGGACGTAATGAGATTTTATGCGTCTCTGAATGCACCAGCAATAAAAATTCAAGGGCTTTCCTGAAAGTCTTAGCTTTCAGTTAAGAAATCCACCATGTATATGAATATTTCTGGGTGTGAAGAAATGTTTGTCAATGTGACTCTAAAAGTCTAGGTACCAAAGGACAAGCAAAATGAACATCAACTTCGTTGCTTTTATAAAATCCCTAGTTTATTTTAACTCTTGGCCCTGTTTATTATGGTTACCATAAGTTTATCAATTGCAAACTGTTATAAATGTGATTAGTGCTAATTAAATTGTAACTATATTAGTAATATTGTTGCTTCATATCAATAGAAACATTGTGCTCAATTGTTACGAAGCAAAAAGGAAAAACATAAGAGACAAAGCAGGATCCTTCAGATGTTCGGTGGGAGGGAGGATAGTAAGAATGTAGGTCTGATAACAGCAGCTAGAAATAAAACTTTTTGGCCTTGAATTGGGCCAATTTGCTATGGTTCCAGGCATTGGACACTGGAATAAGGCTTGTGATGAGAACATATATGTAATTATATAACCCAAAGCTTAGTGCGCTTGTGCTACCTGCAAGGTTATACAGAAGACACTGAGGAAGACGCAGAGCCTTCATCGTAAATAAGACCCTGAAAGGATGCAAGGCCCCCAACTACTGGTGGAGCAAGCACAACACAACAGAGCGATGTAGATTTTAGGAACAGAAACTAGAAGGAGCTTTCCAGAAGATTCTATATGGATACGTATTATCATACAGTATATAAGTGAAATTTTTACATTGATTGAGTTGGTGCAGAGGGAAGGACCCTACCTGTGCCCCGGTCGGTGTAACCCGGTCGGTTTTGCTTATGCTTTATTTGAACGAAACCTCAATTATACTAAATTACAGTAATTTCACAACTATGAGGTGCACCAGATTATAAGGTGCACTTCCGGGCTGTCGGCAATTTTCTGAACTTTGTCCATATACAAGGAGCAGCGGACTGTAAGGCGCAGCCTTTAAATGCAGCCCCAGGCACCTTCCCCGTGACGCAGGCCCTGGCACTCCCTCCCGTCCCCTGCACTGGCTGCCGCAGCTCTCACCGCACGCGGCTCAGCTGCCAGCTCTCGTGGCTCACACTTCCAGGCTGGCAAATGTCCGAACTTTGTCCATATATAAGGCGCACCAGGTTATAAGGCGCACTTCCAGATTTCGATCAAAATTTTAGTAAATAGGATGCGGATTATAGTCGTGAAATTACTGTACTCATTGCCAAATTTTGTACATACTCAAATATATTTATCTAATATTCTTAGATTGTTTTCATTTTTATACAATTGCTGCTATTAAAAATTGCTGCTAAATTTAACATAGGTGCAGAATTTAATGTTGTTTGATTAATTGGACAAATCAAAGAACTCATTCATGACAAAACCTAAGCAAACTTTTTGATTTATAAATATCCTAAGAATACTTAGGTTATTTCCTAGCAGTGATGAATGGATGGTGGAACGCTCGTGGCTGGTACAGGGGTGAAGTTTTTGCCTTCATTCTGTTGTGTTCTCTGACACTAATGTGTTTTTAATTGCCAAGAGTAGCTGTAAATTCTCTCTTTGGGGGTGTCCACATCACATCTAATTCAATCATTATTAGTCATTAAACATCTTACCCTGTGATTGAATCCAAGGATAGAGCAATGAGCAATTATGCAGCCCAAACCTACAGTACTTCATGTGAAGGCAGTGGGAAACTTTAATTGGTAATACTTGTGACACATGGATTTACTATGGCAATTGGGGCCCTAAAGAAGCTGCAACCTGCCCCATGTTCGCTCTGTTAGGTGTTCCATGTGTGAGTGTGACTGCAGAGCCCTTCTGGAATCCAGCCTTGGAACAATTTGCCACTGTGAGATACACACCACTAGAGCTGCAGACCATATGAAACATTTAATAGCTTCTTTACAAGGCAACTGGTTTATAAGTGAGGACGAGCATTTGGAACATATGATTTATAGCTGGGAATATAATTGGCAAATGCTATTATCACATTCACAGTGCTGTGTATTACTGCAAGTTACTGGTGAAATTTCCACTGGTTTAGAGCTCAGGTTTGGTGACTGTGGTGACAGGGATGCTTTCCCAAGGCTTTGCAGTTTTGCAGAGTTTCAGGTGATCTGCTGACACTGCACCTTGCAGAGGCTTTCAGCACCCTCAGATTGTGCAGGGATTGTGTTTGTTTCCAAGATTCTCACAGTTTTTAATGAGTTTACCCTGACAACAGTGTGGTAAGAAGAGTGTTGTTCATCTCCAATTAACACACAAGAGACTCTTCGTTTAAGGACCTTGAACTTGGATGTCAGTGTAGCTGTCTCTGGACACTCTCAGTTCTGATGTGTTGAAATGTCTTTTAAAATCTCCTGATTTATAAAGGCCAAACTTTACAAAGATCTGTGATGAATTCCAGAGCCAAACCAAATTCTCCACAGGGAACAGTTCTGCTGCAGGGTTCAGTCCTCAGGAGAGGCAGGAGCTGGTGAACTAACTCTCTGAGGTGCAGTGTGAATGATGGCTTCGACTTCCTTAATTTTCTTGTGTGGTATGCTGGAACTTTGATTATACATGTAGGACTGAGGCCAGGCTTGTCTGCAGTGCTGTCCCAAACAAGTCATTCTCTAAAAGACCTGCACAAATGTTTCACTGGCAAAAGGAATGTACAAAAGTTCCTGTGCCGCAGTGGCACCACTGGAATTGCCAGCTCTGCCCCCAGACCAGAGCTCTGCTCATTACTTGGCAGGAGAATTGCTCAGGTTTGTATTTTTCCTGCAGTGCAAGATTTTTTCCTTTCTCATTTCTCAGACTGCTGGAATTGTCCCCTTACCTGCTACTGCAGAACACTCGATCAGATACCAAGTCACTGCTGGGTAAAAATAGGATTAAAAGCAATGACTAAACACTGAGTTAGTTACTGAGTAACTTCTCAGGAGCCTTTCTCCATACTCGGGGAGTTGCTGAGCACATGTGCTGGTGAAAAAAAATTGAGCTATGGGATGGCCTGTTTGTATACAGGACTTTGAAGAGGAGCCTGGACGGTTGCTCACAGAAAAACCTTAAATATGGATTAAATGAATAATCAGTGAATAATGTTCCAGAGGCTGTTCATGCTCAGAAGTGGATTGAGGCTGCCAACAAAATGATCCATGTCCTCTTCAGCTGCCCAGTTCCAAGCTCTCTGTGATGGCCTTGGCACAGACACAACCCAAAGGCTCAGGCTGTGTCCCACTGGAGACCGCTTTTGTCCTTCCCAACGTGTGAGAACAACATAGCCACAGGTGAGGAGATTATTTCTGTAGGAAATATGGAAGGAATGCCCAGTGCTCCCTAGAGGGACAATACATAACAAATAATAGATCTGTGGCCTGCATGACATTATCCAGCTTAGTTTGAGGGAAAACATAGTGGCCCAAAATCAGCTTATTTTTTAAGCCCATCTGGAAACTGGTGGGAATTTATCTCACTGAATAAGGCCATCATAAATTATTTCAGGCTTTATCAAATATATTTGGAGGCAGAAAGAACTTATTGCAGAGGCTTGAGTTGATTCAGTCACACAACATAGATGAAAGCTTCAGTGTGTGCCTTCTTTGCACTTTTATGAACAAAATATTTAGAAACAATTAAAAAGCCCCACAAAACAAAAACTGCAGCATATAAATCACAACTTCGGAGTTGCCTTGAGCTGCATTAACTTTTATTGTACAACCCTTTTTCACTCCTCCTTAAGAAAACAGTACGTAACCTTTTAGAAAATTAAATCCAACTCCTTTGTTGCATTAAATCTAACTACTTTCATTTGGATTTAATTAGTTTTTGTCTAGCAGTGCTTCTCAACTGCCCCAGAGCAAGGGCTCTTGGCCCATGCACAGTGCCCCCAGGCTGGGGACAGCATGGGATGCTCCTGGAGTGGGAACAACCTGGTGGGATGCCCAGGAGTGCTTTGGGTTGCGGGGTGGAGAGGCCTCACCTGGTGTCTCCTCTGTGGCCTTGGCAGCACATTGATGGAATTTTTCAGTTGTGCCCAAGTGGGACTTGTGGCCACCAGCCAACAGCTCAGGCAGAAACAGCCCTGTTGTTAATGATTGACTGGTGAGATAATGAAATAGCCCAGCCCACTGTTTGCTTGCTTTCCTTTTCCACTGCTACTGTACCACTGCTGTGCACCAGAGTACCATAAACCCAGGGCAGCATCCAGCCTGTTACAGTCACCCTGCAAGTTGTGATGCCTGTGGCCCCAGGACATCCCAGTGCTGTGGTGACCAGGTGAGAGATGGGAATCACCTCTCTGACACTTGGGAGTGCATTGGGAACTCTTCAGACTGTCATCTGCAGAAGTTCTGCTTCACTGACTATGAGATCTTTTCTTCAGGCACAGCTGGAATGTGGAACCAGAGCACTGGCTTCCATTTTATAAAGAGAATATTTGAGGTAGGAAATTTGCACTGTCCGTACTCATTGTGAACATGCCTTCAGATTGTTTGAGCTAAGAGGTAACCTGGTGTATGCAAGGTGTCCCTGCCCATGGCAGAGAGGGTAGGACTGGAGGAGCTTTAAGGTACCTTCTAACCCAAACCATTTTGTAGTTCTATGATTCTAACAAAGCTGAACATCTGTGTCTGTGTGTGTGTGTGTGGGTATTTTACATGCCTGTACCTGGTACATATTGTCTTCAGCAGTTACTGTGCTGTCTATTTGGATATTTGCTTTATGCAAGAAAATAATGAACATTTTGATTACTCTGTTGTTTATATTGTGTTTGCTGTAAGCCTGGAGAACACGATTCTGCTGAACCATGGTCTAAGTAACTGCTCCTGAGTCTGTGGGTAAGTGCATGTGTTTGGAGAGGGATTCAGTAAGATCCCAGGTGAAGACCTATGAGGGCCACGGTGCATGGTGGATGAGCTCACTCATCTCTCCTGACAAGCAGATTTTCCTTTGTATGAGCAGTGTCCCTTGAGCAGCTGGGGGACACCACACGTCCTTGGACCTCACAGGGTTTGATGCAGAGTTTGTGTGATGCATAGGGTTGGATGCTTGAGTTCCACCTGGCAATGCCAGGTACTTGTAGCATTGTGGAACATGTGCCAGTGTGTGAGTGCTTATTGTCATCGTGGCAGGCATTTACAGGTGGTTTTGGAGGTCTCAGCAAAAGAGAAGGTGCAGAGTGTGCTGTCCCAACTCGGCAGCATGGGGCAGGCAGAGGCAATGGTCCCACTGGGGAGGGATGACTTAAATATGTTGCAAAACCCCATCCAGGGCCAGGCATGAGCTGGTGGGTGGTGGTTAGAGAAGAAAGCATAATGTTGGACAAATAGATGTCCAGGTGCTGTGTTTTCTAACAATCCTTTCTCCCCACCAAGGGCTGACTCAGCTCTCAGGTGCCTTGCAGAGCAGCTGCTGCCAAAGTCCACATGCTCCCATTTGAGGCACCCTTCTGTAACAGCCAGCCTGGAAACAGAGGAAAGGGCAGGATGTATGTTGGAAAATATTAAAACCCCATTTTAAAATGTTTAACTTTGGGCTGGAAGCTATCTTAGGTACACATGATTGCGCCAGGCTACCTGAACTTCAGGGCTTGTCCTCAGGATCTCTGTGAAATAGGGAAACGTGTGAATGTAACCAAATAATTGAGGACAGAATTGAATTTGTAACAGAAAAATTATCTTTAAAATGCTAAAACTATCAGTCTGTAAGGGGCCAATTGCACCCCTGCTGTGGATGTGGACAGTCTAGAGTATCACCTGAGTCTAATACAATCACAGGAGCTCTGCTCTATCCTTGAGTGTGCAAATTATGTGGGGATTTTTAGAATACAATATGCATGTGTTAATACATGTGTTAAATGGGTCAGGTAAAGGGTCTGCAGGTAGACATTTTTACACAGAAAATCGCTACCTTGGTACAAAATGTACAGTAATTTCACAATTATAAGCCACACCTGACTATAAGCTGCACATCCGGGTAGCCAGGTAGATCACGGGATTTGTCCATATATAAGTCACACCTGACTATAAGATGCTTTGGTTTTGGTTTTTTTCTTAAGCGAGGATCCATGGTGGACAAAGTAACAAATTAGTAACAGAATCACGACAGGGCGGGGTTTGGTGTCAGGTGCTCAAGTTGCAAAC
>VRYO01000617.1:175948-207397 GCA_009812075.1 Sialia sialis | reverse complement strand
GCGGCTTATAATTGTGAAATTACTGTACTTAATGATTCTCCAGCACAGGCAATGTTGGAGGCTAGTGGTGAAATGTAGGTTATAGAGGACTGATCTGGGAGCTCAGAGGGGAATTTCTGTAGAATGGGTTAAATATAGAAAGGTTGATCTGCAAACTTCACACCTTTCTGTATGGAAGGGGACTAATTGGTATGAAGTGCTACAGACATGGAATCACTTGGTCCCTTGCTTGTACGTACCCCAGTAGACCCTCTCACTGAAACTGCCACTGCTCTCTGAATTACTCACCTGTTATCAGAGGTGAATACCTGTCTTGGAATCACTTACTTAGGGAAAGTCTCTCACAAAAGCTCTGAGTACTGCCTTTTCCCAGAATTGAATTAATTTATGCTTCCCTCACCATTTTTACTCTGATATCTCCTGGCAGTCTTGCAGCATGTCTGAAGGGAGGCTAAAGGAGGATGGGTTTAGTTTAGATATTGGGAGGGTGGTGAGGTCCTGGCACAGGTTGCCCAGAGAAGCTGTGTTTGCCCCATCCCTGGAAGTGTCCAAGCTCAGGTTGGATGGTGCTTGGAGCAACCTGGTCTAGTGGAAGGTGCCCCTGTCCATGGCGGGGTGTGGAACAGGGTGATCTTTAAGGGCTTTTCCAACCCAAACCATTCTGGGATTCTGTGATACTCTTTGCAGACCAAGGGTTTGATTTCTGCCCCTAATTCCGACCAACCCCCACTCTACCACTAAACCTGCTCTAAGGTAGCCATTGGGTATTTTCAGATTATTTTTAACTACTAATCCAGGTTTTCATTTTTTGTTGTGGAAACCAGAGCTACATTTAGTGAGATTAAATATAAACACTTATGAATTCTGCCCAAAAAACGCTATCAGAAAATATTAGAATGCAATATTTGCCAAAGGAACAGAGCAGTCTAATATATACTTTCTTGTGTATATTTGGGGGTTTTCTTTTGTTCGAGTGGAATGTTCTGTAGTATCTGGATATTGCATTACTGTCTGTCCCAGTCCAAAGGAAGACACAATTATGTTTAACATCTGGATGAAATAGACTAAAACCAGACATTCTCTGGAAAGGAATGGTTTCTGTGTCCTATGTCAAAACATGAAATAGCTAATGGCTTTTTTAAAATACCAAATTAATTGTTATGACTTCATAATCCTGGATTTATATACAATAAAATGGAAGTGCTAATATTGTTTGCCAATTATAATTTAGACTGCTGCTATGAAAGACTGGAAAAGTTACATGATATTTAAAAAATTAATTTTCAGTTAGGAGGAGTGCTGAAAAGGCAAGAGGCCCGGGTTCTACTCCTGCTGCAGGACTCAAATGATTTCGTGGTAAGGCAGAGTCCTACTGGTGAGGCAGTATATAAATTGAAGTTTGTAAGATGTACTCTGAAGTACAGGGAGATTGATTTGTTAGATGAAGCTCCATTTGCACATCTATGCTTGCTTTCTCTCTGTTTCTGTCATGTTTCCAGTCTCCTCCTCACTTGTATTCAGTGCTGGGAAGTTTTCAGGTACCACACGCAGATTCCTGTACTCTCCTGTTCTCAGGGACAATGTAGGTGAGCCAGCCTAACCATGTCACCTGCTGCTCTGGGAAGGTCTGATAGGATTCTCTATCCCATATTTTACCTCTCAGTATTCCCTAGATGAAAATTACTTTGCGAATGTAGTGATGAGAGTGTATTTCTATATCTTCATGAAGTTCATAGCACACAATTTAAACCTTGCAACATTCAGCAAAAAGCTTTTTAGTACATTTAGGGACCAGAGAATTAATTTTTTGATCCATCTGAAGCCACAGTTTAGACAATATAAACACATATATTTATACACATAATATATATAAAATCCCACTGTATTAAGGTGGACTGGAGACTGTTCCTTCCCCAGTCAGTGCCTCCAGATCCATACTCGTCTAAAACTGGAGCTCCAGCAGGAATGTCTGTTCTCTTTGCAGGTTTGTCTGTGGAAAATATAACTATGGGTTGTAGAAATTGGAATCTGCAGTGTTGTTCTGTCAAGGACTCTCAGACTGCAATTACAGAGCCATCCATAAAGCTTCTGAGAATAGTTTTATATTAGAATTAAGTGTATGTAGGTGCCAGAAAAACACAATTCTTCAAAGATAAGATGACTTCATGACATTTCACAGCCAGCCAAACCTCACTATTAAGTTTGAGTGAGCATCAGCTCTCCGAGAGCTCTAATAAAGCTGGAAAATGCAAATTCTGATCCAGGCAGTGCTGGGAATACATTGGGTTTGGGATGTGTGGCAGCTGGTGAAGCTGCCTGTTATAAGCACTTGGGGTTTTTCTAATTATAGGCAATTAGTAATGAACATGTTTTTAAAACTGTGTTTGCACAGATTGCTAACCAACTCATAGGATTCTCGACTAAAGCCACGCCAGTGGAAGGAGATGTTGACCTGGATACTCTTATTTACAGGCCAGTTTCTTCTCCTGTGAGCTTGACTTGCTGCCTAAGCTGTGGGAAGTTCAGTGCAGCCAGGAGTAGATCAGGGGTACAATGAGAATTTTGTTTTATCGTGATGCTTCTTGGACAGCCTTGCTGGGAAGCAGTCAACATGGTAGAAATGAGGAAACATATTTATTCTATATATTAATTAAATTTTATTCTATTAATTAATTAATTAATAATATACATATTAATTCTAAAGACAAACATTTTAAAATCATGTCATTAGATAATTTTTTTTACTTGGATTTTTAGTACTTAAGAATCTGAAAATTTTTAATGCTTTTGTGTTTTTGTAGCCTGTAAAAGCAGTAAGAGGCTAAGTTTATGGCATCAAATGAACTTGATTGGATTTTAAAAATAAATAAGGAAAATATGATTACATTGAAAGAGATAAAATAGAAATGTTTGATAAGAAATGCATACATTTGGGATTAAACTGATTTGTGGCAAAATAATTTTTGGAGACTGACTTACTCAGGTAGAAGAAATAAGTATTTGGTGTTTAATAGAATAGAGACTAATGCTGATGGAAACCAAGAGAAAATTTTGAGGCTGAATAAGGAAAGTAAGGGAATTCAAGGACAATGGAGAGGTATGCAATAGGTGCCTGCTCTAATTAAAAGATCAGACTCGTCTGGGTGCTCAGAAAAGGTCTATCACACGGCTGTGAACAATTGCCAAACCTGATCTTCCTCATTAAATCTTTGGGCCATAGCTCTCACCTCCAAAAGCAGTTAATTTGGGCCACAGCTTTCCATCACCCAGTATGCATGTTAGGCAAATGCCAAATGTTCCTGTCCATCAGTGAGATGTCATCCCTATGGAAAGTGACACCAGGAAGGTGTAGGATGGAGCTATTCTGGTACTGTGGCTCCAGCAAAATTCCCATGTGGGTCACTAGGGATCTCTTCCTTCTGTAGAGAGCCTGGCATAGCAGGGTGAGGAAGTTTAGGAAGGTTTGTCTATACCCCTACACAACAAAGGGGATCCTGAGATGCATTTTATTGTTATTACTTTCATCATTCTCTAAATTTCTCACAGCACTTCGATAGCTCCAGAAAGCCTCAAGTGTGTATCCATGCATTTTACTGGGTTTTACATTCCTCAGACTATGATGAAATTTATCTCTGTGCACAGAAAGGCATAAACCTCCTCTAAATCCCACTTAGGCTCTGTTTTGGGATTGTGTGACACTTTGGCATCGTTGGTGACCATTACCTAATTGCACAATAGTTCTGGAAATTGCATTAAGTGATAAAAACAGGGATTAGAGTCTTCAGAAATCTTAGAAAAAAAAAATACAGATTAGCAGAAAGTGTTTTTTCAGTCAACCAAAGGCAATATCTTCTGCTATGTTTGCCTTCCTGTTTGAAACTTAAAGTTGAAAGTCCAGGGGCATAAAATTGTTGAATATAGGCTAGAAACACATAATTACAAAGAGAAAGTATCTATTAAAAAGAAAAGGCCGAGAAAGAGAGAATAGTGTCTTTCAGAGATGCTGGGCACAAAGGCAATGCCAGCCACACTTTCCTGAATGTAGTGTCCTTCCATTTCTCTCACCCTTTCAACAGTCATGCCAAAGCAATGGAATTTGAAGACATCGGACATTTGTCTGGAGTTTCTGGGTATTTCAGAGTCTGGTCAAAGGAGCAGCTCTCATTTCCAGGCATCTCATATCTCAGAGGTAGAGTCACTGAGAGTGCATCCATGCAGGGGCATGGTTTCTGTCCAGGAAGACCTGGATGGAGAGCTGGGAACCTATGCTAGATCACCAACTGATGACCTGCTGAAGGTTTCTAGGATGCCAGAGACTGCACCTGACTTCCCTAGGATTCTTGCCTCTCTAGGTTGCCCTGGGAAAGCCAGGAGGATTGCCTGCTAAAGCAAGAGTCTCTCAGGTGATCTTTTGGTAGCAATGAGATCTCATGGCCTGAGGAGCAGATGTATCAGGTGCTGCAGACTGCGAAACAGATTGGAATCCGAAGAATTTCAGCTAATATATGCATCCAGTATTTACCCTTTGATAAGGAACAGGTCATTCACAAATTTGGGCATGACAACATTGGTAGGTTGGTCAAGGGGTTTGCTTTGCCTTTTGCACACTTGTTCTCTTCTGGAGAGCACTCGAGTACTGTAGTTTGATCCAGATTAACAGCTGTGGGTTTCCCCTTCATTTTCATGTAGCTATTTGTATAAAAAGGACACAAAAAGAGAGCTAGGAAGGTTTGAACTGTGCTTGTGTTTATTAAGGAAAATTCTCATTCTTCCTTCTGTGATGGAAAGATTGTGTTGGTCACTTCAAGGGAACTCCACAAGTACACAAATTATTGCAGACTGTGTTATGTGCCAGGGGCCATTTTTCCTGGGTGGTTGAGGACAAACCAGAGACTTGACAGAGAGAATACCTGTGTTTCTGATGGGTGATGATTTATTTGGGCAAGCATTGTATGTAAGTGAAGGTTACGGATCAATTATGGCACTTAGCAAACTCTAAATGAGGTCAAACAAGACCAAACTGTATTTATAATAAATCTTGCCCTTAAAAAACAGGTAAGTTGTTCATTGACTGATTCTCTGACAGTTGTTTACTGTGGTCTGAGTCACTAGGTTTTCTCTGATTACTTTTAAATCAGATTTTATTTGCCAGACATGAGGCTTTGACATACTGAGTTTGTTGCAAAGAATTCAAGATTGTGCGGAGCTAATCACCTTTCCCTAGAACAGAACAGGTTGATGTGCATGGAAGATAAGTTAGCCTCTGTTTTTAACATCAAAAAACAACAAGCAAACAACCTTGGAACTTAATAGGTTGGTAGTGGCTTTATTTCTTCCTTGGTCATGGAGTGTATATATTTTCCTGTATCCCTACACTGTTAATACACTTCCCTTCATCTTTCAGTGGTTTTGGTTCTGATATACTTTAATTTAACATTTTTCTTCTTGCTTTCAGTGGTTTACACTGCAAATATTGCAAGCCGGTCTGGAATGGCACATTGTATTCCAGCCTTGCCAGAATATATCTGAAACCCAGAGACAGCACAGTCCATGAGGGAGTTCTACTTCCTCCCCACTGAGAACAATAATGTCATTGTTCATGTCAGTTGAGTTTTAATGACATTAATTATTTTCTCTTACACGGGAAAGAGAGGGTAGTTTTTCACATAGCTCTTTGAACACATTGAGATAAACAATCTCAGTGCCAGAGTTTAGGAAATACCCTCTTCAAAAGAAATAAGACAAATTTTCCCTAAGATGTGTTTCAGTATCAGTCAGAGGTTCTTACCTCAGTCTTCTAAGATACTGAAATTGTATTTCCTATTACTTCAGGTATCATCATAAAAACCGGTCAAAAATCCTTCTCTGTATTGCCAACTTCACTGTAAATCCCAACGAGGAGCTTTAAACATGGGGGGGGAAAAGATCTTGGGAATGATGGGTATAGGAAACCAGAACAGTACTTCCATTGATAGACATGAACTAAATCATAACAGTTACTTGGATTCTACACATTGCTGCAAAAGTTAGAGCTAAATTCTCATTGTAAATCAGGGTGGCTCCTTTAACTCCCATGGAGCTGTGCCAGCACATCCCAAACAAAGACTTGGCTTGGTCTATACTCACCATCATCAGTAAGAGCTGCTTGGAGAAGTTCCACTGGGAGAAAATGTAATTAAAACAAGGGAGATAAGAAGGACAGAGCAATCTGCCTTCTGGATCTCTTGTGGAACGTGGCTCCTGTGGGGTTTGATCCTGTACACCCACAGCACCTCCAAGTACCACTGAGTTCTCCCAGCTCTGTGAGACCCAGAGATCACTGCAATAGGCCAGACTTCCAGGACACGCTGTTTGCCTAGGAAATGTAACTGCAGTGTCATACACAGTGGTATCAGTCTGCAGTTAGTGTCATTGCAATCATTCAACTGCTTTTTTTCCCCAGTGGCTTCAAAAAATCCAAGGTTTTCCTTTCACCAAGTATCTAAGGTTTTTATTTCTTTAAATTCCTCAATACACCATGGTGAAAAGGATGGGGAATGGCATCGCCAACCACTGATGCTACCTATTTCCTTTGTGACCCTGTTATTCGTGGAATAAAAAATTTCACAACTTTGTTTTAAATCATCTGTAAAGAGGGAGAGAACTCCAGACATCCTTTAGTTGGTTTCTTACTGAAATGTTAAAAAAAACAAACATCCCAAAAAAACAAACAACAACAACAAAAAAAATCAGGCAAATTACCACTTTGTGATGTTAGGCTATTTTCATTTCCCAGAAACTAGTTAATTTATTTAGTGTGCCGCACAGTCCAAGTTTCATTTATTGATCAATTTATGCATTTTGGCTCCTATCCATCTCTTCCTTTGGCTCAAAATGGATGATACTAGGACTGTCTTTGAAACAAGGCAGAAACATGATTTTTTTGGTTGATTTTTTTTATGAAAGAGAAACAACCCCCTCAAACCTCTCTTTCTGCTAGCTTTTTGAGATCCCACCACACAAATACGATATTGGGAATGGCAGATTAGTGTCTGGTGAGTTCAACTTTTATGAATAAATCAGAAATGTAATATTCTGAAGCGATCTGAACACAGTTTGTGTCTCCTCAGAAGGCCTTTTACTGGTGCAGCTTGTTGATTAGGCTTTTCAAGAGTGTTTACTTTTTTTTTAATGATTAATCAGTTTCTAGAGCTGGTTTAAATGAGAATTGCTGAACAAGGTTACTGGTTATCACCACTCTGGTGCCAGGTTCCTGCCTGGGAGCACATCAGGGGGTTTGAAGCTGGCAGAGTTGGCTGAGAGGGTCATGCTGTTGGTGTGAGAATCTCCTGCTTGTCTTCTCTTGGCCCATTGGGCTGCTGCTTGTGGAGATCCATTTCTTGAACTAAACCTATGGGCATCATGCACAGCAGAGAGGAACTGCCAAGTGCTGCTGATGAGCACAGGCTGTTTTCCAGACTCTGCAAAACTGTGTATTTGTCATATATTAACTCCATGCTGATGCTTTTTCCTAGTCCATTTGCAGGGGAGTTCTGAGCTGCAACCATAAATATTTGGCCATCTTTTAAAATCTGTGACTTGGGACTGACTAAGGAATGTCCCATCATGTCAGTGTCAAGCCACTTTTTTTAGGGCTCTGGGAAAGGTTTTCCAAAATGTGCCATGAGAATCCTCCCACCGAGTCTTTTTCACACATTTCTCTTTCTTTTTAAGATCCTCTAGATATTATTGGAATGCAACTTAGAGAAAAATATTAATTTCTAACAACTCAGTTGTGGACTTTTAATCAGACTTGGATTTCTGGAAATACTACAACATGACTTCAACTGGGAATGAGATAGAAAGATGGACTCACAGGCAAGGTGGCAGAACTGGGAAGCTGATAGAGCCTGTGACGTCTCCTGAAAATGATCATCTTTTGTCAGTGAAGTCAATCAACAGCATGGACCATCTCTTGCACCTCCCTGGAAAGGCAGATTCTGCTTACAGCTCTTTCTCAGGTGGATCAAATATTCCAGAGTACCTCACACCATCATGCCATGGGGAAAACTTCTGTGTGCTGCCAGAGCAGGTCCCATACACAGACTTGGAATATGCAACAGGAATTTTTCATCTCAGTGCTGCACACTCTGACCTCAGATCCCCTCAGCCATACAAGGCACCAGACCTCAGCACCCACAACTCTCATAGCACCAGTCTCACAGATCACTATGGAATTGCTCCTACCCAAAGGACTTCAAATCAGGAATTTCCAGCCCTGGCAGAATCTTCACTCTCCCCTCCCACACGACTCAACAGTCATCACTCTAACATCACTTATAGACACTTGGAAAAGTCAAGAGAGAGACGAGACTCTGCAGGGCACACTGAGTGTAGTGTGCAGACAGCTCCTGGCATGCAGGACAGCCAGCTAGCAGATAGGGATGTACCATGGAGTCAATATTGGGATGCAGGTACAGAGCCAGGTGCAGGGCCTCATAGAGAAAAGACTCTGGAAAACAAGGGCCTTTATTCTCATTTTACAAATAAGTTGTCAAAAGTTCAGGCATTAAAGACAGAGGAAAATGGAGAGTGGAGTCTATCACAACAACCTACAAAGAGAAGCAATCCACACATTTTCAGCAGACCTACTTCATTCATTTTTCAAGAATATTTAAAGACCGACTCTGTGGCAAATGTCCCCAAAATACTTTCTGCTTATAACTCAGGTCATGCTAATAAAATTTCCAAAGAGATAAACTCCAAATCCTATCACCAAGCACATGCCAACCCCAGTGCTGTTAATGATACACAAGAAGTCAAACAGTGTCCCAGGGGTGTGTGCAAGCCAAGCGCCAGAGAAGCAGCTCTGCCAAGCACTGTGCCAGGACCCAGCCAGAGGAAAGAGTCCTTGCCCTGTGCTCAGGGCCCACTCTGTGCTGAATGGCATTCATACACGGATCAGGGTGTGTTTGGGGATAGTTCAGAATTAAAATATATGGAGAATGCTCTTCTAAATAAAAATGCTTCCAGAAAGCTGAACAGTTATACAGACAAAAATCAGTGCTATGATTCTGAAGGAAAAATTATGAGGGAACCGGTTCCAAACCAGCAAAACAAAGTGCAGAGATCACCAGTACCCTGCAGCTACAATGCTATGGAAGTGGAGCGCACTCAGTGTGAGGAGTTGGATCAGGGAAAGAAGCAGTGCTGTGATGGCACAAGCCAAATGGCTTTTTTCAGACCAATGGAAGATTCCACATCTCATGAAGTCCAGAAAGAAAACCAGGGTAATAACAGCTGTCCTGACTTCAGCATGTGTCTAGAACAAGAGAAACCTCTTGTTCAGAAACACCAGCCTGTATTTCAAACACAGCTCTTAAGACAGATTCAGGAGGACCATGCTGCTGAACAAATAACCAGGCAGGCAACTCCCATGCTTTACTATCTTTCTACAGGGAAAACCACCTGTGTACAACACCCCAACAAGGACTCAAGGAGCTCACCAAAGGAAATTCCATCAAGGAACTATGGTGCCTCAGCACAATGTCTAGAGATACAAAGAGAAGGCCATCAGCTTCAGAGAAGTAGCCACCGCCATCAGCACAGTGCTGATGACCTGCTCCAGAAAAAAGATCTCATTTTTAGGAGTACTGCATCATTCACAGAAGAGAGTTTCCAGAATGACTATATAGAGAAACTTAAAGTGGCTCAGAAAAAGGTTCTCAAAGAAACCTCCTTTAAAAGAAAAGACTTACAGATGAGTTTGCCTGTCAGACTGAGACAGAAATCCTCTAAACGGCCATCAATTAAACACCTTCGGTCTTTCTCATTATCCAGTGCAAGCAAGGATGCCAAAGCTGCTACCTGCTCCCCTTCTCATCTAGAATCCTTGGAAAGTTTCAGTAGAAATGAAGAAATAGAGAGGCCACAAAAAGATCAAGCAGGGGGAAGGAAAAGGGTAACCCAAGAGCAAAAGAAACTGTGCTACTCTGAACCTGAGAAGCTCAATCACCTAATGGATAAGGAAGTCTCATGGAGTCAAGTTAGGGTTGAAATCACTGAGCAAGATGCAGTGGCATCCAGAAGAAGGGGTCTGGCATTTTCCAGTTCAGCCTCCAGGACAGAGCTGAAACAAATCCAGCACAGTGCACTGATTGAATACATGGAAAGAAAGATCAGTCAAAGACCAGGTGGCTCACAACACCTCCCACTGCATAAGCCACCCCTGCAGAAGAGGTTGTCAGATCCCAAAGGGCCTTCTGGCCAGATTTCCAACCCAAATGGAAGTAGGAAGATGCAAAATGATGAGGTTTTCTGCCAACTTCTCTCTGAACAAAAATCACCAGATATTTCTCCTCTTTTGCCTTTTGCTCCCCCACTGAACGCGACCAGCAGGTGCAATCCCAACGAAGAGGACGAGAGCTGTACCAACAAGTGTCCATCAGCTGAAAGTGTCCCTCAGGCAGGTGGTTCTGCATCTAGGAGAGCTCCTGAGAGACCAAAATCCATTCCTTCTTCTACACTGGTAAGAAGCCAGTACCTAAAGGGGGCATAAAGAAAGTCAAGAGGGTCTCTGGTACTTGGAAGATGCATTTACAGATAACACATGTTGCATGCAGGTGGAGTCTGTTTGTGCTCCAGCAGTCAGTATTATTAATGACAGCAACTTCATTAGAGCCCTATCCCCAAAAATATCATTATAGGAAGATAGAGAGCATTTATTAAATAGGAATTTCATAAATGACCAACTTTTTTTGGCTCCTGAATTTGAAAGACAGTAGCTGTCAATACTGTTGAGGAGAATGAAGAAGATAAAGGGCCAAAAAGTTAAATAATTTAACATACCACTAAATTTACCCTACTGAAGAGACTGATAAACTCCCATCAATGCTGAATTGTTATAAGGGGAGAGGTAAGGTATCTTTTGTTGACAGCTGTTCTTTTGGCTTTCTAGGGGGGAAAAAATGGATGCTACCTAGGAAGAGCATAATAGCAATTTAATTAATGAAAAGGAGGTAGACAAAAAAACCCCCAAAGATTAAATTAAAAAACAACACACAAAACCCAAACCTTTGTCCCTAGAAAAAACAACAACCAAACAAAGAACCACCCAACAAAACAAACCACAAACAAACAAAAAAGCACAAACCTCCGTGAGCCTAGGAGATCTACCATCAGTTTCCCTTTCTGGGGATAAAAAATATGGGAGTAAAATTAAGCAGCTGTCTCGCCTGAAATGGTGATTGCCTCAGTGTGCTGTTTTCCCTTCCAGGACATGTGCAAATGTTCCAGAGGTGCAGCAGCACCGTGCCAGCGCTGTGGGAGCTGCCTTGGCACCTCCAGGTAAGGTTGTGGAAGCTCTGCCTGGGTACAGCTGATGTCCCAAGCGTGGGACCTCCAGAGCTGCTCCCTCCCCTCCTTCTCTCTCAAGATCCTTCGTTGTTCATGTGGGAATATGCACCCCGTACTATCTGGGTCAGTCTTTAAAATCATTTCTACCTCGAAGGGGGAAGTGCCAGGTACCCCTGAGCAGCAGTCCCTGCATAGCCGAGCTCCATCAGATCTCTGGGATCACAGCTCCCTCATCCGAGCTCTGGAGAAAACAGCATTTCCAACAGCTCGGACATGCCCAGTCCTGGAAAATATGTGTGATCAGGACTGGTGCAATGGGGGATTTTGGTGTGCTTTTTTAAAGGAAACAAAACCAAAACTGTGCCATTTACATATTAGTAACTAGGAAGTTTGTGTTTTCACTCTTCATAATTGTTTTGCTGGTTTGAGGAACATCTAGGGTGATAAACATCTGAACCCCATCTCAGCAAGGCAGTGATGCTGACTCTTTTGTAGTAAAAGAATTTCCACTCTTTCAAAAATATCCCAGTGGATTTTGGAGACTTGAATGGCTTATGGGGAAAAAATTAAATTTTTTCTTAAATTTCCTAGTTCAGTAGGTTAGCATAAAAGTTAACTGAAAGTTCCAGACAGAACCATAACATCAGAAACATTTGATCATAGGTCTTAAACAGACTGCAAGAATATCTATTATGGAGGGAATGTCTCAAATCAAAGCAACTGTCTTCTTCCTTACAGCTTCTGTGATCCTGAGAAAGATGGATCCAAGAGTCATGAACGTAATGACATAACTGGACACGTGTGTGGCCAGGATAAAAAAGAGCAGACTTCTGAAACGTCTAGTCCTATCCCAAGTCGAGTGGAGGAGGAATGCAGAACTCTGAGTGGGACTGCTGCACTCAAGCATCCAGAGCAGCAGCAGCCTGCACTTTCTCCAAAGCAGGGAATGCATCTCTACACAGCATCAGCTCAGCCTCAACAAGGAGACAAAAATCCAGCCAAAGGTTTACTTGCCCAGGAAACATCCATGCACAGCAACCATGATGATGTTCCCCTGGGGAGAGAGACACACCTGCCCAAAAGGAGGCTGCAGTCTTCTCAGGACCAGCAATACCAAGAGCTTGCTATGGAGATCATTGCCAAAGACAGCTCTCTGGTGAACATTCTCATGACTCATCCCCTTGGAAAAACTGCTTTGGACCTGATGGAGGGTTTGTTTCCTCTTAACTTTTCCATGCTGGATAAATCACGCAGGAAAAGGGGAAATATACAGAATGTGCAGGAGAATGAGTAAGTAGACAAATTATGTAGCACTCTGGTCTGTTTTAATGTATAGATACTGTACATACTGGCAGTAAGATGAACTTGAGCATCCTGTTTTACGTTTCTGATACATTTCTGATTTACATACCATGAAATGTCTGTGGCTAGGTGTATATGATGGAAGAAAAGTGATTCTGTGTCTTCTGGTGGTTCTGTGACAGACCTAGGCTGAAAATCTTTTGCTCTATAACTTCTAAAAAATTAGAAGGTCTATGGTGAGAAGAGAGGAGAGTGATCTTGAAGGCAAGATGGATAAAACTATTAATTCGGTGTTTGTGAAGAAAACTGTGTGTGTTTGCTATGAGTATTTATTTTCTGTTCCAATAGCAGGAAAAGTCATGGAGATGGACCAGAAGAATGTCCGAAATCTGAACAAGAAGCTAAGAAAAGAAGCAAGGATCCTACATCTATGGGAAATCAAGTCCTGAAGAGGAACAGAGACAGCACAAACGAGCTAGATGACATCACATCTAAGAAAGTATGTAGATGACCATCACAGGAACCACTGTTTCTCCATCATGACAAAGAAATTATTATTAATGTCATTATTACTATGTATATTTTTATCCCAATAATATTTCACAAGTAACTGAATCAATTTTTGCCAGTAGTCAAAGTCCTGGCAAATTGGCATATTGATCATGCAATGGTAGTATTTTCCTGCCTCATCTATCATCTTCAGAGGTTTCTGTTTACAGCCAGCTCCTGTGCAGCAGCAGCAGCACACTGCCAATTTAACACTCAAATCTAATCTCAAAATCCGTAAAATAAATTAGAACTGGCAGCCTAAATAAGAAATATTCTTTACTCTGAGAGTTGGCAGCAGCTCCTGCACATTCCAGTGTCCAATTAATTCCATACATGAAGAGAATGGGGAACATAGCTAGACAGTAATAGAAGTATGGAGCTTGTAAGGATGATATGTAGTTTTGCAGAATTAGGTGGGCTTTTTACCCTGGCCATGCTCCATCTCAGGTGATGACAACCTGCCTTCCTGAAGCTCCTCCTGCTAGGCACATTACCTGCTGTGTTACTGTTACTCCTGTTCATGGTGGCATTGGCCAACTTCCAAATAAGCTGACGGTATGCTCTCACTTAAGTCTTGAGGCTTTTATCCATATAATATGACTATGAACAGCCTCCTCTGATTACTTTTCTACCTGTGGTCTGCTTGAATTGCCCAGGGAACTGACTTTTTCTGTCATATGATAAGTGAAATTCCAATCACTTCTTCCAAAGCTTGGTACAGACCTGGGATTTCACGCTCATGTCTTAGAACAGCAACTCTGTGTAATCATGTCTTAATCTTTATTGCAGTTCCCTTCTGACTGATTGGAAGCTCTCTGAGCCAGAGAACATATCACCAGCTAAGGTGATTACCAGTAATTTGTTTTTCAGAGTTTGAGAATTAAGTACAGCTTAGAAAATATTGGCTGCTTTCAACTCCCTCCCTTTTTTTTTTGTAGCTTCAAAATTATTTTGAAAGTCAAAAATTTAGCAAAGACAATGTGAAGAAAATCCATTATCTAGAACTGATATGAATTTTCTTTAGCAATAACAGTTTCTGTGATTCTTTTTTATTTCTTTTTGCAGCTGGAACTCATGGCCAGTCTCCAATCCAGGCTGCAGGCACTGTGGGAGGAACAGGACCTAGTTCTCTTGGAAATCAGGGAATGTGCCAAGTGGGGCGAGGAGCTAGAGGTCATGGTACAGGACCTCTGCAAGCCCAATGAATTTGACCGCTACATGATGCTCATTGGGGACCTGGAGAAGGTGGTGAGCCTCTTGATCTGCTTGTCCAGCCGCCTCACCCGAGTCAAGAATGCCATGAGCAGTATGGATAGCAATACAGAGGCTGAGGAGAAGGTGAGTGACAACAAAGGTGTTGAGTTTGGTTCACTTCTTTCCAGGTGCTCAGCTCATTTGTCTGACAGTTTGTTTAGCTTATTAGTTGTACATTATCGGAACCAGCCATTGCCCAGGCAGTGTTTATGTCTCAGGATGGGCTGTGTCCCTCTGCTGAAGCAGAGCAGAGCAGATTTCTGGTGAAGACTGGGGTACTGTGCTGGAGCACAGGAGTGCAAGAGTGAGCCTGCAGCTGGGTGGTGGGGTCCAACAGCAAAACTTTGAGAGGGTCCAAGCCAGAGGAGTAGTCTTGGGCTGCTCCGTGGGGAGTAGCTCCAAACCTGTGCTTCACGGGGCTTTTTGTGGGTTTATTTCTTCACTGGTAATTTCATTGCATTAATTACTGCCTTTGAAATAATATTTCACTAAATGGGTTTGTCCTAGCAAGCAGTGGTGGTCATATAAAGCAAGTGTGGTCATATAAAATTCACTGAAGTTTAACTCAGGTAGCCAGCTTTGATGGAAAAAATGAGGCATTGTCTCATGTCACCAGGAAACAATTTCAACTTGTAGAAAGTGTCGTTTTTTCTGAAGAAAAGCCAAGTTTATCCCAATAATTATGCTTTCCTGCTGTTCCTATTGCTCATAGACATGTTTTTATTAACACAATACCTGCTGTTATCTCTCTTTTGGAAATGGGAAAAACATAGAGTTAGAATAACTGCACTTTTCTGGAGCTGTGTTGCTGCTGACCTGTATCTCTGGAGGTTCATCGTAGTTCACACACAGGATAGCACTAAAAAGGTCCTTCCATCTACTGCAACATGGAGAGCCAGGATTCACCTCTTCCAAAATGTCAGTTGTGTTAATATGAATAATTTTAAATGCTTTTGCTTTATGGTAGGCAGGGAGGGTGTTGTTTCTCTAGTATTACATTCACACTCTTCATAGGAAACACATTTAAATAATTTATTCAAATATTTGAATAAAATGCCTAATAAAGACTTGGTTAAGTACCAGCATTTTTAACAACCATCTCCCACTTTGCATTTGCCCTCATGTCAGCAAAAACAGCAGTCTCAATCTTTGAGTCCATTTTTAGGGTGTCAATAGCGACCATTGCTCTGCGCTCTGTTTATGGAAAATGCCCTTTAACAGGACATTTTCCAGCAGTGCAATTCCTATAAAAATTATTACAGCTGAATGAGAATTAGCTGAAGGTGAAAGATATAAAAATCCTGTAGAACAAGCAAAGCCCAACTCTTTAAAAAAAACTTTTGATGAAGAGTTACTGTCTGCGTCACAGTTATTTTATCACACTAATGCCTTTTCATGGTCTTAAAAAATTGAGAGCCAGACACAGCTAAGGGATAAAGGGTTTTTACCTTGGTATTTAATAAAGATCTTTCTGGTGCACCACTTTGCTAAGGTGGAATGCGCCAAAATGCACACACACAGTAGATTGCATATACAATTTATAGGCCTTACAAATTAGCATATCTAAAAAGATGCCCCAATGAGAGGCTTGGATGAATGGCATGATCTCCCCCCATCCCAAGGAATTTCCTCCCTGGATGGGCTAAATCTTAGTTTACAGGGTATGTTCTAGAGGGGACCTTGGTTTTTTAAGACAGTTTAGAGCTTTCTGGCCCCCAACTGCGAGGCCTCTAGGGTGTTTGGTCTCTCAGCTTAACAGAATACTAGGACTATGCTAAGTTATCAGACTTAAGGAATTAAAAATATGCATGCTAAGAGTACTGAGGCTATATAAAAGCTATATAAAAGGCATATAAAATAAAAGGCAAAAAATCTTCTTTTAATAGAAGCTACTGTATCTTTCTAATATGTCAGTGACACTCTGGCCACATGCAACACACAAAGGCACAAAGATATGTGCCTTAAAGAGCTTCTAATTGAATGAAGATTGTTACAGGATACTTTAAAATTACCAGAATGTTAAGTATATTTTTTTTTCATGAGGGCAGCATAGGAGAAGCGAGCCTTGATGGCATTTACTGTCTTTACTTTACAAACCACAAGAACGTGTAATTCAATTGAGAAAAAACTCAGGTGGAACACAAAGCCCACAAGAGGAAGTAATTAAATTAAACTGACTGTGGCTTCCAAATGAAGAAATAGAGTCTGTCAGGAATGATGGATTCTCATGGTGTGCTGCTTTGTTTTTTGATTCCATTAGCAATCGCTGAATGAACGGTACAAGCTCTTGTGTCAACAGTGGGAAGATGCAAAGGACCTGAAGAAGAATCTGGACCGGAGAGAACGTGTGGTCTCTGAAATCCTTGCCAAATACATGACAGAGCAGCAGCTCCAGGACTACCAATACTTTGTTCAAGTCAAGACCTCCTTGCTGATTGAACAGAAGGATCTCGAAGAGCAGATTAAATTTTTCAAAGAACAATTAGAAAATCTTGACCAAAGCATCTCCATCTAACACCCACCACCAGGCCAGACATTTTTATATGCTATATGTGATGTTTCCCTGGAAATCTACAGGTAGTCTCATCATAGGACTCAGTTTGGTGGATTCTTCCAATCTTGTTTGTGCCACAGCATTGACAACTGTTTAGATGCTCTGGGATGCTCTAGGCACACTCTGGACATGCCCTCCACTTGGACAGGGCCAACTGACAGCATCTCACAGTGTGTAGCAAACTGCCTTGTGGACATGACTGATAGGATTCATTGCTCCTATTAACTGAATGTGTATTTCCCCTTCTTCTTGTCTGTCCATCTGTTCCCAGATTTACATCATCTCAATAAAAAACGGTACAAATATTTGCCTCTTGTGGGTGGGTTGAGCATTTGAAATGAAAAATTATGTGGGTGTTCAGATTTGAATTGGTGATTGCACAAAGCCATAGCAAATGTTATGGACCATTTCAGTGAAACTCCTGCATTTATTTCTACTCTTTATATGTGTGACACAGTAATGAAAGAAAATAATTACAGTAATTTCACACTTATAAGGTGCACTGTGTTATAAGGCGCACTTCCGGGTAGCCGGGAACTCCACAGAATTTGTCCATATATAAGGCATACCAGCCTATAAAGCGCACTCTTTTTTCTTTTGGAAGCAAGGATCCATGTGCAACAAAGTAACGAGTTAGTAACAGAATTGCACTATGGGTTTGCTGTCAGGTGCTCAATTTGCAAACAGTTTTTACAGACCGGCAAAGCCTTTAAACGCAGCCCCAGGCACCCTCCCTGTGCCGTGGGCCCCAGCACTCCCGCCCCTGGCGCTGGCTGCCGCAGCTCCCCACCCGCTCAAAAGCGGCTCCCCGCACTGCTCGAAAGCGGCTCCCCTCCCGCTTGAAAGTGGCTCCCCACGCCGCTCAAAAGCACCAAGCCTTGCCGCCCGAAAGTGCTGAGCCTCACCACTTGAAAGTGGCTCCGGCTTGCCACCCGCCTGGCAGAAGCTCCGCGGCAGTTCCCTGCCTGCCTGTCTTGCACTTCCAGGTTGGCAATTCGCCGGAATTTGTCCATATATAAGCGCACTGAGTGATAAGGCGCACTTCCAGAGTAGGCACGAAACTTCAGCCAAAAAGGTGCACCTTATATGTGTGAAATGACTGTACTTCCTTTCTTGAGAGTTGCCACCCATGAGTCTTTCCTGCCTCTGTGTAATCCTGGCAGGCTATTCAGAGGAGGTCACAAAAAGGGTAGTCTTCATTGACATCAAAGGGCCAATCGGTGAGGTAGGCAGCATAAATGAACAGTTTTGGGAATCATAAATTCTGAGCTTGCTCTTTGCTGTGCTTTTGAAGAATTTATTTTTCAAGCAGCACCTTCAGAGGTTGAACATGGGAGGAAAGGCTCTGCTGCAGACTGGACCATGAGGAACCTGGAAGAGATTATTCTGTTTCAATGAGATTTTATATAAATCCCTTGGCAAAAATCTCTTAAGCCAGTGTTTGCATTAAGTCAAACCAGCGATGTTGCT
The DNA here is from genome assembly GCA_009812075.1 of Sialia sialis. Classification (NCBI taxonomy): domain Eukaryota; kingdom Metazoa; phylum Chordata; class Aves; order Passeriformes; family Turdidae; genus Sialia; species Sialia sialis. The sequence goes on along the minus strand of VRYO01000617.1, from coordinate 188,934 downwards.
GTATTTAAAATTTCAGTGTGTTTTATTTGCAAGAATTCAGCAAGAACAATATGCAGCCTAAACTATGTACCTAGACCATGAATAAGGTAGCCACTAATTAAACTCAGGTTTCTTCCACAGCCAAAAAAGATGTTCATTGTGCCATGATTCTGGGCTTTACCAAGAAATGTTTTACTAGTCGTTTGTGTCCTGGCTACAGTAAGTATCACCACCACTGAGAGAAGCTGTCTTCTGCTCCTGAAGAATCTTCTTTGGTATTGCATGTCACTGGACACAAGAACTCTAGAAACACAGTTACCAAGCCGCTGAGTGTACTGTGATTGTCTCAATATGGGGAAAATGGCCAGACACTGTAGATTCTGCACAGTGGTTCTCAGAAGACCATAAATACAGGCTTTTAATACATAAATCTGAAAGCTGTCTTTTGAAAATGGTCTTTAAAATAACTGAAGCAATGTTAATGGAGTCAGTGGAGAATGTATGAAATAGAAGCAATGTTAAATGAGCTGTTTGTATGATTTGAGAAGCCTGACTTGAAGGTGCACTTTATTCTTATTATTCCTAGTTGAGGGAAAAACACCTAATTGGAATTAGGTGTTTTGTAATTGAAGCTAATGCTTACTTTTAAGGGGAAAAATGGGTCTGCCTTGTTTAGCTTATCTTTTTAGGGTGTTGTGCCATGGGGAGATTGCTACCCCTTCCACAACTGGCACTTGCATATATACTTCAAAGAGCAATAATTAAAAATAACTTTTACTCTGTTAAAAAAAAAAATAGACTCCTCATTACAGTGTTATACTGTTAATTCCAGGCAAAGTGAAAAATGGACACAGTGACGGTATCAGAACCTCTCTGCAGGCAGAGACACACCCCCTTTCAAAGCACCAGCAGGTCTGGATTGTTAGGTGGGTCTCACCTTTTATACTGATTATTTGTTAAAAAATTATTAGGCAGGTAATAATGAAAGTTCATGCTGGACTTCAGCCATGTGCAAGCATTCTTGGCACACCAACATACTAAGACAAGGTAAAGTATCCCTTTCTCTTCTGGTTAGCTCTGGCCTCTGAAAGTACAGACTGAAGCCAAGAAATAGTTTAAGCACATGCTCTTGAATCCTATTGCCTTTTGCTGAAAGTTTGGTATTTCAAGCACTAGTTACATCCTCATACCAACACGTGGAAGCTTATTCCCAGCTTCAAGTCATTCAGCATAGAAGGCAAGGAGGCCAGAAATGCAGAGCATCTTCATTTTACAACACTCTGGTCCCACATTGCTCCACACAGTTTTTTCTGATCCTTTACCATCAGAAAACAAATTTGAGACTTGAACTCTAAATAGCAGTTACTGGTGGTCTTCTTGGGGAAGCAGATCCACAAGGATTATAGAAATAAAATCCTGTGCAGTGCTTGTATACAATTACTGCTTATACCATTACTCACCAGCCTTCCATTTGTGACTTCTGCAGCCATGGCACTGAGTTACCCCTGGACTGGAGCCCTGGGAAAGTATCAACCTCGAGAGACTTCTGCATGGTGGCAACGACCCCATGCTGGGCAACTTGTCAGGTTGTGGAGCTGGGAAAATGCAAGAAATAAAGAAGCTTCTTGGTACCTCTGGCCCTCTGGGAGAACAAGCAGGAAATCCCTGCTACTGCCCAGCCTCAGGAATCTCTGTGCTGCCTGCCAGCCTAATGCTTTCACAGGTAAAATATAATGTGAGCCCAGCTCCATGGACAATTGTAATCGAAGTCCGTTGAGAAGCTGACTCTGTGAGTTCATGATAGCTGCATCCAGGAGAGTGCTGGTGGAATTCCAGGAACTATCTCTGCATCTCACTTGGCCACCCACGCGCAAGTGGCGTGGGGGGAGACTCTGCCATAGCTTCTTTGTTCTAGGCATTAGCAGGTGGGCCTGATTTTGGGATGACTTGTATTGCCCGAGGCACGACCACGAGCCTGTGGTGCAGGTGTGGGAGCGGTTAGTGGCAGTGCATCCTGCCTGTCTGACAGCAGTGTCCTGGCAGCAACTGAGATTTTAGACACAGCAACTCGTTTAGAGCTTCATTTAACATCCACTGCAATGTGTGGGATTCACTGCTGGCTCAGGAGCTGCTGTTTCAGGCTTTTGGGCACTAAATTGAAGGAATTTAATTATTTTGTTTCAAACCCCAGCCTAATTTTCTTCACTAGGGCGTTTTTCTGGCGGATTTTTGCATGTGGAACCAACTAAGGAATGAGAGCTGCAGGAGTTAATGCAAATGTACTCTGCAAAAAGATCAATTTGGTGCTTGTGAGAGCTGTGTTTAATAAGTTCTCTCTGCTTGGAGAATTCATGGCAACCATCTGAATAATTTTTTTAAAATAAACTCAGAGCAGCATTGCAAAACTAATCTTCTGTGCCTAGAGGGAGCCCACATAGACATTAAAGAATAATCAGCCTGTAGGAATCATGCAATCTCTGGGGTTCACAAAAGGCTCTCAAGAAGCAGCATTTGAATTTCACTGTTAAATGAAGAGAGGCATTAAAGGTTATCAGAGACTAAAATACCATGAGCCTTGAAGCTGTGTAATCTCATAGATAAATTCACAGAGAGACAATACGGGCTGCACTGATAGTCTTGATTTAGAGAATAAGCGACATTTCTAAAAATCTGAATAAAGACCAAATTATGTGAGGTCTTTCTAATGGGCTCAGCTCATGGTGGAAGAGCAAGAACAGCAAGAACATCCCAAACTGCCTCAAAAGGGAACCACTTGTGAAACAATCCCTCCAGAGATCCCTGCCTTGTGTCAGCTCCTGATGGCATGGCTAGTTCCTGCAAGACCCTTTCCTGGGTTTCAGCTGCTCCCTGCTGAGTGCAGGATCAGCATCACTTGATGTCACAGTGGCTGCTTGGAGAGGTCTGGTCCAGAGCTTACCCAGCCAGGAGTGAAGCTGCAGTTCTTTGTTGCAAAGGGGAAAACTACCAAGGGAGAGTGCTGGAAGAAAATAAAACACAACAATCATGGTGAGAAAGTCTGTCTGTATTGCTGCAGTTTGTTATTGTGACCATACTGGTGAATCTTATTGGTGTGACCATGTGCCTCATTCAGGAACTTGTGGGTGAGGACATCAGAGAAGGCCTGGCACCCCAATGCCATGACCTCACATCGAGGACATGTGCATTTGGGTATTGGGTTCTATTCAGTTATTTGGTTTGTGTCAGCTGTGACTCCATAGTGCTTGCTGTGTTTCCCAGCTGGAGTCTCTCACCTTGTCTGGAGGGTCTCAAAGTAATGGGGATGGATGATTTTCCTCTTGGGAAGTGGTGGTTTGGATTTGGCCAAGAACTCATGCTTTTAGGTGAAGAAAGAGAGTAATGCTCCACCCAGGACAAACCTAGAGCAGAAGTTCAACCAAGAAAGGGAAAGCTGAACACTGACAGCATAACTTTTATCACGCACATCTCTTATTTTCTCTTCACAGAAAGGGAAGAAGATGTACTAAAGCTGTACTAATATTAACAGTATGGATCTATTTTGCCTGGTTCCAGGCTACACACACAGTACAAAGACTCAATGTGCTTAATGACTTGCTTTGTCTTGTAAGTTACTGAAATAAACCTTGAAACTGGAATACAAATATTCTTCGTTAGGATGCAGAGTTTTTGATCTGTGTTGTCCTGCTCTGTCCTTGCTCTCTCCCTGCAGCAAACAAACACCACACTGTTTGTGCCCATGCTACATGTTAGCCAAGTCCCTGTTAATAACCTCTTAATTTGGGAGGTCCCACAATAGTACAAACAACTGGAAAGGGCAAAAACTGACATGTTGCCATTTTATTCAGATTAATATGCAAATCAGGAGCAAATACATCCAAGGAAAGTAGGTCATGGTGGAAACATGAAGAGAGGGAACAAGAGAAGAGCAATGGGATATTAGGGGACTGTCTAGAAATGCTTTCTCTACCTCCAGCTGGCGGCTGCAGTTCCCATTGGTCTTTTGGAGTTACTGTGACACTTCCACTGGACATAGGTTTGTGATGAAGCTGAAGTCTCATTAAGACTCCTCTGTAGTGCAGGAGCAGCATTTACTGGGTTTTCACAGTCTACAAGTCTGTGTAGCACTCACAAGGGAATGGAGACAGCCAAAAATCTCTGTGAGCCTGACAACCACCACACTGCCTCACACTGCCCAAACAGCCACATCTAGGAGGACAAAGTCTGTCCCTTTGTGCAGAATTGTGGTTTAAGGCTTGTTTGCAGAGCTCTTCAGGCAGGTTTTTGAGTTGATACTCCTCTGAACAAAATGTGCCAAGGAACAGACAAACCACGTTAGCCTTAGCACACAGACTGAGACAGGGTCAGGCAAACAGTAGCTTTCCTGATCCCTAGTGCTGCTGAACTAAAATCCAAGCTAGTTTTATTTGTGAAGGCACTCCACTGAATGTGCATTCACAGGGTGGGGGAAGGACACTGCTCATGCTGCCTACAGGTCTAAAAACAGTATCTTGATTGCAATTTGCATATCAGTACTGACTGCGTGCTTTAAAGGTGATTATCTACATTTTATAGCGCTGAGAGCGCAGGCTAGTAACCAAGGCACAATACCACCAAGCTGTTGAGACCTGCTACTATGCTGGATCTGGGATCTGTGCCTTCCATTCTTCAGCCTTCCCTATCACTAAGCCCTCCCCAGGGGGCAGGAGCAGAGCCAGGGGAGGGCTCAGGTTTTTTTAGATTTTACCTTTCCTGCTATTAGCTTTGAGGGTGCCTTGGGCAGTTCCCAAGAAAGACTGCATGCCTAGCCCTTAGCACAGCCCCTGCCCCGGGCCAGTGTGCTGAGGGAGCCCAGTCCTCCTCTCAGCTGCTCCTGTGAAAACATCCTGGCTAAACTTAAAAGCTGTCATTCATTCAGGTGAAAATCCTGGCCAGATTTGGGCTTGAAAATCATAATTAGGGAATATCAGTCAAGCTGAGGGATTCATAAAACAGTCCAGCTTTAGCCTCTTGCAGGAAAACATTCCCACGATCACTCATTACCCTATAGTGTCCCTTCCCAATTTAAACCCAGCCAGGCTGACAGATTGGTTTTACTTTACACTAAGGGCACTATATATACACCTGTATGAACAGCAGTGTGCTCTCAATGACTCTCAGTATTCATCTGCCCCTGAAGTTATACCACACTTCATGTACTCATCCCAGCTTGCCTAAATACTGTATTTTCTTTCATCAGCTCAACAAGGAGGAGGAATGAGCTGAGTCACTACACAAATGTGCTGGCAGAGCCTGGCCCAGCCTACCCCACCCACAGCACCTGGCCTTGTGAGCTCCCCACCTTTGTGACACCACCCTCCTGCCAAGCCTCCAGCACTCCCTGGGGAATGCTGGAAGAGGGCTTCTTCTATCACACCAGCTAATAGCTTCAATGCCTCTGAGGAAGGAGTAGTACAGAATTTTCTTGATGATATGTGTTGCAATGAAGTCTTATCTCTGCTGCGACTTCTTTCACAGAACAGAGAAGCAATAAACCCTCCTTCCTACTCTCCCGGGGGTGAAATCACAACTCTCCGGATTAGTCAGGTGGGGTTTTTAAACACAAAACACTCCACTCTTGAACCTTGCCTCTGGCTCACATAGGCTTGACTCTGAATGAGCACTAAAGTTCAGCAAGGTTGTTTGAACAGGTATCAAACATATACCCATAATTATTGAACAAACTTCTCAGTAAGGCAAATCAAACTGGAGTGTTTACAATTCTCACAGAAACAGAATGCTTTCACCAGGCAGTGTCAGTGGCTCAGAGGTAACATGAATGAACACACACTTCTATGGTTCCAGTGGAGAAAAAAATTCTATGTCCATACACTTGGAAAGCCACTTTAAAACAACTGTAAAAGCCCTGTTTTTTCCAGAACTCTGCAAGCTGACAGAGCACAGCACAAATCAAGGGTTCAAAGGACCACACTGGTCAATGGTCACACCAACAAATAGAAAGCAAATTGGATTTTATTTTTTTTTAAACCCTACTCCAGATATAGAAGTCATTAGGTGCTTGATCATTAACCTTTGCATAACAACTTAATTAGTTCAATCCAGAAGCAAACCAATGCAGAATAATCCAGTCTCTTCCTAGAACAGGTGCATCAGACCTGGCTGCAACCTCTGATCATACTCGCAGCGAATGTCACCAACTCCAGAACTCCAGGGAGAGTGTTGTGAAGTGAAGAGGGCAGTGCCTCCATATTCAATCCTACAGCATTTCTTGTGGGTGTTTGGGACAAGCCAATTAGAACCAATCACATACAAATACTAGGTTTAATGCAAGGCAGAAAAAAACAAAACATTCCTGGAGTCATTGACTTGCAAGGAAAGGTAAAGCATGCAAATTAATATTTCAATACAGAAACCCAAACAAAGTCAGTGCAGCATTGCTCTCACCTCTCAATGACACAGGTAGAAACCTGTCATAGTTTTCTCTAAAACATGCTGGTTTAGCAGACTTGCCCCAGAAGTCAGTTTCTGTTCCTAGCTCTGCCTCTTTGCATGAACTTTAACCAAACAGTAATTAAAAAAATAATCACCTTACTGCAAACCTAACATGCAGTTAGCATGCTTTTTGAACCATGTGTAGTTCTACATATAGAACGACTATGTCTATCATATAAAAGCAAAAGAAGAGGAGTTTGTTTTAGGTCAATAATTCATGCTGTTGAGATAAACACTGCTTCAAGAGGTCATGCCAAGTTTCTATCATGAAACACCTAATATTACATAAAGCCCAATGTTTATAAATATTTATTGCAAATATGTCAAAATGGGCCAAGTTTTAAACAAAAAGAATCAGACATACAAGCCTAACTTTGTTTCCAGTTGGCTGCTTAGAAACTCTATCATATACAATTCCCAGTTTTGCAGTTCAGTTTTTCACCATCAACAGTTTTTTTTATTCAGCTTAAGTTGATTGAACTACAGCAAGTTTAAATGCTCACAGTATCATCAAGACACCACCTGGTCAAAAAGTTCTTTCAGGAAGAGAGAAACACTTAAGCCACTAGCCAAGATTTCAAACTGAGGTAGACAAGTCACAGTGAAGTTCAGGATCTATCTTTTTAAATAATTCATCTAATAAAATGCATCAGGCAACAATTAAGATGTTATGTTAGTATTTCTGATGTGAAATACAGAGTGGGTGAAAAAGTCTCAAAGTCAGAAACTTTGTTTTGAAAAAGTAGACAATTTTTCTAAATAGAAATATCCTTCTGTTACCAAAATAATCAGAAACAACATAGAAAACTACGCATCTTTCCTCTGATAATTTAATCCTGTTAAATAACAAGCCTTGCTAAAGTAGCCAGCTAACAGCTTGCTGTTCACAGTGTAAAATATGCAATTCTTCACCTGCTTCTGCTCTTCAGCTGAAGAACACAGATCAAAAAGGCTGTCCCTCAGGCACTTGGACCTGTCCACACACACGTAACCTGTTTTAGTTTATTAACCATTAAGCACAAAGTTTGTGGTCCCCACCAATAGATCAGCAGGATAGTACACACAGCAGGGAGAGTGCTGCCTGGCAGCTCCCTTTCCACAAGTACCTGGGGCTGGGTTTCATGCTGTGGGCTTCGGATGTAGACCCTATCAGTGATTCAGATGAATATCCAAAAAGACAGACATGGAGAGAAAAAAATCCAAGCTGCTTCTGCAAGAGAAAGCTGAGATACCAGTTGTGCTATTAAACCATTTTGATCACAGTAAGTCACAGGCTAGTGGCCAAAGAACAACTCAGAAACAGGTCTGCGTTTCACGACAACCTCTTCGTCCTCCTCCGCTGCCTCAGAGAGTGAGGAATACGAAGGGAAGCCCCCTCTGATCTTTGGCTTCCTCCTCGGGCCTGTAGTGGCAGTCAGAAGCTTGTTTAAAGTTGATGGCTTCCTTAAACCTTTGGTGAGATCGTAGAAAGCCATGTCATCGGATATGACTCCCAGGAAAGTGCTAGTGGAGCTCAAAATTGAAGCCGCAAGCTTTGTGGACTTCTTGATGGGCACGGAGTGCTCCATATTTTGGGAAAGGCTGGGGTCCCCCAGCAAGCGCCTGATTGTAAGGGACGTCCCTTCCTTTAAGTACTGGTGCGGCTTCTTCCCACTGTAGTCCCTCAGGTCAATCTTGGCATGATAGCTGTAGACGAGCATGGTGATGATCTTCTCCTGGCCGTGTATAGCAGCCAGGTGCAGTGCCGTGTAGCCACCGTAGGACCTGGCATCCACATTGACATGGGACCCGCCCTTCTCGGCCGTTCGTATGATATTGGTCACCATGTCGCAGTTTCCACTCTTGGCGGCCCAGTGCAGGGCGGTGAAGCCGGAGATGAAATCCCTGCGAGCCGCCAGGCTGGCGTCGCCCAGCAGCAGCCCGTGGAGCTGCTGCGTCCACTGCCCGTCGGCCGCCAGCACCAGCCACTGGTGCTCCGCATGCTCCAAGGGCACCACCGTGTCCTCGCTGGCCCGGTGGTTCTTGGGTCCCCTCCGCAAGCCGGGTGAGCGGGACCCGGCCTCCTCGTCCAGCGGTGGGGGGGACAGCGGGGCGGCCGCCGCCTCGGGCGGCCCCGCGGTGGCGGGGGGCAGCACGTAGCGCACGGGAAGCATGCAGGGCTTGGGCGGCGGCTCGCGCCGGCCTCCCCCCGCACCGCCGGGCAGAGGCACTCCGCCGCCACCGCCCTGGAACAAGCCCCGCAGCTCGGCCACAGCCCGCGGCCCCGGCGGGTCCTCGGGGGGCGTCCCGGCGGGGTCGCGTACGGGAACCGGGTCAGGAACGGGAATCGGGACACGAGCGCCCGCATCGCCCCCCGCCGGCGGGGCAGCGCGCAGCTGCTTCTTCAGCACCACGAACTTTACGCCGTCGATCTCCTTCACCGTGGCCACGGCGTTCACCGCCGCCTTGAACCGCTCCCGCCGCGCCGCCCGCCCCTCCGCCTCCCCTGCACCGGCAGCAGCCCCGCCGGCCTCCAGCAGCGGCCGGAAGGCGCTCACCAGCTCGGTGTTGCGCACCCGCCCGCCGCGCTCCCTCAGGAAGCCCAGCACTGCTTCCGCGCTGATGTCGAGCTTCGCCATCTCGCCGCCACAGGTGGCGGAGCCGTCGCCGCCACCCCTACCACCCCCGCGCGGAGCAGGATGCTGGGAGCCCGCGGCTAGGGCTCCCGGGCCGGAGGCACCTGCCGCAGCCAGCGCCTCCCCCGCGGCCACTCCCACGGAGCTGCTCGAGCCGCCCCGCCCAGGGAGCGCTGCGGCCCCGGCGCTCGTCCCGCCCCGCCCGCGGGGCGGCGCTGCCGGGAGGGCCCGGCCCGGGCAGTGCTGGCGGGGGGAATGGGGGGGATGCGGGGGAAGCGGGGGCACCTGCAGCACGCGTGGGGGACGGGCGGACGGCGGCTGACATGGAACGGCCCCGACCCAAAAGACGGTGGGGTACGAGGGTATGGGAGACTTCTCGGGTAGGACCGAATGCTTTATCTTCCGTCTTCCTAAAACGATTTCTTTGTTTGGGTTTTTTTGTTTAGTTTGATTTGGTTTTTGTTTTGTTTCCGTAGCAAATAAGTGGAGCAGCATAGGGTAGAAATCGTTCTGCAGAGTTGGGTCTCCATTTCTGGAAAAACTCAGGTGTTCTGTGATCCTGCTGCGCAAGATGCTGATGCCTCAAAATTAGTCAGAAGATGGGTAGATGGAAATATACTCTATGCGATACTATATATTATCATATAAATATATATAATCATATATTATTATCTGTGTTTTTTACCTATATTGCATCTACAATGTAGACTGGTCACTAGTGGGGTTCCCCAGGACTCAGTATTGGGCCCAGTCTTGTTTAATATCTTTATAAATCATCTGGATGGGGGGCTGGAGAACACCCTTAGTAAGGTTGCAGATGACACCAAGTTGGGTGGGAGTGTTGATCTACTGGAGGATAAGAAGGCTCTGCAGAGGGATCTGGACAGCAGAATCTGGATCAATAGGCTGAGGCAAACGGTGTGAGGGTCAACAAGGTGAAATGTCGTGTCTACACTTCAGCTGTAGCAACCCCCTGCAGAGCTACAGACTGGGGGAAGAGTGGCTGGAAAGCATCCCAGTGAAAAGGAACCTGGAGGTGCTGGTTGACAGTGGCTGAACATGAGCCCAGGGTGGGCAAGAAGGCCAATGGTATCCTGGTGTGTAACTGTAATTGTGTGGCCAGCAGGACCAGGTCTGGTACTCTGGTATTAGGGCAGGGCAGGTACTCAGCACTGGTGAGGCCACACCTCAAGTGCTGTGTCCAGTTCTAGGCCCCTCAATTCAGGGAGGATTGAGCATTGATTTTCTGGAGGTTTTTAGCCTGGGAGACCTTAACACTCTACAAGGAGGTTGTATGAAGGTGGAGTCTGGCCTTTTTTCCCAGGCAACCAGTGACAGGACAAGAGGAAATGGTCTTAAGCTGGACCAGGGGAGGTTCAGGTTGGACATTAGAACTACAGTAATTTCACAACTATAAGGCGCACTGGATTATAAGGCGTACCTTTTCTTTGCAGTGAGGATCCGCACACAACAAAGTAACAAATTAGTAACAGAATCACACCGTTGTGAGGTTTACTGGCAGGTGCTCAATTTGCAAACATTTTTTTTTCACAGATTGGCGTAGCCTTTAAACGCAGCCCCAGGCGCCCTCCCATGCCATGGGCCCCAGCACTCCTGCCCACATCTGGCGCCGGCTGGCGTGGCTCTCATGGCATGTGGCTGGGCTCACACTTCCAGGCTGGCAAATTTCTGAACTTTGTCCATATATAAGGTGCACCGGATTATAAGGTGCACCTCTGGGTTTCAATCAAAATTTTAATCAAAAGGGTGCGCCTTATAGTCGTGAAAGTGCTGTAATTTCTTTACAATAAAGATTTCAAATTCTGCAGTGGTCTCCCAGGGAGGTGGTGGGGACTCCATCCCCAAAGTGTTCAAGGAATGACTGGACACAGCACTTAGTGCTATGGTTTAGTAGACAAGATGGTGTTTAGTCAAATGATCTTGGAGGTCTTTTCCAACTTCAATGATTCTATGATCAGTCTGTGTCCAAGTCTCCATTTTGAAGGCAATGTGAGGTGTGTCATCCTTGCTGATGCTGACTTCCCTTCTGCCTCTTACTTACCTTTACTGAGGGTAGAAGAGCCTTTTCCCACAGTCTGCATTTGGCATTCTTTCCCCTTCTCTCTCCATCTTTGTGCAAATGTCTGTAAATCTATTTCATCTTTTGCTAACAAGCTGGCACTCAACCAGTTCCTCAAAATAATTTTGCTGCTGTAATGCTCTTTCACATAATACTAGTGTGTAATCTTCTTGTATTAGTTTTGTGTTTCTATGTGAATCGCACACCTCCTATTACTGTCTTTTCACATGGCCTGAACAGCAACCTTGCTCTTGCTGAGGCAGCCACTTGAGCAGTGTTCTGCAATGCTCTATAGCTCATGGCATTGACTGCCTTATGTAGAGAGCTAAAAATGACCCTGCATCCAAATATTAATTGCTGTGCCTTGCTTTCACTGTTCAGATCCTTACTAGAATCCCTTGCAGGCATAAGAAAATCTCAGCAGTCTGTCATTTTTGCATTGCAAACTTCCATCTATACCCTAGGATTACAGTTCATGTCTACAAATGAGAGCGAGGAGGAGGGAAAATGATTCAGAAAAACAGGCTCTTACAAAAATTATTTCCTTATGTTACAAATGTCAAGGGAGAAGTTGCTCCAGTTGCTTGAATTGGTTCAAGTGGTGGCGGGGGACGGGGGCGAAGGGAAGCAGAGGGGTCTCAAGTTCACTACACTCTGTCCCTGTCTGCAGAGCATAATACCCCTGCACCACTGTATCCTTTGATATCCGCAAGGGTGCTGTCACATCCCATTTATCTTATCCCCAGCCCAGAACCATTCCTGCTGAGGGATCTCCCTGCGCCAGGCTCTCAGAACACCTCACTGCTCTGCACTCACACAGCCAAGGCTCTGAACGCTTGCATTGGGTCAAGGTCCAAAAATAGGGGAGTTATTGAGACTGTTTCCCTCTGCAGATCCCGGCATTCCTCATCAATGCAGAGCAGAAGGACATATAGCCAGAAGGTCATAGAAGAGGAAACAGGATGTTTACATATGTACCTCATGCTATGCAGTCTGAACTGGTTGTTCTGGTTTAACTGCCCTGACACAATGACCAGGTAATGCCTCCAGCCTGTCTCACACAACTCTCTTCATGGGCAACCCATGGCATGTGGTTGTGTTCTTTTTCACAGTCTTTCAGTGGGTGTTAGTAACCTAACACATTAACCTCCTGTAGTATCTGCAATGAGGAAGAAAACAACGCTTCTGGCTAATCACCCAAACCAATTCCAGACCACACACATCCTGTTTGCGAACCTTTCCTTTTAGCTGTTGATGCCTTTTGGTTGCGCACCATTCAGGGATAAATTGCCAAGTATCAGAAGACCGGGACCCAATGAGCTCCTCTTAGTCTCCTGAGTGCTGGTAACACTGATCAGATTATGAAACAGAAATTAAACCCTTTGAATGAATTTTATTCATATAGATAATAAAATCCTGTTATATTCATCAGCCTTTCAAAATTTCCAGCCTTAAAAAAGTATGAGAAGTTTTGCCTCTTTCTGTGACACCAAAAATCTAAAAACCAAGTACAGTAGTTTCACGATTATAAGCCGCACCTTTTTCACTGAAGAATGCAGCCTACGCCAGTGGTGTGGCTAATCATCAGGTGCGGCTTATTTATGGACAAATCCCAGCAAAATGCCAACTCGGAAGTAAGACCCAGCCGGGGAGAGACCTGCCACGGAGCCGCAGCCGGCCGGGGAGCTGCGACCAGGCGGACTGGGGGCAGGTGGGGAGTGGGCTTTGTGCCCCGGCGGCGCTGCCCCCGCACCCCGGCAGCGCCCCCCCCACCCCCAGCGAGCCCCCACGCCCCAGCGGCGCCCGCCGACAGCGAGCTCCCG